>CAEFZP010004172.1:0-19947 GCA_903064625.1 Mallotus villosus | reverse complement strand
GCCAAGTTGGCCGATGCTCCTCACAATGCTAGCTCTGCTTAGCTAATTTAGCTAGTGCCATATTGTTTTAATCTAGCTAAGATGGGTAACGCTAATGCAAAAGGCTACATAGAGGCAAGCTTAGCTCGAATTGTTCAATTAATTGGTTTGCCTCTTGCTCCTTTACAGTTTCATGCAGTGCTAATTCGTCGCATCCAGTCGAGAAGTTCTTCAAAGACACCCCGGACTGTTAGCACGTGTCCCTGGGAAATGAGGGTAATGAATGACCGTTTATAACAGTGACAATAATTGTATGAGCCATGGCAACCCTAAAGGCTATGTTTTGAAGCAAATGCATGACTTGAAACTTTTGCATCACCAGATGTAGGAGTCAACTCTGGTCTGGTGGAGGGGAACCCATGGGGGTCCAGGAAAACCAGGCTGGCAGCCAGGCAAGTGCAAATATAAGACCCTCCAAAAAATACTCAAAGCTTTTCAATAGTATTGTCAACTCATTGTAAGGCATACCTAAGTTGTTCTGATCGTGGTGGGGGGGGATACATATTTGTCAAAACAACAAATGTTGTCATACTAATGCTTTGTATACAACAATTCAAGGTAAAAACAGCAATATTTACAGCAATATTACAGCTAATCTAGAAGAACCACAGTGTATGCCAATAATGCAAACTCTTGTTAACTTGTTTTACTTGTCATTAATGACAGACACATTACAGGAAGATGGAGGCATTGGAGGAGAACCAGCAAGAGGCTCTCCTATGCAGGCGACTACAGGGCAGACACACTGAAGAGGTGCAAGTGATGGACCTACAGGTGGCCCAAACACAGCCCATTCAAAACAAGCCAGGTAAATGAATCATGATTGCAGCTTCCATATCCAACCTTTCACATGGTTATGTGACAAATGATGTTGATAGGTCACTAACTTATTTTGTGCTTCATTGTCAGGGCCAACAGACAGGACCTGTAGCGGAGACTGGCAGAAGATTTTAATTCACTGTTTGGCACTTTGTTTGAAATAAAATGACTGAATGTTACATGGAAATGCTGCCTCGTTTATGATTAGCTTGAGTTAGGCTACACATCACACAAACATAGTCCTAAAGTTGGCTACCATGTAGGCTAGCCTATTAAATACAAGAACAAGAAGCATTTTGGGCAAATGAGGTCTGCATATGAACCGCCCCAATATAAGCAGTAGCCTAGAAATTAGAAATATAGGTTACTTAATTAACGTCGCAGTTACGGACTGGCAACGTCACAAAATTACGTTGCTAGGAGGTCGCGGTTACGGACTGGCAACGTCACAAAACAACGTTGCTAGGAGGTCGCGGTTACAGACTGGCAACGTCGGGAAATTACGTTGCTAGGAGGTCGCGGTTACAGACTGGCAACGTCGGGAAATTACGTTGCTAGGAGGTCGCGGTTACGGACTGGCAACGTCGGGAAATTACGTTGCGACGACGTCGCGGTTACGGACTGGCAATGTCACAAAATGACGTTGCCGTTACCTCAGGGCGTCTTTCACTTCTCACGTTGCCGCAACGTCGGCAAAATGACGTTGCGACAACGTCGCGGTTATGGACTGGCAATGTCACCAAATGACGTTGCCGTTACCTCAGGGCGTCTTTCACTTCTCACGTTGCCGCAACGTCGCGGTTATGGACTGGCAATGTCACCAAATGACGTTGCCGTTACCTCAGGGCGTCTTTCACTTCTCACGTTGCCGCAACGTCGGAAAAATGACGTCGCGACAACGTCGCGGTTATGGACTGGCAATGTCACCAAATGACGTTGCCGTTACCTCAGGGCGTCTTTCACTTCTCACGTTGCCGCAACCTCGCCAAAAGACGTTGCGGCGACGAAAGTTTGGTCAGCGAATGACGTTGCGGCAACGGAAGGGCAACGTAACTGTGTTAGCTGGGATAGAGCTA
Organism: Mallotus villosus; assembly: GCA_903064625.1. NCBI lineage: Eukaryota > Metazoa > Chordata > Actinopteri > Osmeriformes > Salangidae > Mallotus > Mallotus villosus. The sequence goes on along the minus strand of CAEFZP010004172.1, from coordinate 18,013 downwards.
CTGTTTGAATCGCGATTCCATCTGAAATATTTCCAGTGATAACGTTGTTACAGTAGCTTCTTTCCAAGGGTGTTCTTAATGAATTATTATGGAATAGCCTAAAATAGACTATGAGTAGGCTAAATGCTTGAAAATATCACTAGAAGGGAAAACTTAAAGGGACGGACAAGCAGGCACACCCTCACAATTTCCCCAGAAATTGTATGCTCTCTAGTTATTGTTTATTTTCCCACCCCTAAAACTCGGTCAATATTTGGACTACATAGAGAACGACCCGGTCAAACGTTCCGTCTTGGTAGCGATTGAGTTGCTTGTATCAGAATTTACGTTCCGATGCATGGTTTAAGCTTAAAGTACATTTTTGTGCCGAAAAGTGAAGCTAATGTGGCTAACTTGCTAGCCACAGTCATTGACGTTCCTACCGTCACTAACGTCACGAAAACACGCGTGACTGCCAGGCTGTAGAAGAACATTCGTTTAGCAGCTCGTTAACTTCTGGGAGATAGCTAGCTAGGCTAACTTGAAATACCAGAAGCAAAGAAGCCAGGGTGATAACTATTTACTAATTTAACATTGTCATACACAACAACATTCTGAAATGTTATGTACAATATCATATATGCTGATATTATTAAGTACATATATTTTCGGAAACAGTAGTCTGTAGTTAGCATCATGACATTACCCTCTGTTGCCCGGGCGACATGCGACACATACGACAGCGGTCTGTGATACATCTGTTTTCAATTGTTAAAATAACCATTCCTCACAAATAAATGTTTGTTTTGGTATTTATTAGACATGACATTGCAAGTCAACGATTTGTAATGCCCCAAGCAAAGAGGCTATGGTGATAGCTAACTATTTACTAATTTTACATTGTGCTATGAAACACAATTTTGAAATGTAGGCAGCTAAAATATGATAGCTCTATATAACTGTACGCTGATTAGAGCTAAGCTAGATCTACTTTCGGCAACAGTAGTCTGCTATTTCAGAGAGGAGTTACCTCTAACTGCTACACCGGCACATCTCTACTACTCTATCTGTTACCAAAAGTGTTAAACCTAGCTCTAGCTAGCTACAGCTAATTTGCTACCTTGTAGTCTTCCGTTCGAAACCGCTTCTGGGAGGTACCGTACAAATCGTCCAGCCACCAGCTCGTCCAGCGACCAACGTAGTCGCTAGCTACCAAGACGAACACTGTAGTATACAATTTACCGGGGCAGCTTCTCCACACAGGGCTATATCGCATTTTGCGTTGTTACTGACAATGATCGCTATTGAGCTTTTTATGCATGAGCGATTTTCTACTAAATAAATGTCAAACTTATTTGGGTTTTTTGGGGGCATATTTTCAGTTAGCAGACATACTGTTTGAATCGCAATTCCATCTGAAATATTGCCAGTGATAACGTTGTTACAGTAGCTTCTTTCCAAGTGTGTTGGTGAATTATGCAATAGCCTATGAGTAGGCTAAATGCTTGAAAATATCACTAGAAGGGAAAAACTTAAAGGGACGGACCCACCTGCAACCTACGCAAACAGGCACACCCTCACAATTTCCCCAGAAATTGCATGCTCTCTAGTCCATTTTAGTATTGTATCAATGTTCTCCCAAATAATACAACCCCTAAAGTTGTCATAATCTATGTTCTCTCTCCACTCCTCCTCTCCCCTTCCTGCTCTCCTCCAATCTCAGCTGGTCGGCCATGTTCTTTATCAGCTTGTTGATCAGGAAGTTCCTGTCCCTGACAGGCTGTCTGCACTCTGGGCAGTGCTGGTGACCAGCATCCAGACTCTGTTGGATACATCTCATACAGAAGGTGTGTTGGCAGCTGAGAGACACTGGGTCAGTGAAGACCTCAGTGCAGATGGAGCAGAGGAGGTGGTCTGAGTTGAGGAAGCTGCTGCCTTACTGGAGCTGAATGAATAGTCAAGGGGAAGGAGAACTGAAAAGGTTTTAACCACACACAAGTTAACCTTTGTTAACTGAATTACACACTTTGTTGACCGCATTACAACTTTTCAGTCATGACACTCACTGTTCAGTCAATATTTCACCATTTATTCATACACATGACAAATGGTTTTACATTGGCGGAATGGAGATGATCTATGATGTACAGAGAAAGAGACAGAGAGAGAAAGAGATAGAAAAAGAGAGACAGAGAGAAAAAGAGAAAGAGAGACAGAGAGAAATCGAGAATGAGAGAATGTGTGTGTGTATGCATGAGTATGTATGTGATGTTTGTCAAACGTCTAAACAACTGCCACACGTGAGTTTGCGCGACAGCCACTGGAAAAACCTGTCAATCATAAGAATACAAATGAATTAAATCTGCCATACCAGTATGCATTCTCACACCCTTACACTGAGGGTCTTGCTGTCTTCACCCACATTGTACGACCCCCTTTATTTAGCCTTTCTGCTATCTGCCCTCACCTCTTTCCCACATTCTTCTTTTTCTTCTCCTTCCCGTTGTCGATGGAATCTTCCTCCACAGTCAGTGGTTGGATGTGTGACTGTGTGGCTTTTGCCTTCTTTTTCCCCGTCGTCTGCTTCGTCATATCCTGAAAACAGAACACATACTTACATGGATGACAATGAACCAATGAAATGTATACAGTCAGTTATTGTGCATATTGTGATTTATGCCTAGTGAATATCATCATATATTTGCGTGTGATGATAATGACCCACCTGCTGGAGCTCTTCTAATCCTCCTTGGAGCAGCTTCTTTGCATCAGCGCTCAGACGCGAGGCCACAGCAGGGGTCCCCACAGCAGGCGGAGTCTCAGGCCTGCTAGGAGTCACGACTCCAACGGTGACACAGTTGAGGGGAGTCAAAGCCCGGGGAACCTGCTGGTTGAAGAGGAGGGCCTCGGGCATCCTGGCATCCTCAATGCAGAAGGGGACCACATGAGTGATCTCTGTCTCAGAGAAATCCTGGGGACACACAGTCACAAGAGAAGACATCACCTTTTGGCATGTGGGACCTGGACCTTTCCATGGCTCTTTAGGATGATAATCAACCAACTTCATCATGATAGTGTCATTCAATACCTTGAATCAAACAATAGCCGAATCAAGGAATATGTACTGTTTCTGTATTGATTACTTACAAAGCGTTGGAGGGTGGACTTTGGTGTTGTACTAAACACTTGGTCGATCCTGGCAGTGAGGGACCTGCAGGCCCTGCACGCCACGTGCAGCATCTGCATCTCTCTCTGCCATATCTGATACAGCTCCACATCACTGTGATCAGCGTAGTCCGAGTCCATGACTTCGTACAGTCCTTCGAAATCTGCCAAGATCCGTTCCAACATGTCCTTCTGTCTCTTCTGGAGCCTTCTGGCTGCACCCACCTGGCCTTGCCTCTGGCTCTTCACACCAGGCACCTCTTCCAGGTCTGGGTCAGTGTACATGACATCCTGGGTTACTTCAACGTCAAGTCGCAGAAGTTCCAGGGATGCCTTGACGGCCTGCCTGTCGAGTCTCTCCCAGAGGGGTCCGTTCTCTTGGTCTGCTCTCACAGAGCCAGGGGGAATGACCTGGACTTCACAATCCATAACACGATTCTAGGGAGACCAAGAGTAATGGACAATGTGCAGGAACAGGGCAGAGGGGAAATTGTGAAAATCTGAAGAGAAAAACAGGCCAATTCATTGACCTTTCGTCACACACATACGTACCAGGCGTTTGTCCAGACAGGGATCCTCCTGGTGCTCAAGGTCCTCATCAAACTGTGGGTCAGATGGGAACATATTGTTCACACAGTCTTTTACCATGTTTGCTGTTTAACCATTTAAGTTTAAGTTCATACAAACTCTTATCATCTGTTTCTTTCATTTCACTTATCACTATGCACAGACTTACCAGAAAATCTTCATCGTCAAATGAATGAAGAGAAAGATGGTCCCCATTTTTCCAATCCTTTTCATTGGGCTGGATAGTGGTCCCATCAAGTTCAAGTCCCTACAATAGAGACACAGTCAATCAGAGGTATTTGACCATGTTTGATGATTAACCATTTAAGTTTAAGGTAAAATAAAGATCTTACCAATTCGGTCTCATCCCTTTCACCTATGCATGAACTACTGACCAGAAAATCTGCCTCATCCAGTGAACGGAGAGAAATATCATCTCCATTTTTGAGATCCCTTTCCTTTTCCTGGATTGTGGTCCCATCATGGTCAACGTTCTACATTATAGACACAGTCACTCAGAGAGGTATTTGACCATGTTTGCTGTTTAAACATTTACATCTAAGTTCATATAAGGCTATTACCATTTCGGCCTCGTCCATTTCTCTAACCAGTATCCGTTTCAATCTCATTCCACTGTTCCAACGACGGTGATCAGGATCATCAAACTATGTGTAAGATCGATTGTTAGTTTTCATCAATCGAATCTCTGAAAACCACTGCATTAGGCTATGGCCAATAACAGTGATTATGGGAAAGTGTTATTAGAGAGGAGCTGACCTGACTGGGAGACTTTGGTTTCGGCATGTTGTGGCTGATCCCCAGATATCTGCCTCTCCTTGATCGGCTCACAATGATTGGCTGTGTGAAGCAATTCAGAGAGAGAGGACTAGTAACTGTTGTAACTGCAAAGCTGTTGAGTTTTAATTAACAGGCCTTTTGTGCACTGAGCCTTGAGTCTCTTTTTACTGATGTGGCCTGTCATAACAATAGACAAAAAGAAAACCATGTATCAAAACTTGCTTTAAATGTACTGAATTTTGAATGTGAAGGACATTTGTTTCTTAGTTGTACACCCGTGTTATTGACGGTAACTGCATTATAGAAGTGTGGATAACATTTAGCATTGAATACCGTTACATAAGATTAATGTGTTAAGAAGAATTACTCACCGAAAAGCACCAAATTAGTTGATCAGCTTGAGAAAATCTTCAGCGAAAGCTAGACAGTAATTACCGTTCACTTTTTCAGAAGAAATGTGATGTAGCTCTGTAATGTTAGATTAAAGTATGAATGTACACCATTGTTACGTTTTTGTAGCCTACGTCATAATGTGTAACATAAGCCACTTTCATACAGCTATAGTAGCCTATATCATTTTGAATAAATATACGTCAATATTTCTCATTTGGTAATTACGATTGTGCTTTCTGTAAGACGTGAATTGCATGACAATATACTTTCAGTTTTTTCAGTTCAGTTTAAAAAAATCTGAATAACTGTTTCCATTATGAATATACCCAGCACTAAAATACAATTTGGCAATAAAAGGCTGGTTCTCTACATATTATTATCTCTGCTTTACTGATAAATTATGAAGTTGGAAATATATTCACAAATGTTAACAATTCCCTAAGCAATAAATAGCCTAATTACAGAAACGTTGTTAAAACACAAACGCCACCTTTTTCCAACCGTTCCAAACATTCACCAGGCAATGTGGATTAAACAAAGTATTACAATATAATGTTACGACTAATATTATCCAAAGTAATTATTAATAAGTAAATAAGAATTACTCACCAAAAACACAAAATTTGCTGATTAGCCTGACTGAGAAAATCTCCTGAGAAAGCTGTAGGCTACTGTTCACCTGCTTGCAGTAGCGGCTGGTGATTTTTTTTTGGGGGGGGGCGCAGTTGGGCGGCGCGGGGTCGTTACACAGAACTTTTTTTTTACATTAAATATATATGTATTAGCTATGTTGGATGCTGTCGTCCTCTCCTACTATTTCTTCAATGCCTAACGAGTCTATCTCTTGACCCTGTATGTATGCTTGAGCAGCACTGGTTGAAGCCTGAAAATATTGTAAACAATGTTTGCATATATGCAGGTAGCAACGCTAGTGCTAAATAACTATTTTGCTTGTCGGCTAGTAGGGCTCGTGAGACAGCTCACCAAAAGAACGATGGGGAAGCCACTTGGCTAGCAAATTAAGACATGTTCGTAGGTACCTAGCGAAAAGTAGCCTCAACTTTCCTAGACTAAGCTACGATACTAATGCTGAAGGGTCGCTGATATCGCATAGCGTCGTTGCTAACGTGTGATGTTGTGACTGTGTGTGTAACACTGAATTACTCACTGAACAACCAGCTAACCAGCTCCGGTTACTTAGCATACAGGTTTGAGGAGAAGCTACGGGTACCGTGTACGTCCCGTAGGCCTACAGCCCATCCTCCTTTGGTAGCTATGTTGCTCTCGTAGATACGTGATAATTATATGGGATGTGAGGGAATGATAAAGGTCTCTGATTCGACGAATAAGATGTCAATATAAGTAAGAAACGATGTCATTGGCATCGCCCCTTTTTTCCGCCAATGAGAAGCCGTTTTTCTCAAATGTATAAAAAAAGTATGAGAGCTCCCATTGACTTCCATTTGGCCGGCGCCCCTCCAGGGGGGAGTGGCTTATCTCAGTGATAACGAATGGCAATATATTATATTTGGTCACATTTAAGTGGTTGTTGACAGGGACTTACGGTCTCCCACACACATTTAACGCGTTAACACAGTACATTTCTTATTTATTCTAGGAGGGGCGGCGCCCTAGCGCCCTCTATGGAAGCACCGCCACTGCCTGCTTGTTCAGAAGAAATGTGAGCAAACTCTATAATGTTACAATAAAGTATGCAGATAACACATTATTACGTTTTTTGTACGTCATTATATCTAGCATTCGGATGTATTTTTCATAAAGATGGAAAATATTGATATAAATATACATAGGCCTACGTCAATATTTCTCATCATTTAAATCACTCCAATAAATTATCTTCAAACCATTATTGGCATTTCGCTATTTGCGCCACACGTTGTCATGTAGTAAATCTTGTATTTTGAAATCCATACAAAGCAGTAGGGTGCTTAGCTGGGACTACATTCTTTCCTGTCTGTAATTGTAGTGGTGTAGTGGTGTACAACTTAGCCGGCATTCGAGTCATTTTTGTTGTTCGAAGGAGAAAAGAAGAAAAATAGCCTACTGACATTATTTTTCATAAGCAAGCTCGTGTTTCCCTCCAAAGAATTTTAGCTTCGTGCATGGACCTGACCAGCTAACCACTGGCTCAGCTAGCTGCCCCAGTCCAAGCACCTTGTTCGTGTTTTAATTGTAGCTGTATGTACAGACCTGTTGGCTCTGTAGGCAAACTGCAGGGGGTCCAGGAGAGGGTACGTGATGGATTTGAGGTGTTCCAGCACCAGATGCTTAAATAGTTATTTAATCATATTTCTGAAGAGGTCTCACTTTTGATGCTCTGCTCATATATATTTGTTTTATTTACAAATCATCCTAACATACACTACAGTATGGAGGTTACATTTAAAGATTCATGGATCACATTTACTGTATGTTTCAAACACAATATTATTAATCTTTCATGATGGGATCAAATACGATACCCTGACAAATACATTTGACACAGGATCACAATTTAGAGGATTAAACATATACATATGCATTACTGCATTCAGTTCATTGATAAACAGCAGAGATCAAACTTATCTTGACACTTTATTATATGTTAAAGATTTCAGTCCATTCAGTATATTGTTGAGAATAATTTACTTTATCATGCAGAAATATACGTAGAAAGACACAAAAGCGACACTTGTGTAAAGCTGTCCTGCTTCAGTATGTCTAAGGCCACTTTCGACCCTCCTTCATGTCCATGTCCTGGAGGTCACCCCAGCTGGGTCCCACCTTGACTTTGGCTCTGAGCTTCACATAAAGCTTGACTGCTGACTCCATCTCTCTCTTCACTATCTGAGCCACCTAAGGGAGATGAAAACGTGTCTGAAATTCTGGGCAAGTTCAGGGTTCCATCATACCCGAATGAGGTCTTCTTCTGTGGTCTCGTAGATCAGCTCGTCATGCAGCTGCAGGATGAAGTAAGCCCCTCTGACCCGAGGCCATGTCCTGCTACGGCCCGTGTCTGCACAGCCAACGATGCACCAGTACCACACTTAGTGTGTGTGTCCATACAGACATATTTGAAATAGTCGCATGATGTGTACCTTTTGTAAATGTTGTTGTGAGCTACTTGCTACTGTGTGTGTGTGTTACCTGTTACCGGAGTGTGGGTGTTGATGTGACAGGGGGGCAGTAGGGAAGGTTTCCCGTAGTCTCTGCTGGATGTTGACAGTGGCCAGTTTAACGATGTCAGCAGCTGAACCCTGAACAGTGGTGTTCACCGCCTGGCCCTCTGCCTGAGAGGCAGAACCACACACACTCTGTTACAGTCAAACATCAGAGATAAGATGTGTTAAAACTGCTTTGATTTTTCAAGCGTTGATTGGGATACTGCGTATATTTTAATTTCATCTAAATGAATGCACTGACTTATCAAATTAATTGTTAAAACTCAAACTTTAGATTTTAATGGGGCACAGCAGATTTAAGGGTCTAACGATATTGAACTGTGCCTTAGACAACTGGTGCTGGCTGGGTGCATGCATTTACAAAACCCAACAAAACAAAAATGTAGAGAGACTTCAAAAGAAACTGCATTGCAAACACAATCTATAATCCATATACTGTGAGACCTGACACATATAGATGAATGCAGTTTCTGTAATTCCATCTGATGTTAGTGTTTTTTATGACATTGTGCTATGATTGACTACATATTAGTGTGAAAAGAGAACGTGTGTTAGTGTTTGCTAGACATGGTGTCATGTTTAGTGTCTTTTTGTGTTATGACAATAAGTGTTTGAGTTTAGTTTATAATTAGTGATTTTGAGCATGAAATTAACAGTTTTGGCAATTGTGTGTGGTAGGTGGGTTGGTGCGTTAAGAGTTTAGAAAACTTGTTAAAGGTATGGAAAAAAACGTCATGGCGATTGGAAAAAACTGTAATTGGCTACACCTGGCCCCGGTCTCTTAAGAGGACGTCGGGAGAGAGAGGAGTCCCTTCGTTTGTCCGCAGCACGCTTTTGTATGAGTTGTGGCAGTTTTTTGCGATCGTTTTGTTAGATTTCTCAGATCAGAATTGAAGTTCTCAAAGCAGTAAGTGCATTTCTCAAAACAATTCGTACAAATAGCAAAACACCATGGATTACCTGCAAAAGCCAGACTCTTGCTCAAAATCCTTAGTTCATCTCTCAAAAGTAAATATCTGTGTCAATGAACATGTCAGTGCCATCAGAATGACAAGTCCTTGTGTCATTGTGTACGGATAAGACAGTCAAATTGCTTAGTCATGTTGTCAATATAACAGTGTAGGCCTACTCTGGAGGGATGTTCTGATGTAAACTATGGCTAAAGTTTTTATGACAATTATTGTACATGTTAGGTTACACCTTGGTGTATATAGGAGTTTGATTGCAAGAGACGGACAAGATTCACATTTACGCTTTTACTGTTTGCACTGTAATTTGTTGACAGACCATGTCATTGCGATACAGAAAGGAAAAGAAATGTGAACATAGGACAATCTCCTTAGGGAAAACTGTACATGCAGTGCTGTAGGAATTACAGTGCAGTCTTCCTACACCTCCTGACGTTCCTGTCTCTTGGACCACAAATTCTCATCCACATCACAACGAATATCTTCTCTTGCGACCCCCCCCAATTCCTTGTCCTTCCATTGTCAGACATTGTAACATTGTGTTGTGCTCTGGCTATATATACTTGCCAGTTGATGGTTCATGAGACGCACCTTTGTTAGAGAAAGTCAAGATTCACCTGAGAGCAATTTACCAATTCAGGATAGATTTAGATAAAAGTCTAATGGAAATGTATATAAATATGTTTGACATATTATGACGACTTGTTCAACCATTTTGCAAGTAAAGACTTATGCTATGAAATAATGCCTAAATGTTGTGGGGGGTGAGACTATTCAACAGAGACCCATTATAATAAATTTTGATCAACATGACAAAAGCAATTGATAATGTAGGAAACAGCTGACAATTGTACATAATCATTTGCATTGATGTACCAAAGCATTTGCAACTTGTTCAAAGAAATGAGAAACTGCTTTTTTGATGTGCACAAGTGACACAATGATGTGAAGATTGAACACATAGTTTTGAGAATTTCAATTCTGATCTGAGAAATGTACCAAAGCGACTGAGAAACTGTAATACACTTCCCAACACTGCTCACCTGCATGAGACAAACGCACACACGTACACTACTGATTACTGACTTCCACACTACACTTTTGTTCTGTTACAGACTTATTCTTTAATAAATAATCATAGTCTTAGTTTTCGCGCATGTGTTCCCCGTCATTTTTGTCTCAACCCCTGAGCCGGGTTCGTGACACTAATCATAACAACGAGATATCCCCAAACATTGCAGGTAGTCAGACATGAAGCATACATTGTGAAAACCAAAAATTAAGTGCCAAAGGGAAGATTCATAAGATCATGTAGTTAAACAAGTTACAGTTAAACAACATGGACCTCAAAAAAGTGCAAGAGTGTACCTGTAGAAAAGCAAGCAACAGTAAACATTTTCACAGCGAGTACAATCATTTTAAATCAGTTACAGCTAACCAACAAGAGCAGCAAGTCTCTAAGTAAGAGTGATTGTGATCCTGGAGGAAACTAACATCATGTCCAGCGAATCTTTCCTAGGTACCGTTGTGTTCCCGGAACAAGTGTGTCTTGAGCCTGTTCTTGAAGGTGGGGAGACAGTCAGTGTCTCTGATGGAGGTGGGGAGTTGATTCCACCACTGGGGGGCCAGACAGAAGAGCTTGTGTTGGGACCGGGCGGTCTGGAGCGGTGGGACCACCAGACGGTTGTCAGAAGAAGACCGTAGGTGGCGGGTGGGGGTGTAAGGTTGGAGGAGATGTTTACAATGAGAACTCTTTATTAATATGATTTAATAACTACTTAAGCAATTAACTTGTGCTTTGAAACCAGTGTGTTTCTTGTCTTCGCCACTTGTACATGCTATCAGGCCATAACTTTTGCCTTTCACACAATGCAAGCCATCATTAAATATAATACATGTTGATTAACCTCCAGTTAATATTAAAAGGTAACCAGCTCGAAGTTGTGCCAAATAGTTTTACACTGGTAGGCATTGGACTTAATCCTAACCAGTATTTTAGAGCAATCTGTCTGGGCTTCTCATGTGTCTCACCAGGATCAGATCCTGTTTGCAGCAGTTTATTCTCTCTCTCCATGCACTTCATCCTGGCCTAATATAGTTTAATGACATGAAGTGTCTTCCATACTAATAATAATGAATACTAATTAATTTGAGGCTTCTCCTCTGGACCGTCTTCGAAACCTGAGCTTTAGCAAGTCTTTTAAATATAGATATTTGTTGTTGTTTTACTGTGCTCATATTCCATTTTAGTATTGTATCAATGTTCTCCCAAATAATACAACCCCTAAAGTTGTCATAATCTATGTTCTCTCTCCACTCCTCCTCTCCCCTTCCTGCTCTCCTCCAATCTCAGCTGGTCGGCCATGTTCTTTATCAGCTTGTTGATCAGGAAGTTCCTGTCCCTGACAGGCTGTCTGCACTCTGGGCAGTGCTGGTGACCAGCATCCAGACTCTGTTGGATACATCTCATACAGAAGGTGTGTTGGCAGCTGAGAGACACTGGGTCAGTGAAGACCTCAGTGCAGATGGAGCAGAGGAGGTGGTCTGAGTTGAGGAAGCTGCTGCCTTACTGGAGCTGAATGAATAGTCAAGGGGAAGGAGAACTGAAAAGGTTTTAACCACACACAAGTTAACCTTTGTTAACTGAATTACACACTTTGTTGACCGCATTACAACTTTTCAGTCATGACACTCACTGTTCAGTCAATATTTCACCATTTATTCATACACATGACAAATGGTTTTACATTGGCGGAATGGAGATGATCTATGATGTACAGAGAAAGAGACAGAGACAGAGAGAAAGAGATAGAAAAAGAGAGACAGAGAGAAAAAGAGAAAGAGAGACAGAGAGAAATCGAGAATGAGAGAATGAGAGAATGTGTGTGTATGCATGAGTATGTATGTGATGTTTGTCAAACGTCTAAACAACTGCCACACGTGAGTTTGCGCGACAGCCACTGGAAAAACCTGTCAATCATAAGAATACAAATGAATTAAATCTGCCATACCAGTATGCATTCTCACACCCTTACACTGAGGGTCTTGCTGTCTTCACCCACATTGTACGACCCCCTTTATTTAGCCTTTCTGCTATCTGCCCTCACCTCTTTCCCACATTCTTCTTTTTCTTCTCCTTCCCGTTGTTGATGGAATCTTCCTCCACAGTCAGTGGTTGGATGTGTGACTGTGTGGCTTTTGCCTTCTTTTTCCCCGTCGTCTGCTTCGTCATATCCTGAAAACAGAACACATACTTACATGGATGACAATGAACCAATGAAATGTATACAGTCAGTTATTGTGCATATTGTGATTTATGCCTAGTGAATATCATCATATATTTGCGTGTGATGATAATGACCCACCTGCTGGAGCTCTTCTAATCCTCCTTGGAGCAGCTTCTTTGCATCAGCGCTCAGACGCGAGGCCACAGCAGGGGTCCCCACAGCAGGCGGAGTCTCAGGCCTGCTAGGAGTCACGACTCCAACGGTGACACAGTTGAGGGGAGTCAAAGCCCGGGGAACCTGCTGGTTGAAGAGGAGGGCCTCGGGCATCCTGGCATCCTCAATGCAGAAGGGGACCACATGAGTGATCTCTGTCTCAGAGAAATCCTGGGGACACACAGTCACAAGAGAAGACATCACCTTTTGGCATGTGGGACCTGGACCTTTCCATGGCTCTTTAGGATGATAATCAACCAACTTCATCATGATAGTGTCATTCAATACCTTGAATCAAACAATAGCCGAATCAAGGAATATGTACTGTTTCTGTATTGATTACTTACAAAGCGTTGGAGGGTGGACTTTGGTGTTGTACTAAACACTTGGTCGATCCTGGCAGTGAGGGACCTGCAGGCCCTGCACGCCACGTGCAGCATCTGCATCTCTCTCTGCCATATCTGATACAGCTCCACATCACTGTGATCAGCGTAGTCCGAGTCCATGACTTCGTACAGTCCTTCGAAATCTGCCAAGATCCGTTCCAACATGTCCTTCTGTCTCTTCTGGAGCCTTCTGGCTGCACCCACCTGGCCTTGCCTCTGGCTCTTCACACCAGGCACCTCTTCCAGGTCTGGGTCAGTGTACATGACATCCTGGGTTACTTCAACGTCAAGTCGCAGAAGTTCCAGGGATGCCTTGACGGCCTGCCTGTCGAGTCTCTCCCAGAGGGGTCCGTTCTCTTGGTCTGCTCTCACAGAGCCAGGGGGAATGACCTGGACTTCACAATCCATAACACGATTCTAGGGAGACCAAGAGTAATGGACAATGTGCAGGAACAGGGCAGAGGGGAAATTGTGAAAATCTGAAGAGAAAAACAGGCCAATTCATTGACCTTTCGTCACACACATACGTACCAGGCGTTTGTCCAGACAGGGATCCTCCTGGTGCTCAAGGTCCTCATCAAACTGTGGGTCAGATGGGAACATATTGTTCACACAGTCTTTTACCATGTTTGCTGTTTAACCATTTAAGTTTAAGTTCATACAAACTCTTATCATCTGTTTCTTTCATTTCACTTATCACTATGCACAGACTTACCAGAAAATCTTCATCGTCAAATGAATGAAGAGAAAGATGGTCCCCATTTTTCCAATCCTTTTCATTGGGCTGGATAGTGGTCCCATCAAGTTCAAGTCCCTACAATAGAGACACAGTCAATCAGAGGTATTTGACCATGTTTGATGATTAACCATTTAAGTTTAAGGTAAAATAAAGATCTTACCAATTCGGTCTCATCCCTTTCACCTATGCATGAACTACTGACCAGAAAATCTGCCTCATCCAGTGAACGGAGAGAAATATCATCTCCATTTTTGAGATCCCTTTCCTTTTCCTGGATTGTGGTCCCATCATGGTCAACGTTCTACATTATAGACACAGTCACTCAGAGAGGTATTTGACCATGTTTGCTGTTTAAACATTTACATCTAAGTTCATATAAGGCTATTACCATTTCGGCCTCGTCCATTTCTCTAACCAGTATCCGTTTCAATCTCATTCCACTGTTCCAACGACGGTGATCAGGATCATCAAACTATGTGTAAGATCGATTGTTAGTTTTCATCAATCGAATCTCTGAAAACCACTGCATTAGGCTATGGCCAATAACAGTGATTATGGGAAAGTGTTATTAGAGAGGAGCTGACCTGACTGGGAGACTTTGGTTTCGGCATGTTGTGGCTGATCCCCAGATATCTGCCTCTCCTTGATCGGCTCACAATGATTGGCTGTGTGAAGCAATTCAGAGAGAGAGGACTAGTAACTGTTGTAACTGCAAAGCTGTTGAGTTTTAATTAACAGGCCTTTTGTGCACTGAGCCTTGAGTCTCTTTTTACTGATGTGGCCTGTCATAACAATAGACAAAAAGAAAACCATGTATCAAAACTTGCTTTAAATGTACTGAATTTTGAATGTGAAGGACATTTGTTTCTTAGTTGTACACCCGTGTTATTGACGGTAACTGCATTATAGAAGTGTGGATAACATTTAGCATTGAATACCGTTACATAAGATTAATGTGTTAAGAAGAATTACTCACCGAAAAGCACCAAATTAGTTGATCAGCTTGAGAAAATCTTCAGCGAAAGCTAGACAGTAATTACCGTTCACTTTTTCAGAAGAAATGTGATGTAGCTCTGTAATGTTAGATTAAAGTATGAATGTACACCATTGTTACGTTTTTGTAGCCTACGTCATAATGTGTAACATAAGCCACTTTCATACAGCTATAGTAGCCTATATCATTTTGAATAAATATACGTCAATATTTCTCATTTGGTAATTACGATTGTGCTTTCTGTAAGACGTGAATTGCATGACAATATACTTTCAGTTTTTTCAGTTCAGTTTAAAAAAATCTGAATAACTGTTTCCATTATGAATATACCCAGCACTAAAATACAATTTGGCAATAAAAGGCTGGTTCTCTACATATTATTATCTCTGCTTTACTGATAAATTATGAAGTTGGAAATATATTCACAAATGTTAACAATTCCCTAAGCAATAAATAGCCTAATTACAGAAACGTTGTTAAAACACAAACGCCACCTTTTTCCAACCGTTCCAAACATTCACCAGGCAATGTGGATTAAACAAAGTATTACAATATAATGTTACGACTAATATTATCCAAAGTAATTATTAATAAGTAAATAAGAATTACTCACCAAAAACACAAAATTTGCTGATTAGCCTGACTGAGAAAATCTCCTGAGAAAGCTGTAGGCTACTGTTCACCTGCTTGCAGTAGCGGCTGGTGATTTTTTTTTGGGGGGGGGCGCAGTTGGGCGGCGCGGTCGTTACACAGAACTTTTTTTTTACATTAAATATATATGTATTAGCTATGTTGGATGCTGTCGTCCTCTCCTACTATTTCTTCAATGCCTAACGAGTCTATCTCTTGACCCTGTATGTATGCTTGAGCAGCACTGGTTGAAGCCTGAAAATATTGTAAACAATGTTTGCATATATGCAGGTAGCAACGCTAGTGCTAAATAACTATTTTGCTTGTCGGCTAGTAGGGCTCGTGAGACAGCTCACCAAAAGAACGATGGGGAAGCCACTTGGCTAGCAAATTAAGACATGTTCGTAGGTACCTAGCGAAAAGTAGCCTCAACTTTCCTAGACTAAGCTACGATACTAATGCTGAAGGGTCGCTGATATCGCATAGCGTCGTTGCTAACGTGTGATGTTGTGACTGTGTGTGTAACACTGAATTACTCACTGAACAACCAGCTAACCAGCTCCGGTTACTTAGCATACAGGTTTGAGGAGAAGCTACGGGTACCGTGTACGTCCCGTAGGCCTACAGCCCATCCTCCTTTGGTAGCTATGTTGCTCTCGTAGATACGTGATAATTATATGGGATGTGAGGGAATGATAAAGGTCTCTGATTCGACGAATAAGATGTCAATATAAGTAAGAAACGATGTCATTGGCATCGCCCCTTTTTTCCGCCAATGAGAAGCCGTTTTTCTCAAATGTATAAAAAAAGTATGAGAGCTCCCATTGACTTCCATTTGGCCGGCGCCCCTCCAGGGGGGAGTGGCTTATCTCAGTGATAACGAATGGCAATATATTATATTTGGTCACATTTAAGTGGTTGTTGACAGGGACTTACGGTCTCCCACACACATTTAACGCGTTAACACAGTACATTTCTTATTTATTCTAGGAGGGGCGGCGCCCTAGCGCCCTCTATGGAAGCACCGCCACTGCCTGCTTGTTCAGAAGAAATGTGAGCAAACTCTATAATGTTACAATAAAGTATGCAGATAACACATTATTACGTTTTTTGTACGTCATTATATCTAGCATTCGGATGTATTTTTCATAAAGATGGAAAATATTGATATAAATATACATAGGCCTACGTCAATATTTCTCATCATTTAAATCACTCCAATAAATTATCTTCAAACCATTATTGGCATTTCGCTATTTGCGCCACACGTTGTCATGTAGTAAATCTTGTATTTTGAAATCCATACAAAGCAGTAGGGTGCTTAGCTGGGACTACATTCTTTCCTGTCTGTAATTGTAGTGGTGTAGTGGTGTACAACTTAGCCGGCATTCGAGTCATTTTTGTTGTTCGAAGGAGAAAAGAAGAAAAATAGCCTACTGACATTATTTTTCATAAGCAAGCTCGTGTTTCCCTCCAAAGAATTTTAGCTTCGTGCATGGACCTGACCAGCTAACCACTGGCTCAGCTAGCTGCCCCAGTCCAAGCACCTTGTTCGTGTTTTAATTGTAGCTGTATGTACAGACCTGTTGGCTCTGTAGGCAAACTGCAGGGGGTCCAGGAGAGGGTACGTGATGGATTTGAGGTGTTCCAGCACCAGATGCTTAAATAGTTATTTAATCATATTTCTGAAGAGGTCTCACTTTTGATGCTCTGCTCATATATATTTGTTTTATTTACAAATCATCCTAACATACACTACAGTATGGAGGTTACATTTAAAGATTCATGGATCACATTTACTGTATGTTTCAAACACAATATTATTAATCTTTCATGATGGGATCAAATACGATACCCTGACAAATACATTTGACACAGGATCACAATTTAGAGGATTAAACATATACATATGCATTACTGCATTCAGTTCATTGATAAACAGCAGAGATCAAACTTATCTTGACACTTTATTATATGTTAAAGATTTCAGTCCATTCAGTATATTGTTGAGAATAATTTACTTTATCATGCAGAAATATACGTAGAAAGACACAAAAGCGACACTTGTGTAAAGCTGTCCTGCTTCAGTATGTCTAAGGCCACTTTCGACCCTCCTTCATGTCCATGTCCTGGAGGTCACCCCAGCTGGGTCCCACCTTGACTTTGGCTCTGAGCTTCACATAAAGCTTGACTGCTGACTCCATCTCTCTCTTCACTATCTGAGCCACCTAAGGGAGATGAAAACGTGTCTGAAATTCTGGGCAAGTTCAGGGTTCCATCATACCCGAATGAGGTCTTCTTCTGTGGTCTCGTAGATCAGCTCGTCATGCAGCTGCAGGATGAAGTAAGCCCCTCTGACCCGAGGCCATGTCCTGCTACGGCCCGTGTCTGCACAGCCAACGATGCACCAGTACCACACTTAGTGTGTGTGTCCATACAGACATATTTGAAATAGTCGCATGATGTGTACCTTTTGTAAATGTTGTTGTGAGCTACTTGCTACTGTGTGTGTGTGTTACCTGTTACCGGAGTGTGGGTGTTGATGTGACAGGGGGGCAGTAGGGAAGGTTTCCCGTAGTCTCTGCTGGATGTTGACAGTGGCCAGTTTAACGATGTCAGCAGCTGAACCCTGAACAGTGGTGTTCACCGCCTGGCCCTCTGCCTGAGAGGCAGAACCACACACACTCTGTTACAGTCAAACATCAGAGATAAGATGTGTTAAAACTGCTTTGATTTTTCAAGCGTTGATTGGGATACTGCGTATATTTTAAT
>CAEFZP010004169.1:0-49532 GCA_903064625.1 Mallotus villosus | reverse complement strand
TTGAACCTGAAGTTACCTCGCTAACGCCAAATCTTGCTTCGTAGTACAGGCCCACTTTCATGTTTACCAACATTCAGGATGCGCGCGCAGCTAGGTTTCAGAAAACCGGGAAAGGACTGCATTTACAATGGCAAAAGGACCACACGGATCATACAAATAGTTAGATTTAAAAGACCAAAAAGTCAGAGGAGGAGAGAGAAAAAGCGATTCCCCATTGATCTGTCGGATCAGAATTTTGATTTGGGTCACGAAAGTCTTGACATTTGAGTGAGAATGTCGCCCGGTACAGACCGCATAGTGGAGCGGCGGCCATGTCTTCGCGTCATGTCATAACGTTCATAATTTTACAGTTTTACAGTCAATTCGACATCTAAAAAGTCGAGCAGGGCAGCTTTCAAGAGATATGGGAATTCTGCTTTTAGCCAGCTTGTCCGATTATTTTTGTGATTTGTTTAAACTGGCAATTTGAGTGTGAGACTGCGTCCCCATTAGCCTCAGTCAGACTCGTCGCTCACTGGCAGTGTGCACAATGTTGTATTTCACTCCAGAAACGTCAGAGAGGACTGCCTAACGTAGATACGAGCCTGCTGAAGATAGCCAGCATATTGGGTTTCTTTAACCGAGCCTGTTTCATTACTAATTTTCCTGAGAAAGCGACCTCCGTTAGCCAGGCTAGTTTTGCCCGATCACTTGGCCAGGCTATTTAAAGCTATGGGGGTCAAGCGACTTTTGTGCATTGACAAGTGAAATGTAAATGTACTCGTCCAAAGAAGGACAAGTGCCTCAAAAAGTTAATGTCAAGCCCTGTAATCCAGTGAACAGATATATATGATGACCTGATCGACACTCCAAGTGTATTATACCCGGGAGAAGTTCGTCTTTTGCAACCCACATGCGCAGTTGAGCCAGCTTGACAGTCGTGTGACGTAGGTTTGAAAGTGGTCTATAGCGGCTCACACCGTTGAGACGCAGCAAAAGCCGGCAAATGTACCTTCCCACGTTTCTTTGGATCACCTCTCAGCTAAAGAAAAGGAAAGATATGGACACAAACTGCAAGTGTTGGCGTCTAACAAAACAACACAAATATTTTGCTAATGAGCTTTAACTCACTACGACCACTGCTGTTGGTCGCCTCGTTACACAAAAAGCTATGTCAAACCGATTTCAGATGTGTATTATGGCTAAAAAAATAATATTTAATCGCGATTCATCGCATTATTTCATATGAGTAATCGTAATTAATCGCAAAATTATTCAATCTATTTAATCTGTTAATTTTACCCCAATAAATGAAAAAATAAATACATTTTTTGTGGAAATAACATTAAAAGGGTGTAGGCCTAACTGGATGATAATGTCCATAAAACAAGTTCAGATGGAACACAACTTAAATTGTGAGGGAGTTTTATTCCCTCGCAAACTATACTGCTGTATAATAAACATCCACATAATTAAACTTGTTATGGAATATAAAATACATTTAAGACATGTTGTCTCATAGCCTACTACGATCTCCTGCTCCATAATATTCAAATGCACAGACACGCACACAGATTCCTGACATTATTAGAGAGATGGCAGTCCCAAGAACTGGTCATCCTCATCCTTTTCACAAAGTTTCATGTCTCCTGTAGAAGCACTCTAGCGCCACCAACAGGTAGGCTAAAAGTTGGATGTGTGTACATACATAACTTTTGAACCATATGTCCAATTTTCAAAAATAAAGTACCGCTGGATTCCCCGGATCAAGACAAGTGTTTTTTATTTATTGCAGAACAAGTAGCTGCGCGGCGCCAGTGACGTTTTGCAGCGTTTGTGGTCTCCAGTTGTCATTTGATTCTTTTATTGCTGAAAGATTTGAAGATAATTTCAGCAACAGAAAAAAAAATGTTTTTAAAATAAATTGCCTAGCCTGCCTTTAGACGTAGAAATTCTAGCTGATGTGTTAACGTGGCAATCTGTGTAAGGGTTTTAACACTCAAAATGTGGTAACACCATAGCATAGACCTATTAGGTTAACACCATAGATATATATAAATACATATCTATGGTTAACACGACCAAACACTATTTTTTTGTAAACACAAGTTCCATAAATTCACACCATCGCCGAAGAAGAACGTCTGCAACGTAAAAAGGAAGTTGTCACACTCCACAGATCTAGTTAAAAAAACGAAAGCTGATTGTCAGCTGACCGAAGAAGGAACGTATTATTATTTAGCTAGCTAGCTACTGTAGCAGTCCTGGAAATGTCGTAGTTAATTCCCCTTAGTAATAAGCACATAGAATATACTGCTATGTCGTCTGCTTCTGAACTATAGACACTATTGGGAATAATAACGTGTATTGCCCTTGAAATTAAGACTAGAGCTAAGTGAACGGTAAGATGAATTTTGTGAAAGTCGAGGTCCCCTTCATGCGGGCACGATGGTGTTTATTTTGATTCACATGTGAGCCATGTGAGTGGAATGCTTAGCTAGTGATGATACTACAGAGTATGAACATGTAGCTTGCTGACAAAAATATAGTCGTAGCCGCATTATTTAGTTTTGGTTGCTACCGTACTGATCCTTGCTCTCACACTGACCGTGCGTTTGCAAAATAGTAAATATAGCTACAGTACGTAGCTGGCTAACAACACGCTAGCTAGCAACTAGACTGTTGAACACTGTCGGAGCAAAGAACAACTAATTAGCTAGCTATTGTGACTCAGTGCTAGCTACAGTACATTGTAAAATGTTGGTTCTGTTGTGTATAATACGACGATAACACGATTCATATTAACGTTCCGGACAGATGCGCACTCAACTAAATCACATTAGGGTTGACAACTTTCTCACTACCAAACACGGGACAAGTGGTGGCGTGCCTGTGATGGTGCACCGTGCCACGGCAGCGTGGGTACATGGTGTTGTGTGAATTTACATGAAAATGAATGCTCTTAGGGCAGAGCCAGGCTAGGTCAAATGCAGTGTGGCAAACGTATGCTTTATAGTGGAAGATATATCACATCAGTTGAACTTCAGACATTACAAGGGAACACAAGCAGAGACAAAATGTTGCACCAACCTTGTTTTTTTCTAAGATATTAAAGTTTTGTGCCACAAACTGACGGCTAGATGAGCAAGGTCAAAGTTTAAGGTGTAATGTTATGATAAAGTAGGATGTCCCAGTTGAATTGCATGCAACAGTACATCTACATCATTTGTAAGGGAAGCTGAACAAAAATTATATGTTGTTTTTGTGTGCGATTTGAGACACAGGTGACACCATCTCTATGTACTGTTAGGCAAGCAAGAAAAATATTGTTACCTAGCAAACTAACCTAAAATAAAGTACAATGGCTCTTTGAAATACATTTTAAATATGGCTATAGGTATACATAGGCAAACAAGTTGCTACAAATTGAAACGGGTAGTCTAGCCCTATTCGTCCATGATGTGATGTCTCTTGTTCGGCTCATTTACGCTATGCGCATGAGGTGACCTGT
Organism: Mallotus villosus; assembly: GCA_903064625.1. Lineage (NCBI taxonomy): Eukaryota > Metazoa > Chordata > Actinopteri > Osmeriformes > Salangidae > Mallotus > Mallotus villosus. Next base: position 46,042 of record CAEFZP010004169.1, on the reverse strand, counting down.
GATCTGATGACAGTTGATCTCTCGGCGTGATCAACACATGTTTGGCTATTGCTGTTGTATCAGATCTAGGATCTGTAAGACTGCCCCACACAGTAAGAGTGCTGTGTTGGGATCAGAATAGGCCGTAATCAACATACGGGACAACAGAGGTCCCACAGAGGTCCCAATTCAGCCCAATATAGGAGATGTCCTGGCTAATACGGAACAGTTGGCAACCCTGTATCACAAAGCATCATTTAAACCCAAAAAGAATTTCATCAGATAAAATCTGCCAATATATTGGTAATACTGTAAAATATTGGTCAACGTCTGTGAAAAGTCAACATGGCTGGAGTCAAAGTCCAACTGCATGTGGTATTCCAATAACAATGGCATAGTTTTCCAATCATGTGCATTTTTATCTCTAGCTGTTAATGCATGAAATATGTAATTTACCACCACAAAAGCATTTCCTGATGTTTACCTTTTTTGTATACTAGGCCCAGCGCTATGCTTGACACGGCGGTGACTGCGGTGGTAAGGTTTGCCAAGTACAACAGCAGTGTGTTCCCTACACCTGTGGACAACACTTCTGTATTTCCTTCCTGGCAACCCAACACAGAGGCCAACATCAGCAAACCTCACAAATGTCTACAAGTCCTTTACGAAGACATTGGGGACTCCAGGTAATTCTCCTTGGTAGTGTTTGTTCAAAAACTGACCTTTTTGTATCTGGCATTGGTAAAGTTGTCTTCAGGTTTGAATCTCCAAATGGTGTTATCAATCCACAAGTGAGAGGTAGGGCTCGGCAATATAACAATCTTGATAATTTCCACACTAAAGTCTCCCAAGATAACGACATTACATGACATTACAGAACATCAAAGCTGGAGGTGCCAGAAGAGCACCCATGCTTCTGGTATTGACAGGACTAGGCAACACGTGAACAGCTAGTTAGCATGCTAGTGTTACCTATTTCACCACGCTTGGAATTAATTGTGCAACAGAACCTTCAACAAAACAATAGCAACTCAATCTGTAAACAACATTTTTACACCTTTCATATCTATGTAGGCCATTTCAAAAACTGCGAGGAGTGGCTGTTAAAGATGTATAAGAGTAGTGTGTTTTTATGTAACAACCAAACTAATTAATTTTCTGATCTCTTTAGCGTTCTGGTCTAAGGAGAATACTCTCCTTTAAATTAAATTTATATATTACTATATCCCGATCATTTCCGACATCGATCAATGTAAAAAACAGTGACAATGTCACCCCCTTTCCACCAAAGTGAACCGGGAACTAGTTCAGAGCTGGTGCTAGAGCCAGTTCGGAGCTGGTTCAAGAACGGAGCCTTCTAAGAACCGGTTTGCTTTTCCACAGGCTAGAGAGCCACCTCATTACGTCACTGTATACGTCTCATCTTTCCTAGCAACACTATCGCGGCAGCGCCAAACACAAAGCAGAGCCCGTCTAAAGGCTGTTTATCAATCCGAAAAAAGTGTTTTCTTGGCTATTGCGCAATACCCTGGACTCGCAGCAGTATGACAACACTGGCATTATCAGCGCAACATTTTATAAACTTTTGCTGTATTGTACTTGTGTATTACATTTGTGTTAAATATAGGCTCAATATCTCATAACATTTGTGTTTGTCATTTCACTCATTTGATAGGATTATGATAAAACGCAGCAACTAGTGTCTGCACTGCACTGCGATGCTAGGTTATCGAAAAGTCTTAGCTAATTTACAGATTAGCAGTTTCATCAATAAAATAAGCACATTTTCAGCAACTACACTGCCCACTTCTCGATACATTTTTATTCAGATGCTGATTTACAAGTACCGTTTAGCTGAAATATGAATTGTAAAAACTTAAAGACATGGCGGTCAAAGGATTCTGTTTGTCTTGTTGGTCACGGTAACCCAGCCCCAAGCGGTTCTTTCTTGGTTCCAAATCTAGACCACCTTCGAAGTGGGGCCTGTTGTGAACCACGTACGAACCACTTTTCCGGTTCTCAGTCTGTCGAAAGAGAAAGAATTGTTTCGCGATTAAGCACCGGCTCCGAACCGGCACCCAAAATGCGTTGGTGGAAAGGGGTATAGGAGGCATGTCTTAGCTAGGTTAGTCATATAAACAGTTGGCACTCCTTTGCAGTGTCCAAACACTTATATTAGGATAAGCGGAGGCAGTGCTGCAAACTCAAGTCCAAATTCTCAACCCTTAAACTTAAAAAATTTCAGCATTGTGAGATAAGGTCATGTGTCTGCTCTTAATCCTCTCCTAGAGTTCGGTTTTGGGATCTCTTGCTGCTGGTGCCCAATGTGGCGTTCTTTATATTCCTGATGTGGAAGCTTCCCTCCGCCAGGGCCAAGATCCGGCTAACCTCAAGCCCCATCTTCATCACCTTCTATATACTGGTATGCTTAATTATCTCCTCACATATAATGCCGGGTGCACACTGTGCAATTTTTTATAGTTATTTGCGACTGTTTGCGACTGTTTGCTTTGCGATTTTACGAACATGATCCCCGCTGTAAGCCATGTCACACTGTTAGATCTCATTCATATCTGACTGTACGACAGTAAAGATGCAAAAAACAAACACACTTAAGAAGACTGGTACGGAATTATACGTCATCAATCAGTGACAAATGTGCAATGTAGTTAGCAGCTAACAAAAACTGTAGCATTCATTTTATAAAATGTTCTTGCAGTACCGTCTGCCTTCGATTTGACAATTGTCGTAGCAGATGAAAATCTTCTGACACTGCCATAATTAAATCAGAGGCGAAATTTGATCACAACGGACATTAATCAGGTTTCGGGGTAAACATGTCAAACTAGCAATCAAAGACTACCGATTTTAACCTAGGATTATATAGCAATCTTTTAGGATTATAGCAATCTTTTAGGATTCTCACAATTTGTCTCAGCCGACCACATCGTGGCCAAAATTGTACATTGTGCAGCCGTCTTCAAAGCGAGAAACTGTTCAGATTTATCATGACTAGGGATGCACCGATCCGACTTTCTCAATCCTGATACCGATGCCTGGGCTTTGTGTATCTGTCGATACCCGATACCGATCCGATATCGTTGTTGATTTAATAATAAACTGTAAACCTTCCACCTTATAGCTTCCTTCCACCATGTGGAAGAGACAATGCAGACAATGCTTTTTGCAATGTCTGCAAAGTAAATGTTTTGAGGGGTGGTGGTAGTACTGCAAAGTACAATACTACCAATGTAATCAAGCACATCCAAAAGCAAAATGCTAGGAGCACGCCGAATTCCTGCAGCTGCAACAACTCTACTATACTGTAATGATTTGTTCTGAGTGATTTCTGGTGGTGTTTATAATGATGTCTACAATGTTTCTGCTTTTAGATGATCATTGTTAAGTCATTTTTATTTGTTCTCTTTTTGTTGGACCCCAGGAAGATCAGCTCGTCCCACTTTGGTGACAGCTAATGGGGATCCTTTTAACAATAAACAATACTGTAGAATCTACTGTAGAATCCCGTTAAGGAGTAGCGTCGCACATATGTGATCGTTCGAATGCGGGTCTCACAGCTTAACGTTGCATATATGCGATTTAGAAAATTCCAACTGAATATCTTCAGATAGACGAAAACTATGCGACAAACGCTGTATGGCTTTACAATGTACTAATAAAAAGGCTAACAGGTAACACTAGCATGCTGGTAGCATTTCTACGAGTATTATGCTAGCTGTGGGAACCGTCAGAAATATTTAGAACTCCCGCATCTAAAGGTTTGGTTAACTCACGCTGCTGACAAATGACATGTGCTGCGGGGAAAAAAGTGGATGGATTGATCGGCCAGTGGATCTGTTCTCAAGATCTCTACTGACCCTGCAGCTAATTTTATGCTCGACACTTGAACGCGGGCTTATTACTTGAAAGAGGAATTATTTACTGTGTTGTCTCAGTTACACTCTCAGGGCATGAAAATACAGTGACTTGCTAAAGTATGCAAATGGCTAGTAGAATATAAAAATTCATAATCATTTCAGTTAATCAAATAGCTGCAAGACCCAGTGAAATGTTATAGGCTAGGCTAGCTAGCAAAATAACGCTAGCATCGCTAACAACATTACTAATTCAACTTTGGTAGTCTAACCGAGCTCTTTGTCAGTTCATTTTAGATATAATTGTATATAATCTTGTGGACAATAAGTATTGTAGAGACAGTGTTGTCTCTAAATAGCATTTGTCATGCCCCTTTCCTCATATTGTGTGTCCCCTAAGGTGTTTGTGGTTGCAGCAGTGGGAATCACCCGGGCGATAGTGTCCATGACCGTCAGTGCCTCCAGTGCTGCTACCATTATAGACAAGGTAAGGCAGCACACATAATGGTAACATTTATATAATATAATAAATGTAGCTGCAAAAAGCAATTGCAAGGGATCTCTGCAAGGGATTATTCCTGAAAGTTGCAGACGATTAGAAAATATGCATTGTAGAGAGACATGTATCTCACACACCATTTGTGTGTGTGGGGGGGGGGTGATAAAAATGTATTGATCTATGAAGCACTCTGTGCTCTTGTAAACAGTTGTACACTTTAGTCGTATATTAATGGTGATGACATGGAAAAGCCACACCCACAAACCTAGGTAAATGAAACAGTTTATCGCAGTTCACAAATGGTCAAAACACAAATTTGACTAGAGCATAGGCCAAAATATACAGTATTAATTAAAACAATTACAAACAATTTCCCCTGGGCTTTGAAGCATGCCGTTTGTACTCTTATTGTAGAGTAGTAACATAGCATACAGTTTAAAGCATTACTTCAACAGAAACCACAATTGGGTACGAATGGTGCAAGGCTGTTCACACTAGACACGCATTTCTCCACGCCAGTCACCAAGCCTTTCAACTTGTTTATCCAAAGCGTCCGTTCCAAGAGAGAGCACCTTCTCTGAGCTTTCCATTTTCACATTGAAAGCTGACATAAACATTGCATGGGCTTTATTTAGGCAACTGGCTGTTCCAACAGCCATCGCAACAGCTTCCCAACGTATTGTGGCAACATTGATCTTTTTTGCCATAGGCTAATCTTTGTAAAATAGCCTACGTGCTGTGGGTTATACAACTCCATGTAGGTCTGTGCTACTCAACTTCGATGATTAACTTTGCGTCGTCAATCTTTCTTCACTGGTTTGTGATGTAAGGTTCATCTATCTCACTCTGAAACACACTGTTTAGAAACTACTGACTAATATGTTGGCTGGAAAGCCAACGCCATCAACAATCAGGGTTTTTTATTTTAAAATATTTGAATTGATCAGAGTTTTGACCGGGGTTGAAGTGACAGGCTATGGCCTACAACTTACGTAGTACAATCATAATATGTTTTTTATTAATATTTACCAAATAGGGCTGGGCGGTATGACGGTATACCGTGCAACGGTAGAAATGTGTCTACCGGGAGAGATTTGGCTATACAGTTTCAATCGCGGTATACTATACTATATTTTTGTATTACACGTGTCAATTAAATGTCTGGTTGTTGTATTTTATATAAGCCATCATATAAATAGCATTTTTGCTATATTTAGAATTGTAGTTTATTTGCTTTTTGCTTGTTTACTTTTATTTGATTTGATGTTTTCATTTGACCTTGAAGCACATTTGCGTTGGTCTGATGGAATTTCCGATGTGGAGTGTATTTTGTCTAAGCGGACCACATTCATGCCGATGCTAATTAATTATATATTTGATGAGCCATTCTGCAGGTAACCAATTCGATTTGTTGTTCAAGTTGTATGTCTCGTGCTGTAAAATTGTGGTTGTAAAATCACACTGGTGGCGTTGCTAGCATTCGTCATCTAGGATGACTAGTGAAGGCTAACTACTAACTGAGTGAGGTCATGCTGGGAAATATCAAACGTATTTAACGTATTGACCGAGCTTTAACGAGGTTGATAGGCCAAAACCGAAGTTAGATATGGATAGTAAAACTTAGACTGATCGCTTTCGCTCATTCTGAAATTTTCGTCGGAGGGCATTACGGATCCATATTGAGCTGTGAGTAGGTCACCACGCGGATGGCATGACTGCGCATCAGCCAATCGGAACGGTCGTACTGTCGTTGCCTTTAAATAATAGAACAATTACTATACCGTGATACATACCGTAATGGAAGATTTTGGCCATATCGCCCACCCCTAATCAGGGCCGTTGCTAGGAATTCTGGGCCCCCTGAAAGTATATTGGTGTGGGCCCCCCCAATAGCCGCAGGAACATATTTTATCAGGGGGCCTTAATGTTGCGGGGTGGCAGGGATGGACTGGGAGTAAAAATAGGCCCTGGACTTTGATCCAGACCGGCCCACCAGAACCGGCCGTATATGCCACCACAGCAGCCTTTGCTAATGCATGCACATGTGTTTAATGTGATGCTAGTTAGGGAGTTCGATCCATAATGCGAGCGCGCACAGTGCGCAACCCACATTTTTGGGCCTTTATTTGAGCGCAAAATAGTTGAGCTTTATGTCAAATAAACCAATCAATTGGTAAAACCTTGTCTAGTGAAGGTGATGTCTTTTTTTCTCTTAATTTTTCACTTAAGTCATATCATTTTAAAATCTCGTGCTGTCAGGGGGTACTGCAGCACCCTCAGCACCCCTAGCCTCGACTTGTCATTGCCAAATATCAATTATTAGACTATATGTATTATAATTTGTTCTTTATTTTTCTGTTTCTTCTTGACAGTGCCTGACACAATGCTCCCAATTAGTTTATTTTTTTTAATTAACCACTCAACAAGGAGTCACTGGGTATTATTATGTAAAAATCAATGTGTAAGTAATTGCCAATGGTACAGCAGTTCAGTCAAAAAAGTGTCTACCTCACTCACTCACCATCATCATCTTCACTATCCCCTTCACTAGTATACATCAAAACATTATAAATTGGCTTATCAATGCCATAGCTCTCTAGAGAAACAACTTTTCTTTATTATTGTACGAGGACGGCAAGCTGTAAGATTAGCCCCTGCTTAACATTAAAAAGACTCATGTCAACAGGCTACCATAGCAGTTTAGTTTTACTTAACACACATGTATACTGCTACTGGATTATTTTGGACAGCGTATTATAACGTTTGGCGAAGTATAACCTTACTGATCTTTTCTGTGGATGTCTGCCTTGTCAGGCGATTATTTTACACTGCTGACCACACGTAACGTTAAACATTATTGTCATTCGGTTAACGCAGTAATGTTAGTAGCTGGCTAAGCGCTAGCTCCTAACATTAGTCACTCCAACATCGTAACGTTGGACGAGGTGAGCTATGCTATATCTCGTGAACCACAGGGCGCCTGTGCAGCTATCTTAACACTCTCACCTTTCTTCGAAAACAAATCGCTGATATTCTGGGCCCTGATGTGCTCCTGGCCTCTTCTTCCTCTCCTAAATTTTTTGGGCGTCCCGATTTATGTTTCTGTTTTGGCATTGTCAGTTCTTTATTGATAACCAGCTGGCTGCTGCTGCAGTTTGTGCGTTACGCGCAAATGTTCAAAAGAGGAGCGAACCATGGACCAAACCATGTCTTTAAGGAAGGGTGTTATTGCTCGGAAATTATAAACTTTTTTTTCACATTTTGCGGCTTTGTTTAAACTCTGATGCATTAGTATGAGTATTAATTAGGCATACGCATAATAATTTAGTCATAGAAAGGGAAGCCTACATAATAGGCTACTGGGATTTTTGTGGGCCCCCCCTGGGCCGTGGGCCCCTAGAATTGTCATCACCTTTCACCCCTAAACGACGGCCCTGCCCCTAATACCAAATAACGTGGTGCGTTTGATCATCTTCATCTTTTGTCAGGGTACTGAATCAGTGCCTATTTGGTGATTTTCGTCTGTGTTCCAGAAGGATTCTAACAATACTCATAGCCCTAATCCTAGTATATCCCCATGGTACACAGGAAAATGTGTGTGTTCACAATATCAAGGTTAAGGGAGGGGTCATGTCACTTCCTTTAGTGGCATTCAAATTACACTGCTCTGGTTTAATCCATGCATCATTAGTTATGAGGGAGCATAAAGGTCCATACATAATGTTCTTTTTATACTTCTCTAGCATCTTGATTCCAAATGATTTAACAAATGTGACCGTTTTGAGTACCTTGCTTCAAACCAGTAAAAATACATCTGTTGATGCTATTTGCCTTATGAATGTAACTGTCCAACTGCATGATTCCATTAATTTGTAGGCAAATTATTTCAGATGATTGTGTAATTTACCTGGCACTAGATGGGTTGTTTAATATAATACATTGTTAATATTATTCCTCCATTAGGTGCTGTGGGAGATCACTCGCTTCTTCTTGCTGACTATTGAGCTCAGCGTTATCATTCTGGGACTGGCATTTGGTAGGTGTTGTACATTAGCATTCTACAGATGAACACTTGTAACTACCTGTTTTTGACTGGCAGATGTGTAAAGCATTATTTTAGCATTAGCAATAAATTGGATTTGCTTTATATCAATACATTTTGGAGATACAAAGTTGCCTTTGCACATGGTAACATGTTCTAGTTCTACCTGTATGTGCAGGAAGAAGGCTTTAAAAAGTTGTGCTACACGGGTCAAGCGCTCTTAAGAATAATTGACCTTGCGCCAGCCCCGCCCACCTTAGTTACTGTTGCGCTTGGCAGGCTAGTACCCGCTATCAGGAGTACCCGCTATCTTTGAATAGCAAGTACTACTGTAAAATGCCAAGCATGAGGGGGATAAGATGCATACTACCTGTCAGTGTAAGTGATTCTGTTTGGAGTTACGCCTTCACGAAATCCTCCAGATTGAGGCAAGAGTGATTTGCAATAATATGCATGATGATATTTAGAATATTCAAATCAACAAGGAAAGGGACATGACAATAATGTAAGCAAAAGCATACAGATCTGAACTGCTACAAGGTAAAATATAGCAGCAATGAGGTGGCCAAGCATTCATATGACCCAGAAAACATTTTCAAAAACATCCTTAGAACAGGGTTCCGAGTCCCTATACCAAGTTTGGTGTGAATCCATCAAAGATTTGCTGAGCTACGACCCAACTTCCTGTTTGATGGCTTAACTGCACATTTTGATCGGCTGTAATGTGATTTTGTGAGGTTTGGTCTGAAGATAATCTTTTTTTTTCACTAATTCAAAATGGCGGTTGCATCAATTCGGCTGTTATCAAAAATGTTCATGGGTCACACATGGGATGTCCCAAGATATCACGAGACAAAGGAATCACTTAATAAAGGCAAACAAATCAACAGTTAGCGGCCCAAACACATTTTGGCTACCTGCGGCCACGCTCAGTGATCACATGACACCAAATTACTTGGACATTCTCAGAAGAGGGTTCCAAGTCATCACACCAAGTTTGGTGTTGATTTCTCAAGGATTTGCAGAGATATGAACCAACTTCCTGTTTGGTGTCTTTGCTGCCGAATTTGATCTGGGGAAGATTGGACTAAAATGTAAGGAGAAGCGAAAAAACGTGTTTCCTTAAAATTCAAAATGGCGGAAAATCGATATCACCGGAAATTGACTTCATATGGTGTATTGAACTCGTCTCGACCCAGGGAATCCAACGGTACCTCATTTTTGAAAATCGGTCATGCGGTTCATAAGTGACGTGTGTAAACACATGTCCAGCTTTGACCAGTTGGTGGCGCTAGAGTGCTACAATGGGAGACATGAAACTTTGTGAAAATGAAGAGGGGACTGTCCTTAATGAGTGTGCCAAATTTCAAAACTTTTTACCATACGGTTCTAGGGGCTGCCATAGACTCCAATGGCAGAAGATGTGTAATAATAATAAGAAAAGGTAGAACAGGGTTCCCGCGGGGTCTTAAAAAGTCTAAAATTCATAACTTTACATTTAAGGCCTTAAAAAGTCTTAAAAACGGCCAGATTTTCATCAGAGGTCTTAAATTTTATTTAGTCAGGTCTTAAAAATGGGTTTCCCTCGTTCATTTCCAGAAACGGCCGCAGAAAGTTATTACAAAGTAGCCAAAAAATATTGAGTCGTAGCCTACATAGCGGAGCTCTAGAGTCTTTGCTACAACGCTGCCCTCAGAACGTTGGTTCGGTGTGTTGTAGTTCTTTCTGGGGGATATTGGTGTTGGTATGTACGCGGTGATAAAACTACAAATCCTGTGATAATTGCAATACCTGCCTGCGAAATCCATCTGCACTTCTGCAGAGTTTGTTAAAGTTCGGCTACGTGTGGAAAAAGGGAAGGTGTACTTTCAACGAGACATGGCTAGATCACAGCGATTTCCGCTGTTGGTTACAAGCGGTACCCAGCAGTGTTGCGTCTGAACGTGTTCATTCATTGAACCAAAGTTCATTTTGGTGAACGTGAACGTACTGTATTACTGCCTGATGAACGATACTGTGAACGCGTTCATTCTGGTATCTGTGAAACTCTTTTTAATTTCGTTCAATAAGGGTTGCCCAACCAGTCAATCGCTGCATGTGCTTTCTTCTACTGTCTATGCCTGGCAAGTGTGAGAGTGCCAATGTTGCGTAGTGGCCGAAAGTGGTATTGCAAACAGATATATAGACGTTTATACAATCTAAAAGTGCCTAAATAATGTTGAAATGTTTTGCACTTTAAATGTTGCACTTTCAAGATCAACCTTAATTTCCTACCTCAGCCAGCAACAAATGGGGGAAGACTGTCCCTTCAATGCGAATGTAAATCCCGGTTGGATAATGATAAACAATTGGATATGAAGATGAAATCTGACACATAGTTTCAGCGTTAAACTAGTAAAATAATTGCTGTCTGTGGTTCTATATGGGCTGTGGAAATAATTTAAAAAAATTATAGCTCGCAACATATTGAAAAAAAGAACTGAACTAGTTCATTCTTTTGGGCTGTGAACTTAGTTCAAATGTTTTAATTATGAACTATGAACTGAACTTGTTCATGTAGTAAGTGAACTTTCCCAACACTGGTAGGCCTACCCACCTCCAGGTACGAGGCTCGCTGCAAACTTTGCCCCAAAAATATTAAATTCGGTTACTAATGTGATTGCTTTATTTGTAAATTGAATTGATGCTTTTTCAATTACTGAATTCATTGAAATAAAATGTTTTTTTCTGAATTTCTTTGATTTGAATATTTGTTGGGTAATGCGTCATGTAGGTCTTAAATTGGAATCTTAATGGTCTTAAAATGTCTTAAATGTCTTAAATTTGACTTACTGAAACCTGCAAGAACCCTGTAGAAACACTTAAGTTGCTCCCCAGCTTCGCTGCTTGGCCACCAATGATACTGTAGAGAGGGCTGTCCATTCACAAAATGCCACAACGATGACGACGAAAGAAGAAAAACACATTCATATTGGCCAGTTGAGACCTTATAATCTACGAACCATAGGCCATGTGATGCCTCCAGCAGCAATGAGGCTCTCTTTCTGGAACCAAACCTATAGTTAATGTTGTCTTGCTAAATTTTACAGTTGGTAACGTTAGTTATCTGCTTATAGTTATACTAATTAGGTAATTATAGTTGTAAATATAACTGCAAGCAGTGATGGCGGATTCCTCCAAACATTGCGAACCATTGCAAAATGTATATTCTTGACAAATTGTAACTGTATAGAAAAATTAATGCTGCAGAATTACCAATGGGATACCATCAAGATCCACAAGGGCCTTTAATTCAAGCCAAGAATTGAAAGGAGGGGGCTTGGTGAGCTTATCCCTTCCAGAAAGCTTTGTATCTTTGTGCATCAGGGCGTGGCCTGTAGCGCCACTTATGGGTAATGGTTAATTCAAGCCAAGAAGTGAAAGGAGGGGGCTTGGTGAGCCTATCCATTCCAGAAAGCCTTGTATCTTTGTGCATCAGGGCGTGGCCTGTAGCGCCACTTATGGGTAATGGTGGGCCATTTGTGGTGTGGTAGTTACTCTTGGCCTATAGTGTCAATGTTTTAGGATATGGAGAACTTTTTACAATTGTATGCAAAATCGGAAATGCAAGACCATCAACCAACATCCACAAGGCCTTCACTTCAAGCCCAGGAATGAGTTGGGGCTTGGTCAGCCCACAATCTCCTTAATTGTTGTGTGTGCGTCTTGCCAAGCCCGCGCGTGTGTCAAGGGAAGGCTGAGTGTGTGAGAATGTGGAGTGCGTACGCAGAGGAGCAAAGAGAGACTTTTCATTGTAAATTTCAATGTTCCAAATATTCACCAAAAATTTACTTTTCATCTTACAGTCAACTTTTTTCTCAGATTTGTGTACTAAACATTCTCAAGAGTCTTCATATGAACTTGTGATTGAATCAGAGTATCAGTTTTTGACTGGCAGATGTGTAAAGCATTATTTTAGCATTAGCAATAAATTGGATTTGCTTTATATCAATACATTTTGGAGATACGAAGTTGCCTTTGCACATGGTAACATGTTCTAGTGTCTTCCACCGATATACCAAGTTTAGTGTTGATATCTCAAAGATTTTATGAGATTTGATCCAAATTCCTGTTTGGTGGCTTTTCTGCTGAATTTGATTGGCTGTCATGGACAAACGGTTGTGGAGATCAAAATTCTGTTCGATTTTTTTTGTGAGGCTTGGTCTGAAGAGCATATATGGTAATTTTGAAGAAGATTTTATAAAAATAGAAGGAGAAGAAGCAAAAAATCGTGTTTTCTTAAAATTGAAAATGGCGGAAAATCTATATAACCGGAAATTGACATCATAGTGTGTTGAACTCGTCTGGATCCAGGGAATCCAATGGTACCTCATTTTTGAAAATCAGTCATACGGTTCAAAAGTTGTGTGGAAACAAAAGTCCAACTTTGACCCATTGGTGGCGCTAGAGTGATGCAATGGGAAACATGAAACTTGGTGTCAGTATAAAAGGCACTGTCCTTAATGAGTGTGCCGCATTTCTCAAAAAATTATCAAAGGGATCTGCCATAGACTCCCATGGCACAAGAATTACAACAAATAAAGCCACCAATAACAATAGGTTCCCTCCTTACGGAGGAATCCTAATAATACAATTAAATAGCAACCATAATTGTTTTATCTAGTTAGGCGAATGTTCTCTCACATCTAACATATCATTAGCTTGACAATGACAACTGATTAGTGTGGGGCGGCTGTGGCTCAGGGGGTAGAGAGGGTCGTCTGTTAATCGCAAGGTTGGCGGTTCGATCCCCGACTACTCCCAGGCCATGTGCCGAAGTATCCTTGAGCAAGACTCTGAACCCCACGTTGCTCCCGATGGGCAGAGCGGCGCCTTGCATGGCAGCTCGCCGCCGTCGGTATGTGTGAGTGTGAGTATGAATGGGTGAATGAGAGGCAAAATTGTAAAGCGCTTTGGGTGCCGCTAAGGTATAAAAAACGCGCTATATAAATGCAGTCCATTTAGTCCAATAGCTTAGTTGGAGAAAATGGAAGTATGTGTGCTGAATTGGTTGAAAACAGTGTTGTGTAGACAAAATCGATGTTTCAGTGAGTGCTGTTGGCCATGTTGCGTCAACTTTGCTCCGCAGCTTCACTCGTAAACCAATCAATCAGCGCGCAGCTCATCTATATATTCATGAGCATACCATAAAATGGAGAAAACCTCTCATTTTATTCAAGGGCTATTTCACAGGGTGCATTAGGGTGCATAGAACAGCACCCTGGCCATTTTCAGCCCAACCAATGTTACATACCCTATTCGGAAACTTTAAGGAACAGTGTGAAATACCTTATAAAATCAGTAAATGACCCCTTTAAAAAACACTACTTTTGTCAATGCAAGAAAATGGGATGATTATTTTTGACTATTCCAACAGGTCACTTGGAGAGCAAGTCCAGTATAAAGCGTGTACTTGCCATCACTGCTGTGCTAGCTCTGGGTTACTCCATTACACAGGTAAAGTGAATGATTCTGTTGAAAGTCTGAAAGATGGCAAAATAATTGTGTGTTTTTATATAAGCGAAATTACAACATATTAAGTGATGGATTCTGAATAATTTCTGTAACAGTTTGTTTAATTGTCCATGATGGCTCTTGGGCCATCCCACTCAGGGTACATTGGAGATCCTATACCCTGACGAGCACCTATCCGCAGAGGACTTCAATATCTATGGCCATGGGGGACGACACTTCTGGTTGGCCAGCTCTTGCTTTTTCTTCCTGGTATGTGGCCTAATGCTGTGCTTTATGGTGTAGTATGGGAAACATGCATTATAGGCAATTAGAAAGGCTTAAACCTAAATTTGACCTAATCTTTACTCATTAAGGTGTACTCTCTGATCTTCATCCTACCCAAAACCCAGATGAAGGAAAGGATATCTCTGCCCTGTAAGTTTGTAGTGTTGCTGTTGCCTAGTTTTATCCAGATTAAATTATACCCTTCTAAATACATTCCTTTACCTTCTGGTGTCTTCACATAACATTTAGTTGATATGTATCTATAGTTGTCTAGTTGTGCCTCACCAAAGCTCTGTAAGTTACTTACAACAGATCTTCTGATGGAATGTTGGATGTTGACTGAGTTTGCTTTTAGAGTAAACACTAACACCTCTCGAGTTAAACCCTTTATGGCTAATACTCATGCACGTCTATAAAATATGTGGAAACTGCTCAGTACATGGACAATTGCGTGTTGATCCTCTAATTCCAATATCATGGACATTAATATGGAGACCAGGGGGGTATTCCATCAACGTCGATTAAGGAAAAGCGAGACTTATTTCGCCAAGTCTCACTTACTTTAGCGAGAGTTCCGTTCCATTAAGGTGGCTTATTTTAGTTCAAGCTACGTAACCAAGGTAACTTATACTTCGGAACTAGCCTGCTCCGTGTCAGGCTAAAAGTCAAGCTAAACTAAAATGTGTTGCAAAGAATTTCAAACAAGCGGAAACAGAATCTGAAAAGACAGTTCCGTCGAGTAAATTCTTGCGCGCAAAACACTTTAGTCCGTGTTCGGAAACGTAAATTAAGACTTTTTGAAGTGCATACATGAACGATTTACGTGTTTAATTCATCTCCAAAAAATATATAAATTTAAATAAACAAGTTAAGAAATAATGTCACTTTAACAGTTTTCAAAAGCCATTGGTTACGTGACATAAAATAAGGCCTTTAGAAACTAAACAGAGCGTCTAGACAAGTTACAATCGCTTATGGCATATCCGTTCTTTGACAACCCTTTTATCTTAATAAATGCGTGCGGCAAAGTTATTTTGAAGTAAGTGATTAGGCCTAATTGTGTTCAAGATGTGAAGACAAAAACATTATTAGCCACATCAAGTTCAATTAACCATGGCCTTCTTCAGTGTTTTGAATTTGATCCTACAATTTTCAATTGCTGCCACGTTCTTTTTTGGGTTGTATTCTCAATCTCCTGTTGAGAATATCGGCCATAGGCCAGCCTACTGTCGGAACGGTTTCAAACAGCTCATCAAATTACGCTAATTATCAGTAAATCACTGAATGCATATATGTTAATTTGGTATGTCTACAATTTACGCTTTTTAACGGTCGTAATGGTTTGACAAGTTTTCTCCCATATGTCATGTTAATTGCGGCAACCCTTTTTGAAAAAAACGATTTACGCTGCTGAAACAACACCACTCTGCTGGTTTACGCTTTGCTTTTTGCGACATAACTCCTCTTTTCGACGATCGCCTTATCTGGGCTGCACAGACTAAGCTTATTGAGGTCTAGCTTGAGTTAGCGTTGCCTGTTAGTGGAACGGAACGTTAGTGGAACGGCTTAAGGCTTAAGTCTGAGTTGACGTTTACCCAAGTGAGACTTATTCGTTTTAGCGAGACTTGCGTTAGCGACGTTGATGGAATACCCCCCAGCTCCTTCTAAGTCTATAGATAGACATCTTCTATTTTCAAAAATAATAGCACATTTTGGTGTGCTTGCTCTCAGGTATTTCACATCTATATACTACAGAGGGTACCATTTATTGTTTATAGAATATCAAATGTCCAAATATTTGGAGAAAGACAACATGGCTTTTTCATGGGTGTACCGTACTTACATTTTACAACTAATATTTCTGAATCTTTTAAATAGGTGTACTTATTATTTCTGAAGATTGCATATATTTAAAAGCATATAACAGAAATAGAAATACTTAGTGTGAAAGTATAGAATGGAACAGGGTATTCTTATCTTCCTGAGTGTAATAGGCTAGGCACCTCAGGCTAGAGGTGATGTGTAGCTCATATAGTTGAAACAGTTCAGTCAAAACTAAGAAATTGGGCAATCATGTGTAAAACGAAATCCTAATCTATTCGTATTATGACTTAAACTTCCCTATTACGTTTTCCCTTTCTACTGATGCATTTAATCATACTGCATTTCCTTAATAAGGAAATCCCTTTTGAATTTAAGAACATTCAAACAACTATGCCAATGATGTTGCAAGACAAGTTTGAATCCCAAAACAAACATTTGCATCCGCCATCTAAAAGTATTTGCAAAAATATGTAAATAAGCTTGACATTTATTTTAGAAAAACTGCTACTATCACAAGTTTGCTTGAAATACAGTTTGACATATTCCCAATTGAACTGCTGTCTACAAAGTAATTAAGACAAGTTTGTTCATACCTAGGCAGCTAGCGAGACTTTACTACTATGGGCTCGCGGTAAAGTTCTTTACCCTTAATATTTTGTTTGCATACACAAATTCATTCATTGTGTATAGAGAATCCTACTCTATTGAGGTCACCAAAAATACACCTGTGTGATTAAAAAAAATTCCAATAGATAGTCTGCCTTTTTGGAAACTTACTGTAGCTAACAAATATCTCCTCCTAACCATTTACTTCCTTCTTTCCTAGCTAAGAAGAGTTTCTACGTGTATGCAGCCATCCTGTCTTTGCTCAACTTGGTCCAGGGCCTGGGCAGTGCCTTGCTTTGTGCTGACATAATAGAGGGACTTTGGTGAGCATGTGTCTGTCTTGTCCTGAGATTGCCATTGTCTTAAAGCAGGGGTGTCGAATCCTGGTCCTGGAGGGCCGCTGTCCTGCATGTTTTAGATGTTTCCCTGATCCAGCTCACCTTGTCTTAAAGGCTAAGTCATGGATATGGATGTAAAGCTGATGTTGTATATTTTATAGAATGACATGTGTCATTTGAATCTCATAAAATGTTGACCTGGTTAGTGAAAGTAAATATTTTAAGTTTAAACCCTGAAGGTTATCAAAAATACTGGACATGGCTCTACGCTAACTTTTTTTTGCTGGAGCACGTGTCCCCAAGTGAAAAACTTAAGGGGCACAGACAAAAATTATGGAGCACAGTCAGTTTCTCTTTTTAAAAACTTTAAACATTGCATCATTATTAGACTATTGAATGAATTACACAAAATTGACCGGAAACAGGATTGGTTACTTATTTATTCATTACATATTCATTTATAACTTTTTTGTATTCATTATAACATTGTTTCAAACTGACTGGCTTGGCCAAGCTTTGTAGCATGGGAGTCTTACATTTACATGTATTCATTTAGCAGACGCTTTAATCCAAAGCGTCTTCCAAGAGAGAGCTTTACAAAAGTGCATAGGTCACTGATCATAACAACTAGATATCCCCAACATTGCAAGTAGTCAAACATGAAGCATACATTGTGAAAAAACAAAAATAAGTGCCAAAGGGAAGGATCATAAGAGCATGAAGTTAAACAAGTTACAATTAAACAACTTTGAACCTTAAAAGTGTACCTGTGGAAGAGCAAACAACAGTAAACTACCTCACAGCGAGTACAATCATTTTAAATCAGTTACATCTAACCAACAAGAGCAGCAGGTCTCTAAGTAAGAGTCCTTGTGATCCTGGAGGAAACTAACATCATGTCCAGCAGATCTTTCCTAGGTCCCGTTGTATTCCCGGAACAAGTGTGTCTTGAGCCTTTTCTTAAAGATGGGGAGACAGTCAGTGTCTCTGATGGAGGTGGGGAGTTGATTCCACTACTGGGGGGCCAGCCAGGGGAAGAGCTTGTGTTGGGACCGGGCGGTCTTGAGCGGTGGGACCACCAGACGGTTGTCAGAGGAAGACCGAAGGTGGCGGGTGGGGGTGTAAGGCTTGAGGAGAGACTTGATGTAGTCGGGTGCAGTCCCATTCACCGCTCGGAAGGTCAGTACCAGGGTCTTGAATCTGATACGGGCCATGACGGGCAGCCAGTGAAGGGAGACGAGGAGCGGGGTAACATGGGAGCGTCTGGGTAGGTTGAAGACCAGACGGGCCGCTGCGTTCTGAATCCTCTGGAGAGGGCGGGTTGCGCATGCTGGGAGCCCGGCGAGCAGCGAGTTGCAGTAGTCCAACTTGGAGAGGACAAGTGCTTGGACCAGCAGCTGGGTGGAGTGCTCAGACAGGTATCTCCTGATCTTCCGGATGTTGTAGAGGGTGAATCTACACGACCGGGAGACAGCAGCAATGTGGGCTGTGAGGGAGAGCTCGTCATCCATGGTAACCCCGAGGTTCCTGGCAGAGGATGAAGGGGTGACCGTCGCAGATCCCAGGGTGATTGAGAGATCATGGGAGATGGACGGTTTGGCCGGGATGATGAGGAGTTCGGTTTTGGCGAGGTTCAGCTGGAGGTGGTGCTTGGTCATCCAGGCGGAGATGTCTGTGAGGCAGGCCTCAATCCTGGCTGAGATCCCCGGATCGGTCGGGGGGAACGACAGGTAGAGCTGGGTGTCGTCAGCATAGCAGTGGTAGGGGAAGCCATGGGAGGTGATGATTGGTCCAAGTGAGGTTGTGTACAAAAGTGCCGAAACTCACCAAACATTACAAAATAAAGTTTCCACTACGGTTACTGTGATACTTCTATGACGTTGACTATTCAAAAAACGTACAAATTAAAGTTTGATCAATAATGTATGGTCACATCAAAATGGCAAAACGGGAAATTATATATAGGCTGTTTAATCCGCCACAACTTAATAACTTCTGTTAAATTTGAGGGTGTCAAAGTCACTCAGGAAATCCATGTCGCGCTAACCCTGCTATGCTGTTACCATGCGCCACCACTCGTTTCTTACTTTCAAATTTTACATCGGACAATTTCTTCTTACTTTCTGCCATGGTCCGGTTCTCGGAACCCACAGCATTTACGGCCCTATAATAATAATACTGAATTTATTTGTAATGCACTTTACATGTAGCTAAATCTAATCTACAGTGCTACAGGTTAAAAACAAGAAAGGTCACAAATAGTGAGTTTTCCACTCCGCCGACTTTCTTTTGTCGCTAGTAATACATGATGACAGGCCGCCAAACAGGACACATTTTCTCGCCCTCACCTCTGTTGTCAGAACCTTGATCTGACAGTCTGTGAATGTTGTCGTTTTTGCGTGTTTAGCCAGTTTACTGTATTTTTTCAAGTAAACGCCGCAGCGTTGATTAAATTACGTTCATTTTTGGTGCGGCGTTTATTCGAGGGCGGCGTTTACTTGAAGAATTACGGTAATTCCGAAAAAATAAATTGCCTCAGGAGCGCATTTATAGGTCATCTGCATATTCATTTAAGGGAGTAGGCAAGGCGGGGTCAGTGGCTTGTTCACGTGCGGTCGATCTCACGTTGATTGTGATTTATAAAGGAAAGGTGCGTAGGACCTGGCGTACGACCGGTTTTATAAATCTGAATATTTCTGTGCATAGGTACTTTTCGAGTTTTGGCCATACGCCATCTTCTGGTATGAAACCTGCGCAATCCTTTATACATGAGGCCCCTGGTGGTTCCAAACTTCTTTCATTTACAGGCCACTGTG
Source organism: Mallotus villosus (assembly GCA_903064625.1). Lineage (NCBI taxonomy): Eukaryota > Metazoa > Chordata > Actinopteri > Osmeriformes > Salangidae > Mallotus > Mallotus villosus. The sequence goes on along the minus strand of CAEFZP010004169.1, from coordinate 26,285 downwards.
CTCATTGGGACCTTCAATGCTGCAGAGTTTTTTCTGTACCCTTCCCCAGATCTGTGCCTCGATACAATCCTTACTCGGTCTACAGACAATTCCTTGCACTTCATGTGCTCTGACATGCACTGTCAACTGTGGGACCTTATATAGCAGTGTTTCCCATACATTGATGTGAAATAAAAAATGTTTGATGTGCTCAGCCCCTACTCGCCCTGCTCTCGTTCTCTCTCGCTCACTTTAACAGACCCGTCTGTGAAAAGCCCCCTGTCTCCGTGCACGCTCTGAATCAATGCGCGGGACGAACAGTATAATTTTTTGCACAAATGTTTCGAAAAGGATACATTCAAGTTAAATCTAATAATATTCATAGTAAAATACATTCTGCAAATATAACGAGTCTAAGGTAAAGTTTATATTATGTAAAGCCCCAAAACGATTTTGCACTCAAATTAATGCTAAAAGAATTCTCGCGCGCAACGCACGCTCACATTGATTATTGAAGTCCCTATCTATACTCACATCTAACCGATACTAGGACATAAGTTTGGACTGGGGCCCACCTTTTTACATTGTCTGGCTTCGCCCCTGCCTACCACCACAAATATAATCACATTCTGTGGGAAACACTGTATAGACACGTGTGCCTTCCTAAATCATGTCCAATCCACAGAATTTACCACAGATGGACTCTACAAGTTGTAGAAACATCTCAAGAATGATCAGTGGAAACAGGATGCACCTGAGCTTAATTTAAAGTGTCATGGTAAAGGCTGTGAAAACTTAAGTACATGGGATTTTTGAATTTTCTATTTCACGTTATCATTATGGGGTATTGCGTATAGAATTTGGAGGGGAAAAAAATATTTAATCCATTTTGGTTAATAACAACGTGTAAAAAGTGAAGCGCTGTGAATGTTTTCTGGATGCACTGTAACTGACCCCTGATTGTCTGTGTTGTTTTTCTACTGAGTCAGGTAACTAATAGACCTCGCTGATGTGATTTATGTTGATTAAAACAGCTGCGTGGATGTCACCACCTTCCTCTACTTCTCAGTCTTCGCTCCGCTCATCTATGTCACATTTCTCAAGGGCTTCTTCGGGTATGTATGAAAAATCATAGACCATGTCTAACTGGATGCATGCTGTCCTTTGAATTGATATTGTCATCTATCTTTCTATAACACTCATTGTGTAGTGGGCCTATCTTTGGACTATTGTCTTTGATCGGGTCTGTGAACTTATTAGGATTCCTCCATCAGGAAGAATTTATCAATTACTTTTGGGAGTACTCTCATTATTCTCCTTATCTCTCTAAAGTGCCATATAACCCAAATGTTAAAAGTTTGTCCAGGAGTAACTCCCATACCACAACTGGCACACATGAACCCATAAGTGGTGCTATAGACCATGTCCAAAGTCTATGTGATTTCCCCATAAGTCTGAAATGCCTGAAAATTGGCATACCTGACTTATTTCTCATGGGGAACAAAACAGCCATTGGGACCCATAACGGCTGCCATCTTTGATATTTCTGTACATGAATGTGTCCAAAGCAACAAAATCTTCTCCTTGAATTGTAGGTCAGATGTATTCATTCATTCATTCCGATTGACCAGAAATCTGGTTTCTCGTGATTGAGATACATATCTGACAATTGTATGTTTGTGAATAACGAACCATGTCCAATATAGTGGATATATTTGCATATTTGAGAATTTACACCCTTTGCACATTTTTCATGTGTCCATCAATCAATGTCACATTGACCTAGGGATTTCATCTGTACCACACACAAGGATGACAATAGAGTATGTTACCATGTGCAATGGCAATTCGATATCTCCACAAACAATGAAAGGGAAATAGGATTTCAACACTAAAATAATGCTTTACACATCCGCTGACTAAAAATGTATACTTCGATTCCATCACCAGTTCATATGAAGACTCATGACAATGTTAAGTAACATATCTAACTAAATGGGTGAATGTAAGATTAAAAGTATTGTGAATATTTGAATTATGCATCCTTGGCTAAATGCTAGTGCAATCTGCTTAGTAAAGTGTCCCTCTTGCTACATTTGGCGTGCACGCACATTCTGTGGCTAGTAGCTACTGCTACTTCTAACAGAAACAGACAGCCTTCTCCTCCAGAACAATGAAGTTCAATCAACCAAACACAGCGTGGTCATTTTTAAATTCTTCTTTGACATACTGAAACAAATGACTAGACTTGGCATAGGCCTGATCAGACTATAGTTGGCACTAGTACTGACCACTCCTCAAAGTTATCACTTTCAAAAGGATGGCATTTCGACCCCATCAGTCCAAAATGTCTGAAATTTGATTGGCATGCCATATTCCTCATGGGAAACAATAAAAGTCAAATGAAGTGTGAATTTAAAAACAACCATTGCTCCAATTGCCTTGAAATGTTGTGTACATGTGTGAAATACATGTCTCTATCATGCCAATTTTGAAAGGGTCTGGAAACATTGGGATTAATTCGCCATTGCTGCTTGCTGCTATATTTATATTTTGAGTTAAATGCAAGTTATTTCTTAACATCAACCATAATGTACAGTTTCCCTCATCTGTAAATCTACTACTTCACTAATACTCAGTAATTCCATATTTTGTCCCATTCGCTCCTTTTCTTTCTTCCACCCCTCCAGCTCGGAGCCAAAGATCCTCTTCTCTTACAAGTCCCAGGTTGATGAGCCTGATGACACGGACGTGCACCTGCCCCCCACCACCTCCTCCAGCCTTGGTCGCAAGGAGGTGGAGCAGGGTTCCTTTTACTCCAGCACCCAGATTGATGGGTCTGACACTGGGGCCTACCTGGACGACGTGGCATCGGGACCCTATGGAGCCGGTAGCATCAACAGCATTGACAGCGACCGCTGGAGGGCCATCAACGCCTAGCAAGAAGAGGAAAAAAGGAAGGAAAGAAGTGGAGCAATGGGAAGGATAAATTGAGTTGGACTGTGTAGGGAATGACCATGGTGGATAGGGAAGTAAATAATTGAAGCAAAAGAGCATGGAGTGCTTAAGTGGGAGCTCTGCTGGGGTATATTGAGACTAAATAGGAAGGCTAAGCCAGAAAGTCAGAGGAGATATTGCACGTGGTGCCCCACCTCCTGTCAGGATACTAATAATTGAGAGACTTGAGGATTGCATCTGGTTAACCTTCAAGTCCCTAACTGAAGAATTTGTGATCTTTGGCCCATTGCATCCCCTCCATATCAGCTGTTGCTGCCTCATTCAGTCTGTTTCACACATTTTACAATACCTACTGTAGCCACAGCTACTGTGGAGTAATACTTTCATGCTTTGTAAGTAAATCAGTGGTTTATCAAGATTAAAACAAATCAATGTTTAGTGTTCCTATTCTATTCTTCTATTCTGTTTGGGATTATTGGGAAATATCAATTTATACCTAATCATTGTGACTCCCTTTCAAGCTAAGCCTCGGTTGTCTCGCAAAAGGACCTTCCCTACAAATAGTGTAATGTGGTATTGCACCACATTGTGAATTATTTAATAACTGAAATTGTGTTCTTCATGTTTGAAAGGTTGTGTAATCTCATGTCTTCATCATTTTCTCCACATAATTTATAGTGTGAGTTGATGCACCCTTGGGACCAGCATACCGAGCAGTACGTTTGGTACTGTATGTGTGAGACTCACTGTTGGGTCCTGGTTGAGACCCAACATGGAAGCATTCCCAATGACAATATGTCATAGATCATGTAAGAATTTGCTGTTTTTATTTATTTAAGTTTGGTGATTCATTCCTTTTATGTTGGGGGTTATGGTGCACCATATTGATCATTCCTTGTATTAATCTAGGATTAAATCTCATTCTCAGTCAATAAAGACCTTATCCAAGAAATGTATTAGAAGATATTGCACGTATAACTGTTTTGATGACTGAAATTTAAAGATACAGAAAGTTAGTTTTCTATCCTGACAGTTTGCAATAAATCACATTTTAAAGATGTGGGACTGCTTAACTCAAATAATTGACATAAGACAGAATTCATACTTGATTTTTGAAACAGTGTTCTTGTACTATTGCTAAGGACCAGTAAATATTACACAGTATGTTTGGTGAACAACTACCTATATAATAAAATTAGGTATTAAAATGCTTAAGCTGAAATACCACAAAGGTGTATGCTTGCCTCATTTTGTCTAAGGGGAGTATTTCTGTCGCCCACAACAGCTACTAGTGACATCATCATGTAATAAATCATACCTCTTCCACCACTTGTGTCTCCTGGAGGTCATGATATTGACTATGGTAGGGGTACAATTCAGCAGCCACAGGGAATGTATTTTGGGGCTTGAATTTAGACTATTATGACGGAGAGTCTATATTTATTCAGTGTCTGTTTAACACTTTGATGTTATCAGGCATAACATAACAGATGTTTCCTTGAGTATTTCAAGAGTAGCATGTACATTTCATGCAATAAAAAGCTTTTCAGGATGACATTACTGAGGCATTATAACTAACTTATAGTAAAAAAAAATCAGACTACTGGGGCCTTAATCGTTGGTCTGGCCCTGTCACCAGGCCTCCCCTGACCTCTGTCGGCCAAGACTTGAGAATATTCATATAGCCAAGCCCCACAGCCAACCCTAATCCTGCTCTCATAGGGTTGCATCAGGGCTGGGCCAACTAGGGTTAGGGTTAGTTTTTTTCGTTCCAGACTGCTGGGGCCTTAATCGTTGGTCTGGTCCTATCCTGTTTGATTTTCCACCCGATACAGTTTGAATCAGTCGATTAGATCGCAGTAAATCAGTAAAAAATCACCCATTTGAATCAAGTAGTAGGGCACCTCCTGTCCTACCAGTAGTTTAGAAGGTTGGAATTACTCGATTTGACTAGTGATATGCTAAGCCGTGTGTGTTAATAATGAGCCACCCTGGGTCTTAGACAAGCAGAAGGGCAGTAGATTTCAATCGCCCCTTTCATATAGTGATCCCAAAGCAGAAGGGCAGTAGATTTCAATCGCCCCTTTCATATAGTGATCCCAAAGCAGAAGGGCAGTAGATTTCAATCGCCCCTTTCATATAGTGATCCCAGAGCCATATAAAAACCCGTTTTCTCGTCCAATACCGACGCTTTGTCACGGCCCTAGGCGTCGGATGCGGACGCACAGGGTAGTATACGGACGATTTTTCTTATATCCTCGAAGAATTTTCAACCCCAAAACACGAAAGTCTCCTTGATAATTCCACAATTATATGGGTTAATGTTATGTCCATCCAGTTTTTAGAAAATTCCTCATCGATTCTGGAAAAAAAATGAAAAAGTTTCGGATATAGGCCTAGCGAAAAATGTTCAGTTACCATCGCTAGACGATTTATGATTAATGTAGGCCTATTTAGGCTATTAAATATGATTTCCTTGTATTTATTTATACTTGTACACTGTTGATATGAAGAATTTTAAACTCAAAATGAACGTGAACCTGACCGGAAGGGGAAGAAAATAGTCTTACTAGTTTATTATTATTATTTATTACACGGCTGTTCTTAATGCTGTAGAATGCCCCATTCACTTGAATGGGGCTTCCCAACGTTCTGTGGTCAATTATTTTTCGATAACTGACCGTTGCTTGCTATGTCAAGTACAACATGTACCGCTGTCAAGGGAAGTGGCCTTTTTGCCTCGGATTCGCGTCTTTCGTAGCACTCCGCAAGTAGTCCAGTCAATTTTCAACCCCAGCGTGCTCCGTTGCTTAGCGACGTCAGCTGATTTAAAGCCTAAAGAATGTTCATTGTCTATGAAGTTCAACGTCTTTGGCGAACTATTTCTCTGCTGATCAACACGTACTACGAATGGTAACACATAAATTGTAAAAAGACACACTGTCTTAAGTCATTTTTTCAACAAGCTTGCTCTTTTATTAAGCAAACTAATGGCCTTATGTTATTTATCTTATTTACACAACGGCATGTCATTCCATTATGTACACAAAATTAAATGTTATGCATATGACCTTTTCATGTCTCTGTGAAATGTACGCCCTAGACACAAGGTCTAGTCCAAAAGGGTGAAAATTAAAATGTTGTCATACGACTACACCAAATACATAATTGGAAAGGTCTTGATCAGGGGAGTAACAAAATACCAGTCTGAAGGCTCTACTCGGTTCCTGATGTGAAATATGGACATCTGAACGTGGACTTATAGCCCAAAATGTGGGATTCTAGGTGGCGCTGTTGAGCCCCTGTTGGTACTAGAGTTATGATATTGAAAGGCTGTGTTTAACTTACGCCAATGATTCACTGTACCAAGCCATGACTATGTACCTTAAAAGGAACTCTAACCCTAACCCTAATTTTTTACCAAAACCGCAAGTGTGACTGCAACCCCATATTTGTATTGTACATTTGTGTAAAAGTTGTATTTGGCCCCATGTTAAATCCTTAACAATAAAAGTAAGTTTAATAAAAGGTATCATTAGGGAATTTAGCCATTATGTACACAAAATTAAATGTTATGCATTTGACCTTTTGATGTCTCTGTGAAATGTACGCCCGACACAAGGTCTAGTCCAACAGGGTGAAAATTAAAATGTTGTCATACGACTACACCAAATACATCATTGGAAAGGTCTTGATCAGGTGAGTTACAAAATACCAGTCTGAAGGCTCTACTCGGTTCCTGATGTGAAATATGGACATCTGAACGTGGACTTTTAGCCCAAAATGTGGGATTCTAGGTGGCGCTGTTGAGCCCCTGTTGGTACTAGAGTTATGATATTGAAAGGCTGTGTTTAACTTACCCCAATTATTCACTCTACCAAGCCATGACTATGTACCTTAAAAGGAACTCTAACCCTAATTTCTGACCAAAAGTTCAAAGTTCAATATTTCACAGCAGGAGCCACCTATGGCCTTCAGAATGGCATGGTGTGAATCTCCTAATCAATCCCTTTCCACTTGTGTATTTGGTTTAGTCCTATGACAACGTTTTAATTTTCACCCTGCTGGCCTGGACCTTGTATCAGGGATACATTTCCAAGAGACATGTACAGGTTGAATGCATTCCATTAGATATTGTGTGCATAATGGGTAAATTCCTTTATGAGGTTGTTTTACTTTGATTCAACAACTATTATTGTTTAAGGATTCAACATGGGTATACTATAACGAATACACAGATGTAGGCCTAGGGAACCTTTAAAAATTATGTGTAGGCCTATGTGAAGTTTCCGGGTTACTCTTATTCAAGAAACTATTAGATGATTACTTTTCCTTTATTTGAAAGTAGCTCACCTTTTTAAGAAATATAGATGTAATCTATGTCTGGTTTAATAATTACTATTTTTGTAATGTTATCCTCTCATACCTGTGGTTCTTCAAGATTCTGAAGTTCTTAGCAGTAATTTCCTGCTACATAGGACAAACCCACATCCACATTCATTGCAGTATAACTATTCTAAAACGACCACACCACCACTATAACAGTACTATTACTAAAATAGATTACACATTTATACATATGTGTATGAGGTGCTGGCACACCTCAAATCCATCACAGACCCTTTCCTGGACCCACTGCAGTTTGCCTACAGAGCCAACAGGTCTACTTGGACTCCCCAGCATCCTACGCCAGGATCCTGTTTGTGGATTTCAGCTCTGCCTTCAATATCATCATCTCCGCCCTGCTTCAGGAAAAGCTCTCCCAGCTGAACGTTCCCGACTCCACCTGCAGGTGAATCACATACTTCCTGTCTGACAGGAAGCAGTACGTTAAGCTGGGAACACAAGTCTTTGTCTCTCGGTCCATCAGCACTGGATCTCCTCAGGGCTGCGTCCTTTCCCCTCTGCTCTTCTCCCTGTACACCAACAGCTGCACTTCCAGTCATCCGTCTGTCAAACTTCTGAAGTTTGCGGACGACACCACCCTTATTGGGCTCATCTCATTACAGGTGGGAAGCTGACAACCTGGTGCAGCCAGAACAACTTAGAGCTCAACGCTCTTAAGACAGTGGAGATGGTTTTGGACTTCAGGAAGAATACAGCCCCACTCACCCCCCATCACCCTGTGCGACTCCCCAGTCAACACTGTGGAGTCCTTCCGCTTCCTGGGCACCAACCTCTCCCAGGATCTCAAGTGGGAACTGGACATCAGCTCCCTCACCAAAAAGCACAACCGAGGATGTAATTCCTACGGCAGCTGAAGAAATTCAACCTGCCAAAGACAATGATGGTGCACTTCTACACAGCCATCATTGAGTCCATCCTCACCTCTTCCATCACCATCTGATATGCTGCTGCCACTGCCAAGGACAAGAGCAGACTGCAGCGTATCATCCGCACTGCTGAGAAGATCATCGGCTGCAATCTGCCTACCCTCAAAGACCTGCACACCTCGAGGACCCAGAGGCGAGCGAGGAAGATTGTGGCCGACCCCTCCCACCCTGGCCACTCCCTGTTCCAGCTACTCCCCTCCGGCAGAAGGCTGCGGTCCATCAGGACCAAAACCTTACACCATAACAACAGTTTCTTTCCATCTGCTACTGGCCTCTTCAACAAGGCCAAGGACTCCCATTCACATTCATTCATTTATGTAACTATAAGTCCATCTAATGGCAATTACACTATGCATAAGCCAATAATTTTATTATAATAATGAACTAGTAAGACTATTTTCTTCCCCTTCTTCATATCAACAGTGTACAAGTATAAATAAATACAAGGAAATCATATTTAATAGCCTAAATAGGCCTACATTAATCATAAATCGTCTAGCGATGGTAACTGAACATTTTTCGCTAGGCCTATATCCGAAACTTTTTCATTTTTTTTCCAGAATCGATGAGGAATTTTCTAAAAACTGGATGGACATAACATTAACCCATATAATTGTGGAATTATCAAGGAGACTTTCGTGTTTTGGGGTTGAAAATTCTTCGAGGATATAAGAAAAATCGTCCGTATACTACCCTGTGCGTCCGCATCCGACGCCTAGGGCCGTGACAAAGCGTCGGTATTGGACGAGAAAACGGGTTTTTATATGGCTCTGGGATCACTATATGAAAGGGGCGATTGAAATCTACTGCCCTTCTGCTTTGGGATCACTATATGAAAGGGGCGATTGAAATCTACTGCCCTTCTGCTTTGGGATCACTATATGAAAGGGGCGATTGAAATCTACTGCCCTTCTGCTTGTCTAAGACCCAGGGTGGCTCATTATTAACACACACGGCTTAGCATATCACTAGTCAAATCGAGTAATTCCAACCTTCTAAACTACTGGTAGGACAGGAGGTGTCCTACTACTTGATTCAAATGGGTGATTTTTTACTGATTTACTGCGATCTAATCGACTGATTCACACTGTATCGGGTGGATTTTCGCAACCGTTTGTTAGTTACAGCCATCAAATTGATGTTGCCGAATTGATGTGGCCGCCATTTTGAATAAATGAATGTTACGTTTTTTCGCTACCTCTCCTATAAAGTTGTCCAATCTTCACCACATTTGGCACAGGTCACCTTCATACCAAGCCTCACAAAAGACATCACATGTTTTTTTGATTTTCTAAACCTTTTGACTAGAACAGCCAATCAAAGTCGTCAACCAAGCCACCATAAAAGATGTGAGGTCATATCTCAGCACCTCTTTACTGCATTGACACTGAATGTGGTATAGGGACTAGGGACCCTGTTATAAAGAGGTCCAAAATAGGTGTTATGCGCACGCCTAGTGGCAGGGTGAGAGAGGTTTAGAGGCCTTTCTCTCTGGTAACTTTTAATATGACACTTTAGTGGCGCGGCGGCCTTGCACATGGTGGTGATTGGAAGGGGGAGTGATACGGTCTTGATTGGGGACCCGCTGATTAAGGGGAGGGGTTTGTTATGTTTAAACTCCCGGATGGCGGACGCAAAGGGGGGGAACCATCAGAGTTGTTGTGGCGAACGTCAACCTCGCTACCGACCGGTTGCCTCCGAATTTCGGTTTCTTCTGCTGCTGCCGATCCGCCTGTGTTGTGCACACGCCGTGCTTATCGACCTATATGTACCTGAACAACTACCAACCGCCGAACCAGGCGGCTGCGTGGGCTGTCCCGGAGACTGGGGAGGGAGTAGCCTGTACTTGGCTGGAGCCGGTAAGAGACCTCTCCTTACACTTATCACCTGTCGGGGCCCGCCGCTGTTAGCGCTAGCTGTGTTTTAGCCTTATTGTTTCCCCTAGATCAGTGGTTCTCAATCCTGGTCCTCGTGGGCCACTGCCCTGCATGTTTTTGATGTTTCCCTGCTCCAACACACCTGATTCAAATAAAAGGGCCTGATAACGAGCCATTAAATTGCATCAGGTGTGTTTGAGGAGGGAAACATCAAAAACATGCAGGGCAGTGGCCCACGAGGACCAGGATTGAGAACCACTGCCCTAGATGAACGACGACCTGTAACATAGGTCATGCCATTTCACCTCTAGGTGGTGCTGCAATAAGCACACATTTGTCACCAATTATCCTCAGATTAAGCTTCACAAACGTTTTCACATGGTTTTTGATTTTGAAATGTTTTTCCGGTAAAGCTGATCATCAAAGTCGGAGATGAAGCCGCCATAACAGGAAGTGAGATCATATCAAATCTGACAACCGCTTGCCACACGAAAAACTGCTTTATATTTTTACCCAGTAACTGAATACTGAGTAATTTCCACAACTGAGAATAGCTCACTAGGATAAGTTGGTGTCCTGGCAAGGGCAACGTAAGAGGTTCAAAGCCAGCAAGCTTGTCATGTCGCTAGTTATCTGTTTACACTATCAAACCTCACCTCACTCTATCAAAATGATTTTAGATTTTCGAAACCGTTTGTCCGGTACAGCCAATCAAAAACAGCAGCAGAGCCGCCAAACAGAAAGTTGTGTCATATCTCAGCACATTTTTGATGGATTCACACCAAACTTGCTGCGTGTACTCGGAACCCTCTTCTGAGGATGTTGAAAGTTTCTTCTAGGTCATCTGACCTGCTTGGCCACCCCATTGCTGCTTGCAGCTATATCTGTACAATGTTTCTATATAGTTTGATACTGTAACTGCAAACTGTCCAATGTAGCCAAGATAGTCTTTTACCTTTCTGTATCTTCAGATGATTGAGAATGTTGAAGTAATAGATAAGGGAGAAGTTGTATCTATGATTGTAACTCTGTTGGACCAGTGTTTACTTTTCAGCACTGCAGACTCAAGTCTCCACAAACAATGCTGAAATAAATATTGTACCCATCTCTAGCTCAAAGAAATTGCTACCCATCTCTACCCAGTGAATAGCCTACAACATTCGACTGTAGGAATCTTACAAATATTTCTCCAATACTGTTTGAATGGTTATACAAATGCAAATTTTTGTTAATCTTCAACAAAACTCAATTTACACATTCAAATGTGTCTAGTCCAACCAATAACTGTGGTTGACAAGTTAATTTAGTGGAAACTGGCATTGGGCTGTTGACATACTGTAACTAACCCCTTGTGTCAGATTTTTTAATTAACTTTACAGGCCCCACTGTAACTAAACACTAGATTCTTCATTGTTTGTACAGCTGTGGCCTCAACTATGACAACCAGTGAGTTAATTTCACCATATGCCTAGTAAATTGCTTAAAAATAAAACAACAACCATAAAAAAAACTGGTAAAAAACATCTTCATAAGACTTGTCATGGCAACCGGTGCAGGTGACCCCAATTGTAGATCAAAGAAAAGGGCCGTACTGATCCCTTTGTCTGCTAAACCAACCAGCTTCTCAAATCTTTTGATCAAAACCACCACCCGAGCTATCTGAATTGCCCCATAGTAACAAATGTCGGCATTCAAAGGAAATTTGATATAGTATTTAGCTATGGTACACTTGAACCAGTTTGATCCACTGTACTTGCAAGGGCTTCTGGGTAAGTGTCCAAATACGACAAGATGGACCATATTATTATTCAACAGGGTAAGACTAGGCACTACCTACATGGCGGCGCGCACGTGTAACAGGCATGCAACGAACGCGATCTTGCAAGTTCCGTCAGAGGACCTGGCACTGTTCACTCCCATCACCGGGAGATCACTCCCACCGAGAGTCGAACTCGCCATCTCTGACTTCCCAAGCGCGAACGCTACCAACTACGCCAAAGAAAAGCTAGCGATTCAGTGACGCGGGTGGCTCATTACATACCTGCGGAGTGAGTTTCAACGATACACATCGGCTACACACGGACGCAGCGGCTCTTGGCTCTCTGATTAAGTGTATTATGCTCGTGTCGTTTTTGTTTTTAGTGTGTCTTAGGACGTGGTGTCAAACTAAACATATGTACAGCCACACAGAGCTCCTGAACATCGGATTACGTTGTCAGGTTGCAGTTACGAGCGACTTCCAGCGGAATCATAACATCCCGCTTGACATAGCGAGGTCACCGGAGTCGCCCTGGATTGTTGTCGGCCCAAGTAAGCGGCGAAGGCGGCGCAGGGAGCGCAAGCAGAAGCGGGGTTGCCGAGCGGGTCTTCTAGCCCGGCTACGGAAACAGCCACTCAAACCTCCGTTACCCAGCATCTTCCTGACTAACGCAAGATCCATCGTTCACAAAGTCGATGAATTGGAACTACATCTAGCAGCCAACAGCTATGTTCGCGATTGCTGTGTCATGATCATCACGGAGACCTGGCTACATCAGCTGATCCCGGATGCGTCAGTTCTACTAGCGGAACGCACTATCCACCGCTCCGACAGGAACAAGGACTCCGGTAAGAGCAGAGGAGGGGGAGTGTGTGTTTACGTTCACAATGATTGGTGCGCAAGCAGTAAGAGCACGGACACTCACTGCTCCCCGGACATAGAAGCAATGACAGTAGTTTGCAGACCCTTCTATCTGCCCAGAGAGCTGACAGTGGTGATTATCACTGCTGTTTATATTCCACCAGATGCAAATGTTAGCATAGCTCTTACCTTCCTACATGATAGTGTCAATAAACAGCAGCAAGCTCATCCAGATGGGGTACACATCATCGCGGGGGATTTTAATCAAGCATGCCTGAAGACAGTCCTTCCCAGATTTGTACAGTATGTACGCTGTTCCACCAGAGGAAACAACACACTGGACCGTGTCTATTCGAACATAAAGCATGCTTATAGAGCAGTCCCCCTCCCACACCTGGGCCTGTCTGACCATCTTTCGCTGCTCCTCATCCCAGCATACACTCCCCTTAGGAGGAAAACCAAGCCGGTAACAAAGACTGTGAAAACCTGGCCAGACGGTGCACTCTCCCAACTGCAGGACTGCTTCGCTCACACAGATTGGAGTATCCTTGAACAACAGGATCTACAGGGCTTCACTGACACCGTATTGTCATACATTAAATACTGCACTGACAATGTGACGGTTGATAAAAACATCAAAGTCTATCCAAACCGTAAACCCTGGATGACAAGTGAAGTCCAGTCACTCCTGAGAGCCCGAAACGCCGCCTTCAAAACAAAGGACAATGCCCTGTACAGCGTGGCGAGAGCGGATCTGAGGAGAGGCATTAAAGGTGCGAAGCAGGCTTACAAAAGGAAGGTTGAGGGCCATCTGACAAACAACAACCCACGCCAAGTGTGGCAGGGATTAAAACACATCACAAACTACAACAGCAGCCCCTCAGTGACCATCAGTGCCGACGCCTCGCTGGCAGAGGAATTAAATCATTTCTTTGCCCGCTTTGAGGCAACAAGGCCCAACACAGACATGCTGACCCCTCTGTCCACAAGCCAACACACACTCACTATCCAGGAACATCAAGTGAGTCGTGTATTCAGGTCAGTGCACACAAGAAAAGCCACCGGACCTGATGGAGTGCCTGGCGAAGTAATCAAAGCATGTGCTGATCAGCTGGCAGGGGTCTTCACCAAGATCTTCAACCTGTCCCTGACACGTGCCACCGTCCCACCATGTCTCAAGTCGGCTACCATAATCCCTGTTCCCAAAAACTCAACCATCAATAACCTCAGTGACTATAGACCCATTGCACTAACACCAGTGGTTGCAAAATGTTTTGAGAGGCTTATGACTCATCACATAAAAGAATGCCTCCCTCCAACCTTTGACCCCTTCCAATTTGCATATAAAGCAAACAGATCTACTGATGATGCCATCTCCAGAGCTCTCCACACAGCACTCAGCCACCTAGAACACCCAAGGACCTATGTAAGGATGCTCTTTGTCGACTACAGCGCGGCATTTAACACCATCATCCCGGACATCCTTGTGAGCAAGCTGTCTGCCCTGGATTTCCCCCCTGCCACCTGTGCCTGGATAAAAGATTTTCGAACAAATCGACCGCAGTCTGTTAAGATTGGCACCCACAGCTCCTCCACCCTCATGCTCAGTACGGGTTCTCCACAAGGCTGCGTGCTGAGCCCACTCCTGTATGCCATCTACACTCATGACTGTACTCCCACCAACACAATAGTCAAATTTGCGGATGATACGACTGTGGTGGGGCTCATAACCGGAGGAGACGAGTCGGCCTACAGGGATGAGGTGCAGCGGCTGGTGGAGTGGTGTGCTGCAAACAACCTGTCCCTTAATACCACAAAAACAAAGGAGGTCATAATGGATTTCAGGAGACACAGAGCTGACCCCGCTCCTCTCCACATAAACGGTGACTGCGTGGAGAGAGTTTCCACCTTTAAGTTCCTGGGAACTCACATCTCAGAGGACACATCCTGGTCAGCTAACACCAAAGCGGTGGTGAAGAAGGCCCAACAACGAGTCCACTTTCTGAGGGTACTCAAGAGGAACAGACTGGAGGAGAAGCTGCTGGTGACCTTTTACCGCTCAACCATCGAGAGTGTGCTGGCCTTCTCCATCACTGTGTGGTATGCTGGCTGCACAGTGGCTGACAGGAAAAGGCTGCAGAGGGTGATAAGGTCAGCTGAAAAGACCATTGGCTCTCCTTTGCCCTCCCTAGATGATATCGCCAGCTCTCGATGCCTCTCGAGAGCAAAGAAAATCATTCATGACCACCTCCATCCCAGCCACCACCTGCTCAGCCTACTGCCCTCTGGTAGGAGGTACAGGAGCCTGCAGAGCAGAACCAACAGACTGGCAAACAGCTTCTTCCCTTGGGCAATCAGGACACTGAACACTCAAAAAACATAAACACATTAAACAGACATACACATTTATTATGACATTCCTGTCCTTGTCTTGTTTCTTGTGTTATTTATGTGTCTTGTTTTTTTACTGTTTTTATCTTAAATTGCTTGTCTGTTTTTTCTGTGTGTAATAATGCACCTTCAGTTGGCAATCCCAATTTCGTTGTATGGGTGACTGTACAGTGACAATAAAGACTATCTTATCTTATCTTATCATGCTAGTGTAAGGCTGGGTGTCACCCTGCCCCCTCCTCTCTCATGCTAGTGTAAGGCTGGGTGCAGTGATGCCGGTAACGCGCTACTTAGTAACGCGTTACTCTAATCTGACCACTTTTTTCAGTAACGAGTAATCTAACGCGTTACTATTTCCAAACTAGTAATCAGATTAAAGTTACTTGTCCAAGTCACTGTGCGTTACTATTTTGTCATTAATAGTCAAATATATATTTGATTTCTTCTTGTGTCTCTGGTAGTGAAGTCATGTAGCATATGCGACAATTTAGTCACGTTTTCAGCATGAGGGTCACGTCACGTGTATAGACTACATAGACCTACTACGCAGTGATACAAACAACGGAGGAGAGAGAGAGATGCAAATTTTCGAGTTGGAAATACAATCACTATTTTGAGTATTTGTCAGCTAAAGATGGAAATATCAAGGTTCGTTGTACTCTGTGCTGGTGGCGACAACGTGCTATCAAGCTACAAAAACAACAACGTCAAATTTGAAGAAACATTTGGAGTCGCAGCACTGCACAGTCATATTTACAGAGCAAATCCCGTTTCTGTGACTAAAGTACAACCACGGGATACTCGCTCCACTGTTTCACTCATAACATGCAATTCAATATAAGATTAGGCCAAAGTTACAAATGTAGACATGATATCAGCCTACATGTGGTGTTATAGGCCTACACTTGTTTTGTTTTGTAAAACCACTCCTTGCTTCTCTAATGCTGTGAACAACAGGTACAATGTGCATAAAACATGTTGGAAATAATTTAATTGTTACATTTATAAACAATGTAGATCATAAATAATAAGTTTTGCCATTACAATGTTAATATGTCAGGTCAAGAAAGACTGTCATTATAGATTTTTTTATAAAAGCATGTAGCCTTTTGTTTTAGGAAATCGTTTTTAAATTCAACTTAAAATGTCAGAAAATACTTTGTACATTGTTGTTGTGTACATTACTGTTAAAAATTTACTTTTAATGAAGTGAGTGTTGGCAAAACCGGTTGTCATTTTTATGTTGAGGCGGCAGGGGTGTTGTTGGCAGCTGCTGAATGTAACTAAAAAAGTAACTTGTAATCTAATTTAGTTACTTTTGAAATCAAGTAATCTGTGAAGTAACTAAGTTACTTTTTAAAGGAGTAATCAGTAATCAGTAATCAGATTACTTTTTCAGAGTAACTGTGGCAACACTGGCTGGGTGTCACCCTGCCCCCTCCTCTCTCATGCTACCGTAAGGCTGGGTGTCACCCTGCCCCCTCCTCTCTCATGCTACCGTAAGGCTGGGTGTCACCCTGCCCCCTCCTCTCTCATGCTACCGTAAGGCTGGGTGTCACCCTGCCCCCTCCTCTCTCATGCTACCGTAAGGCTGGGTGTCACCCTGCCCCCTCCTCTCTCATGCTACCGTAAGGCTGGGTGTCACCCCGCCCCCTCTCTCATGCTACCGTAAGGCTGGGTGTCACCCCGCCCCCTCCTCTCTCATGCTACCGTAAGGCTGGGTGTCACCCTGCCCCCTCCTCTCTCATGCTAGTGTAAGGCTGGGTGTCACCCTGCCCCCTCTCTCATGCTACCGTAAGGCTGGGTGTCACCCTGCCCCCTCCCTTCTCATGCTACCGTAAGGCTGGGTGTCATCCTGCCCCCTCTCTCATGCTACCGTAAGGCTGGGTGTCACCCTGCCCCCTCCTCTCTCATGCTACCGTAAGGCTGGGTGTCACCCTGCCCCCTCCTCTGTCACGCTACCGTAAGGCTGGGTGTCACCCTGCCCCCTCCTCTCTCATGCTACCGTAAGGCTGGGTGTCACCCTGCCCCCTCTCTCATGCTACCGTAAGGCTGGGTGTCATCCTGCCCCCTCCTCTCTCATGCTACCGTAAGGCTGGGTGTCATCCCGCCCCCTCCCCTCTCATGCTACCGTAAGGCTGGGTGTCACCCTGCCCCCTCCTCTCTCATGCTACCGTAAGGCTGGGTGTCACCCTGCCCCCTCTCTCATGCTACCGTAAGGCTGGGTGTCATCCTGCCCCCTCCTCTCTCATGCTACCGTAAGGCTGGGTGTCATCCCGCCCCCTCCCCTCTCATGCTACCGTAAGGCTGGGTGTCACCCTGCCCCCTCTCTCATGCTAGCGTAAGGCTGGGTGTCACCCTGCCCCCTCCTCTCTCCCCCTGCCCCCTCCTCTCTCATGCTACCGTAAGGCTGGGTGTCACCCTGCCCCCTCCTCTCTCATGCTACCGTAAGGCCGGGTGTCATCCCGCCCCCTCCCCTCTCATGCTACCGTAAGGCTGGGTGTCACCCTGCCCCCTCCTCTCTCCCCCTGCCCCCTCCTCTCTCATGCTACCGTAAGGCTGTGTGTCACCCTGCCCCCTCTCTCATGCTACCGTAAGGCTGGGTGTCACCCTGCCCCCTCCTCTCTCATGCTACCGTAAGGCTGGGTGTCATCCCGCCCCCTCCCCTCTCATGCTACCGTAAGGCTGGGTGTCACCCTGCCCCCTCCTCTCTCATGCTACCGTAAGGCTGTGTGTCACCCCGCCCCCTCCCCTCTCATGCTACCGTAAGGCTGGGTGTCACCCTGCCCCCTCCTCTCTCATGCTACCGTAAGGCTGGGTGTCATCCCGCCCCCTCCTCTCTCATGCTACCGTAAGGCTGTGTGTCACCCCGCCCCCTCCCCTCTCATGCTACCGTAAGGCTGGGTGTCACCCTGCCCCCTCCTCTCTCATGCTACCGTAAGGCTGGGTGTCACCCTGCCCCCTCCTCTCTCCCCCTGCCCCCTCCTCTCTCATGCTACCGTAAGGCTGGGTGTCACCCTGCCCCCTCCTCTCTCATGCTACCGTAAGGCCGGGTGTCACCCCGCCCCCTCCTCTCTTATGCTACCGTAAGGCTGGGTGTCACCCTGCCCCCTCCTCTTTCGTGCTACCATAAGGCTGGGTGTCACCCCGCCCCCTCCCCTCTCATGCTACCGTAAGGCTGGGTGTCACCCTGCCCCCTCCTCTCTCATGCTACCGTAAGGCTGGGTGTCACCCTGCCCCCTCCTCTCTAACATCTGGAGTTGCTGGACAGAGTCTCTGCTTGATGGGTTTCACACCTCTTTGTGTAACTTACTGTCACATTGCTAGTCATGTGTTGATAAGTAAGGGGCAAGATGTGGTCTGATTGGTTGTTCTTGTGTATAAAGGGGATTGTGAAGCATTGTTCTGTGGATTCTTCATCTCCTGAGACCTTCTCCTCAGCTCTGGCTTGTCCTATTCCTTCTTCCTCACCTCTTGCTTTCTCTCTGAATTACAATAATCATAGTAGAGTAGTATCACTTCGTTTGCGCGTTCGCGTGAAGTGATGTGGTGTCCCAATTCTCTTAGAACGAAGGGGAAGTGTTGTTCAACCCTTCAAACAATCCCTTCAAACGGATTGCGATCAGAGTCACGCTACGGCTGAAGGGAAAGATTACATTTCCCAGGATGCCTTGCGAACACCTTGGTAACCGACTGACTCCAAAAAATAAGTTTACAAATGTTGTATATCTTCGCAAATAACTATTAAAAAAAATTGAAACACATCGGGATATCTAGCTGATCATTATGCAAAATAATATTCCTTACAGTTGAGTAGAATACGATTGTTAGAAAAAGATCGCTATTTCACAAATGAACGTCTGTCTATGCAGCTGAGAGTAGCCGAGTAACGTTAACGTTAGCTAACGTTAGGATGTAAAAACGCAATTTTATTATGACAGGTGAGTAAATATGTTTGCCAAAACCTGAAAACCTGACGTGTGTTCAAATTCGCAAACATAGGAAGACTGTTTGCCTTGAGTTTTTGGCAAACGTAGCCTACAGTGGAGCTGGATATGAGCTACTAATGACGCAATGACGCATGGAGTGGTGTCCCATTTCGTAGGTAAAGATTTCAATCCCTTCACACTTCACACTCCGTTGTGAACGAAGGGGAAGTGTGAAGTGCTAGGGAGAAGTGGTAGTATTGGGATGAAGCCTTAACCCAGAGCCAAATAACTGTAATTATATTGGTATTGGCATCATTTGGTAAATGTTAAAACACTGTTCAGTTTCCCATCTTTAATCAAACAGGGGAATTTGTTTTGGGTGTTTGTCCAATATTAACCCCCTACACTACTTGACATGCTGTGCATCTATCAGATCTTCCCCTCAGTTACTGATCTGCTGTGGTGGATCAAGAGTTGGGATACTTTGTCTCCACAAAGCCTCTCTCACTGGCTCCACAATGCTCTCAGTATCATGGATGAGGGTGTGGGATGTCCTGTGTCACCTGGCATTGTGGTGGAAATTCGGACGATACTTTGTGCTTTGAATAGTCAAGATGGCGGCTTAATACAATAAGAGTTAGTTCAGTACATTAGCATACAGAGCACTATGTGACCTGTCATAACGAAGGGCAACTAACAGAGTCGTTTGAGAGAGTGGTGGAGAATATCACATACACACTGCCTTATATAAACGTAGAACCAGGAAGGTTATACGTAAGAGCCAGGAAACGGGCAGAGAAAATCATTGCAGAGCCCTCATACCCTGGACATCATCTGTTCCAACTCCTCCCCTCTGGCTACAGATCTCTGTACACCACAACCACCAGACACAGGAACAGTTTGTCCCCCTTGCCGTCACTAATGAACAGTTGACAAATTATTATATTTTATTATTATATTATATATTATATGTATTTATTTGATCCTAAACTGTTGTGTTATACTGTATATTTTTCAGTTTAAGTACATTGAGAGCAACCAAACCCAGGAAAAATGTCTCATGTGAAAATGTACTGGCCAATAAACATGATTCTGATCATATTTGGTCATGCTGTATCGATCAATCAATGTAGCTGTCTCTGATTGGCTAACACTATTCAGCGACAGTTGAAACAATCGAGCCTCAAGACCTGGTGTCCCAAAGTTCTTAGATGTTGCATCACTCTCCAGACCAGGAGGTCATTAAGCTACAGGAGCTGACCATCTCAAATGGCCAGCTGTCCCTTGTGGTCATTTTAAACAAGAGTTCATCAAATACAAACAAGGCAACAGGATATGGCAAAAGTTCAAACAGCTACTTCAATGTATATCTTCAATAGACTCTTTCAACCTCTCAGGTCATACATACCTTGAGACAATCAGACTTGATTCCCTACAAGATAAAAAGCCATATAAGATTCTACACCTTCTTGACTTTACTTAAACTAGTCACTGGCTGTCCTTATCAATGAACAAAGTAGCTTACAGATAAACACTTATAAAACATACATTTGTACATATGCCTAGAATTCCTTTCACAGCATTCAGGCTCATTCCACCAGAGGAGTGGAGACTTCGGTAGCCATCCTCCGTGGTGAGGGAGTGGAGATCTGTAAGACACTACGGCCCTCCCTTTCTAACCCTAACCCTGTCTGAGACTGCTGTTATTGTACCCATATAAATGTGACCTCCAGCACACAGCCATGACAACACTGCTCTCATTCCAGTGCTGCTGAATCAGCACACAGCAGTTATCTTGGGGAGTGTTTACCACAGAAGGTTAATAAGTTAAATGGATTCAGCCCAAGAGACCAGGGTGTAGATATTCCTGGTCATGAAAATCAAATTAAAATGTATTTGTATAGCCCTTTTTACACGCAAGCATGTCACAGAGGGCTTCACATACGCCCATAGAGCTGCCCCTCAACCAACCTAAACCCTCAAGGAAGACAAGGAAAAACTCCCAGAAAAACTCAATGCAAGAGAAAAAAATGAAAGAAACCTTGGGAGGAGCAATTCAGTGAGGGATCCCCTCCTCTAGAGATGGTGGGTGAAAGAGAGGAGCAGAACACAGGCTAAACATTATAATACAACAGGGAAGTGCCAATGGGTTTAGAAACACCAAAATCCATTGTTCAGCTTGGTAGATGTAGGAAGGGATCGGGAAACTCGCTGTTTATGTAATATAAACGTTCTGTTTTACTCTGCAATTTTTGGAGGGGGAAATTCGTGTTTCCGTGGCTTCCATACTAAATGATGTACCCTTGCCGGTGGGTATTATCTGCAACGAAGCTGTCGATGTTTGTAAGGAAAATTATATTAGACGGCACCAGAGACAAAGCATTTGCACCTTTAAAATTGCCTGCCACTCATTCGGTCAAAATTTTAGAACAAAAACTTTTTATTGAAATAAAATATTGATGCAAAAACATTTACACACATTTTCTCCCTTTCTTGTTGGGAAAATTGCCCCCCAAAAATATGAATCACAATTATCATGGCACAGATATTATTAACCCTGGATCCTGCTCCAGAACTTTACTCTGCTGCCACCTGGAATGCCTTTTCTAACCCCTCTAACCCCTAACCACAACCCCTCCACTGATCCTGATCTTAACCTCTCTAACCCCTAACCACAACCCCTCCACTGGTCCTGATCTTAACCTCTCTAACCCCTAACCACAACCCCTCCACTGGTCCTGATCTTAACCTCTCTAACCCCTAACCACAACCCCTCCACTGGTCCTGATCTTAACCTCTCTGGTGTGAAGGTGTGAAGACTGCTCTCCCTTGGTGATCTAAGGTTACAGAAATGAACAGACTGTACAGATAGGGGATTACAAAGGGTTGGATTACTAAGGTGTGTCTTTGTAAATGTAATATAAACATATATATTTGTATATATATTTGTGTGTGCCTTACATTGTCTGTATAATGCTTACATTATAAAGAAAATCCTGGCTCCAAAGCACGTTGGGATAGCCAGCACATTACCTTATGAATGAGTTATTTGCTTATTTATAAAACATTTAGCATGTCTTATTAATGTCAAGGTAGTGTATTCCCTGACCTCAAGTCTTCCCTCCAGGTAGCCTCCTACCCATGGTTAACCTAGCTCCCAGATTTCCCCTTCTTTTTGAGTTAGGAAAGAGAGTGGGGTTGAAATGAGGGTTAGATTTAGATCTGGGACTGGGAGAGGGTTTAAGGTTAGTGTGCACGGGCACAGGGGCTCATTATCTAGACCCAAGATAAAATACAATTAACAAACTAGAGAGCATGCAATTTCTGGGGAAATTGTGAGGGTGTGCCTGTTTGCGTAGGTTGCAGGTGGGTCCGTCCCTTTAAGTTTTTCCCTCTAGTGATATTTTCAAGCATTTAGCCTACTCATAAGCTATTGCATAATTCACCAACACACTTGGAAAGAAGCTACTGTAACAACGTTATCACTGGCAATATTTCAGATGGAATCGCGATTCAAACAGTATGTCTGCTAACTGAAAATATGCCCCCAAAAAACCCAAATAAGTTTGACATTTATTTAGTAGAAAATCGCTCATGCATAAAAGCTCAATAGCGATCATTGTCAGTAACAACGCAAAATGCGATATAGCCCTGTGTGGAGAAGCTGCCCTGGTAAATTGTATACTACAGTGTTCGTCTTGGTAGCTAGCGATTGCGTTGGTGGCTGGACGAGCTGGTGGCTGGACGATTTGTACGGTACCTCCCAGAAGCGGTTTCGAACGGAAAGACTGCAAGGTAGCAAATTAGCTGTAGCTAGCTAGAGCTAGGTTTAACACTTTTGGTAACAGATACAGTAGTAGAGATGTGCCGGTTGTAGCAGTTAGAGGTAACTCCTCTCTGAAATAGCAGACTACTGTTGCCGAAAGTAGATCCAGCTTAGCTCTAATCAGCGTACAGTTATATAGGCTAGAGCTATCATATTTTAGCTGCCTACATTTCAAAATTGTGTTTCATAGCACAATGTAAAATTAGTAAATAGTTAGCTATCACCATAGCCTCTTTGCTTGGGGCATTACAAATCGTTGACTTGCAATGTCATGTCTAATAAATACCAAAACAAACATTTATTTGTGAGGAATGGTTATTTTAACAATTAATAATAATAATAATAATGCATTTTATTTATATAGCGCTTTTTAAGACACTCAAAGTCGCTTTACAGAGTCAAGTATTCATTCAGACCCAGTCATACCGGTGGTGCAGAAGCGAGGCTGCCATTCAGCGCCATACGGCCCCTCTGACCACCAACATTCATTCAACATTCATACGCATTCATACGCATGTCTTTATGAAAAGTGATATTTCAAGCATTTAGCCTACTCACAGTCTATTGCATAATAATTCATTAAGAACACCCTTGGAAAGAAGCTACTGTTATCACTGGAAATATTTCAGATGGAATCGCGATTCAAACAGTAGCTCTATGTCTGCTAACTTATGACATGTCCCCAAAAACGTAAGTAAGCTTGACATTTATTTAGTGGAAAATCGCTCATGCATAAAAAGCTCAATAGCGATCATTGTCAGTAATAAAGCAAAATGCGATATAGCCCTTTGTGGAGAAGCTGCCCCGGTAAATTGTATACTACAGTGTTCGAGTCTTGGTTGCGATCGTTGGTTGAACGTTCCGTTGTACGGTTTAGGCTGAAATTAAATATTGCTTTCATGAACAGATTGACGGCTGTGTCAATGAAGTTCGGGTTAGTAGTCAGACAGTTTTGACCTATTGAAATACTTTTGATTTAAGGGAGTGCCGAACATTTTCTGTCGCCGTTTGACTCCCTACTGTAAACAGCTGTGGATGTTTTTGTTAGCTACACAGTGTCTCGCGTAGGCTACAGCGTTGCAGTACTGGTTTGAAATCACAGGTAATGATTATTTCACCAACAAATCGTTTACTTGTAATCTAATGTCATAATAAATCGTACAACGAAAATGTATTTGTGAGTAATGTTTATTTTAACGATTGAAAACAGATGCAGCCTAGACCGCTGTAGTATGTGTTGCCCGGGCAACATAGGCTAATGTCATGATGCTAATGCTTCAGTGAAATAGTAGACTACCGTTTCCGAAAGTCGATGTAGTTCCTCAATAATATTAGCTTATATTGTACATTACACTTAACAATTGTGTTTCATATCAGAAAGTAACATTAGTAAATAGTTATCACCCTGGCCTCTTTGCTTGTGGCGTTTCTGCAGCTGCCTTGCAGTATCGTTAAAGCTATAGTTAGCCTATAGCTATCTCCCAGAAGTTAACAAGCTGCTAAACTAATGTTAGGCTAGAGGTAGTCACGCGTGTTTCGTGACGTTAGTAGCGTCAGTGACTGTGGCTAGCAAGTTAGCCAGGTAAATAAAAAGACAAGCAACTCAATGGCTACCAACTTTTGACATGACGTTTTCTAAGTAATCAAAATATTGACGGATGCTAGGGGGGTCTTCTATGCACGTCGTATCTAATGCGTCGTTGCTAACATGTGCCGACGCTGTGACGTAGGCTATTATAACTGAGTAGTCTACCCTTTGCCGACAAAATCAACTTTATGCCACAAAAACGTAGTATGGTCCTAAACTGTGCAACGGAACGTACATAAAAGTAATAGCAACTCAATCGGGACCAAGACGAAACTTTGGACGTCGACGTTTTCTATGTAGTCCAAATATTGACCGAGAAATAGGGGGGCAAAAATAATAATAATAATAATAATAAATATATATGTGAGATTACAAAGGTTGGCTCTGGCGAAGCCCGAGCACACCCAATAACCACTAGTTAAACCAAGGTATGCAGAATACCATCAAATACTTATCAAACTACTCCTCACTGATGACAGAAAGCATATCTTATTCTTGGCATGATGTTTATACCCAACTTGAGAATAAATCATATTGTCTAAAATCAACCATACGAAGACATTGTGCCATTGTAACTTTGCTATTGTCTCATGTAGAACATAAATACAAACCTCAGTGTCTCCAGCTTGCAGAGTGGATTCCCCAGTCCAGCAGAGAGCAGCTTCATGCCTGAATCCCCCAGGTTGTTGTAACTCAAGTCCAGCTCTGTAAGCTCTGAGGAGGGGAGAGCTGAGGCCAGCGCTTCACAGCACCCTTCTGAGAGGTCACAGGCATTCAGCCTACGTGACATAAGGAGAACATGACACATCATCAGAGTCATAGTTTGTACAATAGGATCATACGATAATCAAATATCACATCACAGTATGTCCTAAACCATAATGGAACGGAACTCTCGTGGAACGAAGCGAGACTTGTCGAAAACCTGGCTTTTCCTTAATATACATCAATGAAATACCCCCCAGGTATATGTACAATAATATGATGTGGGTTAAAAGTCTTTGGGGGCATTTTTGACTGCAGTTTTAAAAAAAAGTAAACGTAACATCACAACAACCACAAAGACACACACGTACACAATGGGAAATGGAGATTATTTGTGCTACTGATTTAGGTTCTAGAGTCTATAGATGACAGATGGCAGATGACAGTACCTCCAGTTATCTCTTTGCAGACACTGCACATTTCAGTGTTGTAATAAAACAAGTGGTGTCCACTGATTCAATTCAGTCCTTTTGCACTGTGATTTGGGAAACCCCAGATGTTCACAAAGTGTGTGGTGGATGACCGGTTGTGTCTTCATGCATAATAGATTTAGAGTTTACATTTCAAACAAGCTGCATTTCATTACCCTTTGGACAAGGGCTGACAGATTGTTAACACTACCCAAATACACTCACCCTCCACTGCTTGTTAACACAAATAGCTAATCAGCCAATCACATGGCAGCAACTCAATGCATTAAGGCATGTAGACGTGGTCAAGACAACTTGCTGAAGTTCAAACCGAGCATCAGAATGAGATTTAAGTGACTTTGAACGTGGCATGGTTGTTGGTGCCAGACGGGCTGGTCTGAGTATTTCAGAAGCTGATGATCAACTGCTCATCTCTAGGGTTTACAGAGAATGGTCAGAAAAAGAGAAAATATCCAGTGAGCGGCAGTTGTGACCAAAATGCCTTGTTGATGTCAGAGGTCAGAGGAGAATGGGCAGACTGGTTCGAGATGATAGAAAGGTACAACAACTCAAACTAGAGAGCATACAATTTCTGGGGAAATTGTGAGG
>CAEFZP010004166.1:0-11343 GCA_903064625.1 Mallotus villosus | reverse complement strand
GCCAAAACCGAACTCCTCATCATCCCGGCCAAACCGTCCATCTCCCATGACCTCTCAATCACCCTGGGATCGGCGACGGTGACCCCTTCGTCCTCTGCCAGGAACCTCGGGGTTACCATGGATGACGAGCTCTCCCTCACAGCCCACATCGCTGCTGTCTCCCGGTCGTGTAGATTCACCCTCTACAACATCCGGAAGATCAGGAGATACCTGTCTGAGCACTCCACCCAGCTGCTGGTCCAGGCACTTGTCCTCTCCAAGTTGGACTACTGCAACTCGCTGCTCGCCGGGCTCCCAGCATGCGCAACCCGCCCTCTCCAGAGGATTCAGAACACAGCGGCCCGTCTGGTCTTCAACCTACCCAGACGCTCCCATGTTACCCCGCTCCTCGTCTCCCTTCACTGGCTTCCCGTCACGGCCCGTATCAGATTCAAGACCCTGGTACTGACCTTCCGAGCGGTGAATGGGACTGCACCCGACTACATCAAGTCTCTCCTCCAGCCCTACACCCCCTCCCGCCACCTTCGGTCCTCCTCTGACAACCGTCTGGTGGTCCCACCGCTCAAGACCGCCCGGTCCCAACACAAGCTCTTCCCCTGTCTGGCCCCCCAGTGGTGGAATCAACTCCCCACCTCCGTCAGAGACACTGACTGTCTCCCCACCTTCAAGAATAGGCTCAAGACACACTTGTTCCGGGAATACAACGGTACCTAGGAAAGATCTGCTGGACATGATGTTAGTCTCTCCCAGGATCAGAAGGACTCTTACTTAGAGACCTGCTGCTCTTGCTGGTTAGCTGTAACTGCTTAAACTGTTGTTTGCTCTTCCACAGGTACACTCGTGCACTTTTAAGGTTCATGTTGTTCAATTGTAACTTGTTTAACTCCATGCTCTTATGATTCTTCCCTTTGGCACTTATTGTTGGTTTTTTCACAATGTACGATCCATGTTTGACTACTTGCAATGTTGGGGATATCTCGTTGTTATGATCAGTGACCTATGCACTATTGTAAAGCTCTCTCTTGGAAGTCGCTTTGGATAAAAGCGTCTGCTAAATGAATAAATGTAAATGTAAGGGGGGGGCAGGGTCTCCAGGGGAAGGGGACATATTATCCATAGTAAGAACTGTCCGGTCTGACTCGTCCTGAAGCAGACAAGAGTTATGTTCCCAGCATCACCTTATCTCCCAAGTTGACACTTTTACTCCCATGAGCTGACTAGCTCATTGTGCTCACACCAGTCCCTGAGCGTCACGATCTCGCCTCCCAAGTCAGTTTGCCTGACCTCTGCATTCTTGTCCACACCCAAGTTATATTTCAGTGTTTCTTATCTGTTACTTTATTAAATCAGTTGATCACATTCGATATTTGTATCTTAGTTATTAGCATTACAAAACATGTGTGTTTACATATTCATATTAGATATTGATTGGTATAGCAGCATTGATCAGAAGTATAATGCTATCATTCCCTCACAGTACGCGGGGAAAACATTTGAATTGCGTTTTCATAGTAAAAAATTAAATAAATCAGTTTTTTTTCTCTCCAAACTGAGCTATAAATAGACATTAAATACTCTGTCGTTGCATGATTTTTTGTGTGAAAATCACCTCGGTGTGACAGACATTGTCAAACGCGACATTACAATGCACCTCAGTGAGCTGGCTGCACAACTGCGCAGTTACTTCCCCGAAACTGGCGAGTCGGACAGTTGGATTCATTATCCCTTTTCTGCTGTGCCTGCTTCCTTACCGGCATCTGAACAGGAGAGAAGTTTGTCCGAAGTCTCAACAAATGGAGCCATTAAAATAGAATTCAATCAGAAGCCTCTGCCAGATTTCCAGATAGGACTGTGCACAGAGTGACGCCTGGGACACACTGCCTGCGATCTGCTGCGACGCGCCTGGAAGCGCCGCCTCTTTTCTTTCGCCGCCCATGTTATCAAATGGTACCGACCACACTGGCCGGAAAGCGCCGCGATCGGCTGCGACTGCCTGCGATCTGCAGCGATCGTTTCTACAGCAGGTCGAATTGTTTCGCGAGACGCTTGCGAAATCGGCTGCAGGATGATGAAATACACCATATAAGTTGATGTATTTGAATAAAAAAACATGTTAAGATTTTACTACATTAATTGTAGACTACGGTGAACATTTGTAAAGTTGTAGACTTTATATTTTTTTACTTTGACTTTTTTTACTATACTTTGGAGACCTACGTACCAATATTTACCCTATATTAAACCTAATTACACAATGTTGGTAACGAACAGCCTTTACATGTGGTTACCCTGATGAAAATAAATGAAAATACACGGATTGATCTGTTGAGCTAGCATGCCCTTAGTTGTTTTGTTTGTTTGAGAGAACCGAGTTGTCATGCGTTGCGCACAACACACACGCGTGCAGATATAGCCTACCGAGAGAGAACCCCCAAATCTCAACCAACACCAGTCAGCATCGGGGGCACTGTGGTGGAGATGGTTGCCAACCACAGGTACCTCGGTGTGCTGCTCGACAGTGAGCTGGACTGGAAAAGCCAAATGGAGGCAGTGTACAAGAAGGGACAAAGTCGACTCTACTTCTTGAGGAGACTAAGGTCATTCAATATCTGCCAACCCCTATTGTGCACTGTCTACCACTCAGTGGTGGCCAGTGCTCTGTTTTTTGCTGTGGCTTGCTGGGGAGAAGGTGCTCGCAAAGCGGACAAAAACAGGCTGGACAAGCTGATTAGGAAGGCCAGCTCAGTGGTCGGGGCTGAGCAGCTCAAAGTCCAGCAGGTGGCAGAGGCCAGAATCCTTAAGAAACTGGCTTCAATAATGACCAACCCCACTCACCCACTCCACGCCCTGAAGGTCATCAAGAGCAGTACCTTCAGTCAGAGACTAATTGCACCAATGTGCAAAACAGAGCGATACAGGAAGTCCTGCATACCAGCTGCCATTCGATTTTATAATGCACAAATATAACTTTGCACTTTTTAGTATTTATTATTGTATTTATTGTTTTATTTTTTTTTCATTTATTTTATTATTATTTTTTTTATTATTATTATTTTATCTTTTAAGTATTTTAGCTATGAGGGAATGTGTGTTGTTATGTCTGTCCAGACGCTGTTTATGTGACACTGTAATTTCCTGCAAAGGATCATTAAAGCATTTCAATTCAAATCGATTTCTAAAATCTGCGAGAAAAGGACAACATAGAGAAGGAGGGCGGCTGTTGGAATAACACGTTAGCCTATGCCATGTACCATGTCAGTGAAAAAGGAAAGCTCAGAGCTGAAAGCTTGGTGACTGGCGCGGAGCAATTTGCGTCTGGTGTAAACAGCTTTTGCTCAGTCGTAGCCGATCGTGGCGCTGCGCGGCGCGTCCAGGCGCTTCACAGCCAGTGTGTCCCAGGCGTTAGCCTAGTCCTAACCAGACTCTCGTACATGTCATTTGTACAGAGGGTCTGGCTCCACTCCATTGACAAACGTTGACTTCCTTGTAGACGGGTACTCTGTTGAAGTTTAAAACTATTGGATCTGCCCAGAGCCACTCTGATCTGCCATAACCAATAGCTAGCGTTCGCATTAGCCAACTCCTGCACCACTACTGTAACGGAGCTAGCTGCCGTAGCTGGAAAATCAAACTTTTCCCGAACCCCGTGGGGAGAAGGGCCACAACATCATTGACACCAAGAAAACTCAGCAACACTTGTTCTTGCTCCGGCTTTAGTTTCTGGATATTCGGCAATGTTGCCACAACGGACCGAATGGCTTTGCTCGCATCTTTCTCCGCCGCCATTACGGAACTACAACACAAACTAGCGCACGACATCAACGTTATCGTTCTCAGCCACTCCCTCTGTTCGCTGATTGGGCCAAATAGAAAATCTATTTCCAAGATCTGAAATGCGTACCGAAGATCCAGACCTACTACAAGAACCGTTGTTGCTAGTCATTTTAAACACCAGCGCTCAGGACTGTAATTGGCTAATACAAAGTATTTAAATGTTCCATGGCTCTTCTTCATTGGCTCCTTTCCATAGACCTGGCGCGCGTGTGTGCGTGCGTGTTTACGACATAAACCCTGATAGAAAGATAACAGGATCTACAGATGTTGTAAAAGTTCACTTCACAAAGGGGTTAACCAAATGGTCAACAGACCTTGCGTCTCCACCCTAATCCTCACACAGTATCTTTCTTAAATCAAACAAACCCCCAACACCCTCTAGTCTTTAACAATGCACACCCTTCCCCCAGGGTGATAAAGGAAGCCTAGAGTTGTAGTTTGGAGGCTCTGTTATCTGTTGACAAAGAATGCTTAAGCATCTGTACTGTTCAGTATAAAACATCACATCCTTAATTTCTCTAACAATTCACAAGTGTCATTCACAAGTTACATAGCCTGGAGGTGTCAGTCAGATAAGGCGGGCTACACCAGGATATTGCCATTGACAAGAGGATGGTTGCTTCCAAAGCCCACATTGGCCTACATGAAAAATAAGCCTGTTTACACATGGGACTTTTTTGTGTATGAGGGAAAGCTCCAGGGAAACAGTGGCAAGGGACTCCGTTAAGAGTCAGTGATGGAGCTAATGGACACAGAGTTGCTGGGCACCGGGTACAAGCTCTTTGTTGACAATTTCTACACAAGTTCCCCCCTTTTCCGAGACCTCCTTCAGAAGAGGATCGGGGCATGCGGAACCATCCGCACAAGCAGAATTGGATTCCCGAAAACAAAAGTCAACAGTTTGGACTCAAAATCTATTTGCGGCAGCATTCGCTGGATAAGGAACGACCCCCTCCTCTTTGTCCAGTGGCGTGACACAAGGCAGGGTTCGACATAAGCGATGGCCCGGGGCCAGTGAAAGTTAAGTCGGGACAGTTAAACTAGCAACTCACTGGCCCGATCGGGCCACTGCAAATTATTGATTGAAAAAAAAATGTGCATTGTAAAAGTTAACATCCTTCATATGTTTTGCTATCTGCTAAATGCATAAATACCTTTACAGCTCGTGGGGCGCACAGTTGGCAAATCAGGAGTTGAGTAGTGAGTGACGAGTGGTTGTCAAATTGTACTTCTATAATCTCGATATATTTTTTAACAACTCGAGACTGGCGCGCTAGACAATAAAGTGAAGATGGCAGCAAATTAGAGCTACGAGCTCAAACTGAAGCAACTTTTTTATGGAACTAAAATGCACCGTGTCGTCTGTCGTATGTTCCCGTCTAAAGCAGACAAAAGTGGATCATTTTAAACAGGCATCGACAATTTTCGAAAACAATCCCTGACGAGCCATGCTAATAGCAAACAGCACCTGTGTGCTTGACAGCTAAGCGGGTGGTTGACAATCCATTAAATGTAGATGCCCATTGTGTTATTGCACGACTTATAACAACGGCATATCACGTCTTTAAGACAGGCCAGCCGTTTGCCTCGTTCCCCAGGGCTATTGTACTGCAGCAGAAGAATGGTGTTGACTTGGTTACTTCGTATCATACTGATGAAATGCTATGGAAGCTTCTACTAGCATTGAGGGACCAGGTTTCAGTTTCAGCCAGAGTTGTGCAGAGATGGCTGTCAGCAGGGAAGAGAGCACGTCATGTTTGAGGTTAAAAGTCAATTGTTTTGCTGACTATTACCTTTTTATTTTTTGTCACTAGAAATGTGATTTCATTTTTGTTCTTTTTATATCCAGGATGTGTTTAATAAATAGTTAAACATGTTAACAGAATAACATAACTTATAAGTCTTTGGTTTTGTTGTAACAATGATAGATCTTGTAAGTGCCCCTGCCTCACAAGCCTTTGTGGAGCGCATATTCTCTGTGTGTGGACTGCTGTCCTCTGGCCTGAGAAACAGAACCACCACATCTCTGGAGCAACGAGTTTTCCTCAAGATCAACAAGAAATTGTTGCTTGACTGAAGTACACCCATCACACTTACACACACACACTAATACATGCTGTTCACGTGTGTCTTTAGTCTATTGGCTATAGCATCTTATGTAGACTGTTTACCTATTTGTATTCTATGTTCTGTTGTTGATATTGTTGTGTCCAGTGGAATTTACCATCAACGTTGGTATGTCGAGGCAGTGCCTCACTTGGTATGTCGAGGCAGTGCCTCAGTTGGTATGTCGAGGCAACGCCTCAGTTGGTATGTCGAGGCAACGCCTCAGTTGGTATGTCGAGGCAACGCCTCAGCTGGTAAGTCGAGGCGTGCCTCAGTCGGTATGTCGAGGCATGCCTCAGTCGGTAAGTCGAGGCAACGCCTCAGTCGGTATGTCGAGGCTGTGCCTCAGTCGGTGTGTCGAGGCGCGTGCCTCAGTTGGTACGTCGAGGCAGTGCCTCAGTTGGTACATCGAGGAGCGTGCCTCCTCAGTTGGTACGTCGAGGCTGTGCCTAAGTTGGTACCTCGAGGCAGTGCCTCAGTTGGTACGTCGAGGCAGCGCCTCAGTTGGTACGTCGAGGCAGCGCCTCAGTTGGTACGTCGAGGCAGCGCCTCAGTTGGTACGTCGAGGCAACGCCTCAGTTGGTACGTCGAGGCAACGCCTCAGTTGGTATGTCGAGGCAGCGCCTCAGTTGGTATGTCAAGGCAGGGCCTCAGTTGGTATGTCGAGGCAGTGCCTCAGTTGATATGTAGAACAACGCCTCCGTTAGGATGTCGAGGAAGTGCCTCAGTTGGTATGTAGGAGCAACGCCTCAGTTGGTATGTCGAGGCAACGCCTCAGTTGGTATGTCGAGGCAACGCCTCAGTTGGTATGTCGAGGCAGGGCCTCAGTTGGTATGTCGAGGCAGGGCCTCAGTTGGTACGTCGAGGCAGTGCCTCAGTTGGTACATCGAGGAGCGTGCCTCCTCAGTTGGTACGTCGAGGCTGTGCCTAAGTTGGTACCTCGAGGCAGTGCCTCAGTTGGTACGTCGAGGCAGCGCCTCAGTTGGTACGTCGAGGCAGCGCCTCAGTTGGTACGTCGAGGCAGCGCCTCAGTTGGTACGTCGAGGCAACGCCTCAGTTGGTACGTCGAGGCAACGCCTCAGTTGGTATGTCGAGGCAGCGCCTCAGTTGGTATGTCAAGGCAGGGCCTCAGTTGGTATGTCGAGGCAGTGCCTCAGTTGATATGTAGAACAACGCCTCCGTTAGGATGTCGAGGAAGTGCCTCAGTTGGTATGTAGGAGCAACGCCTCAGTTGGTATGTCGAGGCAACGCCTCAGTTGGTATGTCGAGGCAACGCCTCAGTTGGTATGTCGAGGCAGCGCCTCAGTTGGTATGTCGAGGCAGGGCCTCAGTTGGTATGTCGAGGCAGTGCCTCAGTTGATATGTAGAACAACGCCTCCGTTAGGATGTCGAGGAAGTGCCTCAGTTGGTATGTAGAAGCAACGCTCCGTTAGGATGTCGAGGCAGTGCCTCAGTTGGTATGTAGAAGCAACGCTCCGTTAGGATGTCGATCATAGACTCACACATGTTCACGGTGGTTTTCACATGGCAGTACGGGTATTTCTGTCGTGATATCACAGATTTACTCCTCTTTCCGTCCCCTCTTCCATGCAGGATATAGGTGTTTAATGCTAATAATAATGTTTTATGTGGTGGCTTGCCGGGCGCGGGTATGCAGCAGCATGTGGAGCGACAAGTGACATAGTCACCATCAAAAGTTGTTATGTCGAGGCCGTACCTCAGTTGGGAGGTTGAGGCCGTGCCTCAGTTAGTAATCGTGTTCATTCAATTCATTCACTATAGATACAGCTAGGGGCACTCTCTGCTCTGCGATACGATGCTGAGGCTAAGTATGTATGGCTAACACGACGTTAATCTCAGTTAATTCTAGCATAACGGGCACCACATACACACAGCAGTCTCATACATTTTGTCTCGTCTGGCATGTGGTTTTGTGTAGGGGAATGCGTCGCTGCTCTCTGCTCGGAGGTCGAGACGGTGTCTCCGTTGGGTGCGGCAGGGAGCCGATGCAAGCAGAACCACAATGCCAAACCAAATGTACAATCATGTATTGTACCGTGAGAATAAAGTATCAAATTAATACTATACTGAGTCCTCCTGTCTGAACCCATTACTTTTCGAGTGAGAGAACCATCCACCATTACAATTACGGACACACAAAGGAGATCAATATGATCTGAACAACAGACGAGGCCTGTCTGTTTTCTGTCAATTGTCCCTTAATGGGATAGACATGTCATCTGACCTATCCATGCTTGTGTTATGCTTTCGAAACTAATGAAATCCCACTCACAGTATTTAGGTGGAAAAACTAGATTGATCTAGTTTAAATAGTTATTAGTAAAGTATTCAGTCACCTTGCCAATAAATTGTTCATCAATTTACATTGTTCACATTGGGTATGACTTGTCCTTGTCTTCACAAGTACAGCCTCATTAGCAGCCTGCTCAACATGTCAGCAAAACATCAGAGATGCTCTCCATGTATTACATAGATTTTCCGTGGAACAGTTTGTGTGTGATGTCACAGCAGTTCAACATTGAATGCCAAGTTATGAGGTGTGGAAAAGGTATGGAATGAAAATGATGATGGGACAAAAAAGGGAACATGCATACAATAGTGAAACCTTACAGTAATACTTCAACATACGGCCATTGTATTTTAAATGTAATAATTTACAGACATTAACTGGAGCAGAGACCCTCATCCGCACATTTCAACAGCACAGCTATGGAATGTAGAGCGAGGGTAATGGTTAGTGCTAAAGGCACACAAGTAGTGGGTGTGAGATTTTTCAGTATGGAGTTAAAAGGGAGAGGGGTCCTATTTGAATGCTTTATTTCTGCATCATTCCACTTTTACAGCCTTGCTGAGGTGATAACCTAACAAAGGGGTGACAACCAGTGTATATTTTCCTCTACTACCAGATCAGTGACTTCTCCAAGGATGGGAGGATGTATGTATTTGAAGACCCATTTACTTGGTAGCCTGACGTTAATTCTGGTCATAATATGAGTCTGAGAACTCCCGTAGACGGTGACTATGTATGGGGGCGTGTTTTAAACAAACCCGGAAAACAAATGCCTCTTCGCTCAATTGGATAGACCCTTAGGCTGTGTCTACTACCGCGCACTTGTGCACTTCGAGCACTTACTTTCAGTGCTTAGGGCGCTTACGCTGAAAAACCAAAATAATTCAGTACACTGAAAGTACCCGGATGATGCACCGCAAACGGTCCAAAAATGAAGTGTCCGACGATGGACACTACTCGCCCTAAACGGGCGCCATCTTGGCTACGTAGCGGAAGAGCAGGAGTCCAGTGACAGAAATACAAGCGGGTTTGTTTCGCGGGTTTAATTTCTCGGGTGTCGCGAGCAGATTTGCGTGCGTCACTTCCCGCTAAGTGGGTAAGTAAAGTGTTCCAGTTTAGACAGCGCTATTCAGCAACTGAGTGCACTGCAAATGTAAGTGCACTACATTGCAGTGCACTACATTGCAGTGTACTTCGTTAAGTGCGCGGTAGTAGACACAGCCATAGAGTTATATTACTAGAGAGACGAAATTGTCTTCCAAGATGGCGTCCCCATTCATTTCTATGAAAAGTGCTCAGTGGCGCAGTGAGGCAAGCTAGAGCGCGAAACGGACAGCGCCATCTTTCTACTTCCGTGTCTTCCGGTCTAAACTAGGAAAAAAGTGAGCCCCTAGCTTTAAACGGGCTCACTTTTTTCCTAGCTCCGAGCTGGCTCCGAGGCTCGTGCACGCTTGCAACTAGCTGTACACGTCATACTTTGCGACAACCAGTCGCGAGCTTGTGACCTGGAGCTAAGGCATTGCAGAAAACTGTCAGAATGTGGTACCAGTGTTGCCAATTTAGCGACTTTGTCGCTATATCTGGCGACTTTCCAGACCCTCTTGGCGACTTTATTAGCAAAAAGCGACTAGCGACAAATCTAGCGACTTTTTTGTCATTTGGTGGAATATTGTGTTGACAAAGCACTGAAGAAAGCATCTCACATATCCCGTCCTGCAGTTGACGTTTCAACCGATCTCACGATCCGTACAGCGAGAGCTGTCGCTATCTCCTCTCCACTCCTGCTGCGCGGCCAGTCTGACTAGATAGCAGCCCCACAGTCCCAGCCAGACCGGCGGTTGACGCTCAAGGATCATGGGTAGTTTAGTTCTTCTTCCAGAGATCGCCAATAAACTATGTTTTTCTTAAAACGAGGTTGATACCATGCAAACTTGTGTCATGTACAGTACCTTGTATCAAGTCCTATAAATCTCCCTTAGATGGTGATGAAATTAGGGCTAATAATCTCTTAGAATAGGTCCATGATAATAATCCGCTATGGCTATGGAGAAAATGAATGGGATTTTTACTTCCAGGTATGCAAATTAGGCGATGACGTCATCTAGCGACTTCTAGAGACTTTTAGAACAGCCAATAGCGACTTTCCTCACTGAAGAGTTGGCAACACTGTGTGGTACTAGTCCGATCAAGAAGCAGATACATGTGAACTTACGAATACGTGCAGTTGTTCTTTTTGCTCCGTGTTTTTAGTTTGACTGCTAAGTATTGTGTTGGATTAAAGAAACTGCAAGCTTGAATATTTGGCTCCGTCGTGGTTCTAGCTCGGCAAAGCAAGCTAAATTAGCCTACAGGCTATACCTATGTTACTATTATAACTAGAGAGCATACAATTTCTGGGGAAATTGTGAGGGTGTGCCTGCATATTTTCAAGCATTTAGCCTACTCATAGTAATAATTCATTAAGAACACCCTTGGAAAGAAGCTACTGTAACAACGTTATCACTGGAAATATTTCAGATGGAATCGCGATTCAAACAGTAGCTCTATGTCTGCTAACTTAAGACATGCCCGCAAAAACGTAAATACGCTTGACATTTATTTAGTGGAAAATCGCTCATGCATAAAAAGCTCAATAGCGATCATTGTCAGTAACAACGCAAAATGCGATATAGCCCTTTGTGGAGAAGCTGCCCCGGTAAATTGTATACTACAGTGTTCGTCTTGGTGGCGATCGTTGGTTGAACTTTCCGTTGTACGGTTTAGGCTGAAATTAAATATTGCTTTCATGAAGAGATTGACAAGTTTAGGCTGTGTCAATGAAGTTCGGGTTAGTTGTCAGACAGTTTCACCTATTGAAATACTTTTAATTTAAGGGAGTGCCGAACATGTTCTGTCGCCGTTGACTTCCTACTGTAAACAGCTGTGGATGTTTTTGTTAGCTACACAGTGTCTCGCGTAGGCTACAGCGTTGCAGTACTGGTTTGAAATCACAGGTAATGATTATTTCACCAACAAATCGTTTACTTGTAATCTAATGTCATAATAAATCGTAGGCCTACAACGAAAATGTATTTGTGAGTAATGTTTATTTT
>CAEFZP010004165.1:0-38109 GCA_903064625.1 Mallotus villosus | reverse complement strand
GGGAGTCTGTCCGTTACATAGTGAGAGGAAGAATGCAATAAGTCGGCATACATTTACATTTAGTCATTTAGCAGACGCTCTTATCCAGAGCGACTTACAGTAAGTACAGGGACATTTTCCCAGAGGCAAGTAGGGTGCAGTGCCTTGCCCAAGGACACAACGTCATTTGGCACGGTCAGGGAATCGAACAAACAACCTTCTGTTTTATAGCCCGACTCCCTCACCGCTGACATACTGACAGGGGGGCCAATCACCTGACAAACACCTCCCTTCCAGGAGGGGTACAAGACCTGACAGGCCAGGCAGAACTTGGCTAGGCAGAACTCTCTAAGACTTGTGTTAAGTCTGTTCTCACAAAGACTGGTAACTTTGACTGGTATCACCGATCTAGATTGAGACACAACTCTCTACTCTAAGCACCAACTTATCACTGCCCCT
This sequence comes from Mallotus villosus, assembly GCA_903064625.1. NCBI lineage: Eukaryota > Metazoa > Chordata > Actinopteri > Osmeriformes > Salangidae > Mallotus > Mallotus villosus. The sequence continues at coordinate 37,671 of CAEFZP010004165.1, read as the reverse complement.
GTTGTTTTTGAATGACCAACATTAGGCCTTATCAGTAATATACTTCAGTAATACTCTGGACCTGATCAAAAGCTTGATTTTTTTGGCAATAGCAAAGTTTGAATGAGATTATAAGCATGAGATGTTATTATAAGTTGCTGGAAAAAGTGACAATGGTGACAGACTGATGGCCTGGCCTCGAAACATTCATGCAAGCGGTTCGGACACTCCCCGAGTCGATTCATCAGCTGGATGGCCCTGGAGGTCTGCAGGGCCAAACCTGCTATGCACAAATCACTCCAAAAGATTAATATCTTAAAACAGTTGCTGTACAAATATCCAAATGTTAGATACTTTAATGAAGGGTGTATCTCGGAGCAAGTGACTTCCGATGAAGTCTTTGAAATGGTTCACAATGTCTCTGGAACTGTGATCATTCCATAACATTTAAGGTTACATTTTTAAGATGGATTTGTGGAATTGTGCTCATATTATCGTTACCTTTTCATAATGGGAGCTTTAGAATTCACCCAACAGTGAATTCAGTCACAAACCATAATCTAGTTCTACAACATCAAACTCAGACAAGCTTTAATGATAAACATAAACTACTCCTTCAGCTCTCCAAGGAGCTGCCCCCCTCCCCAGAGAGACCAGATACTTACAGATCAGAACACCCAGCGTGAGACGAGGACTCATGGTGTTTCTTTATTATATGAATAACAACCTGCACCTGAGACAACTTGTATTAATAGAGGCTTCACCCTCATTAACAAACAGCAGGATGTATCTCCCCACTTGGCAGCTGCATGTGTTGGATATGTAGATGTGTCACTAGTCATTGTGTTCATAGAGGACAGGTGTTGTATGATGCGTCTGGTCAACAGACCCAGCGTGCTAGAATGTCTACACAGCTCACTGATCTGAGAAGGGTTAAAAGAGTTTCTATGACAGCTAACAGCTCATGAGAAAATTAATAGGTGTACTGTCAATATGCTCTGCTAACAAGCTTTCCTTTTAAATAAACACTACATTTCATATGAGTCTACATTTTGCATAAGAACACTAGATTAAGATATCAAGATAAATAAGGATGTGGTGATGCCTGAGAAAAGTATTTGAAACCAAGTTGTTTACTTAGAGCTTTGCTCAGGGGGGTATTCCAGGTAGCCGGTTTTGTGAAAACTCTGAGTTGTTTAACCCTGAAAACAGGCAAACTCCGAGGTTTCCGTTCCAGAAAGAGAGGTAACGAAACCTTTTGGTAAGTTGCCATGGTAACTTACGCTGTGAAACTAACCTGCTCGCTAGGTGGTTAGTTCCATGCCAAACTCTGAGTTTTACCTATCCCCTCCCACTTTCTGAGTTTGATAGCGTTGGAAGACATGGGATATCGTTTCCTGGTTCAGCCGAGCGATCTCAAACCAAATTAAATTCGCTTAGTTATACGCCAGGAGACGATTTAAGACTGCGATTTGATGTGCTTTAATTCCCTGATGAATGCCTAAGTTAACGTTACAGTTTCCCGTCACAATCTGTAATTTATTGAGCAACGTTCTCAGCCCTTGGGTCTTCATCGCTAGTGTTATACGCCGTGGACGTGACACAGAATTGACCAAAAGCTTTTTGGCACTGAAATAAAGACAAATCATTGAAATTGTAGGATTTGGTCTTCTTCATTGCCTACAAATAGAAATCTAACAATGAGTAGCCTTGGTTTGAAGGAAGATGGGAACTGAACAGTGTAGGCCTATTAACATTAACCAAATAATGCCAATAGCCTACCAATTGCAGTTATTTGACTCTTTGGGTTAAATCAAAGCAAGAATGGTCAAATTAAGGTGAACAAATATAATCATGTAATCATATTGCAAATTAATGATATCAATGAAGGTTAACTAGGCCTACTCTACCATGACTATTGTAAACCAGAGATACAAAGCCAGAGCTGAGGAGAAGGTCTCAGGACATCAATCATCCACAGAAAAATGCTTCACAATTCCTTTTAATACCCAAGAACAACTACAATCACACCACAATCTTGACCCTTTCTTATCAAAATGACAATGCCACTGTAAGTTACTGAGATGTGAGAGCCATCAAGTTGAGACTCCATCCAGTAACTCCATAGTTTACCATATGAGAGGTGGGGGCAGGTTGCAGCCTTACAAGGTCAGACTTTATTCTTCTGCCGTAAGTACACCATCTCTTGGTCAAAATAGAAATTCAGCAAATTCAACAATTAATATAGGTTATTGTTCCTACAATTAACATCACCTGTGACCATGCAATAACTCCGTAACTGGAGTCCCAGTAAATCTTTTTCGAGATGAGTCTTCATTCGTCTACCCTAAGTAGGCCTACACCATCTCTTGGTCTCAGTTTTGGCACTTTCTTCATGAGGTACAGTTTGTACAACTCATTTATTTGTAACTAATAGGAATACATGAGATTACATTAGCTACACATATTTCACAGTTCCACATGCAAAATACACCTGCCATTAAATGAACATCTCACTGTAGCATCCATGCTCTGTTCAACAGGATTAGAATGTGCACATCGTTTTTATACGATGTAAATAATAGTAGGCTACATGGGGAGAGAACTACCAGCTACCACATAATTCTCTGCATCCATTTCTGCGGCAGCAGTCAATGTCTTTTCGTCATAATCATAATCATCATCATCATCTTTTGATGAAAAGCAATTCTGTTGGGGGAAACTGCTTGAAATAGGCACCAATTTATATTTACTTATCATGTCGAATATGATTAAAACCAAGGTGACGTCGAGGCTACAATCACAAGCGTATAGCCTAAGCAAAATATGCATTACCTGTTCGTAGTATGTTTTTATATTTAATAAAACATCGAACATGCTATTTTATTAAGTCCACCACTTTTTTTCCTGTAATATTAACGGACAAGGGTTCAATGTATGGACTGGGTATTACATTCAAATGTATGCTCGGCAGCAATTGTCTCCCACGCCACTTGTACGTTGCTACAGCGGTGTTGCTTTTTTTCGGAATATGTGCTCGACCATAAACACGTAATCAAACTTGAATCTGAAGTTTAGTGAAGTCGGACCACGTTTTTGTCGCCGGGTGGCATGGCGGATCCTAGTATCGGAGCTCCATTGATGTTGGCTTTCGATAGTTCTCATGCCCGCGCTTAACTCTGAGTTGACGTACTCCGAGTTGAGTTAACTAATTCATATCAGCTTTTCTGGAACCGAAGTTTCAGAGTTTCCCATGTTAGAGTAACTCAACTCAGAGTTCAGGGTTAATCTCAGAGTTTGTTAAACCCGCTACCTGGAATACCCCCCTGGTCTTAGTGGGTTTAGTAAACCAAGTGCTTCCTGTATCATTCCTGTATTATGCTCTGCTAACAGCATAACTGTTAACTGTTATTTCATATGGGTCTACATTTTGCATGAGAACACTCGATTAGGAAAACAAAATGATTAATGCATTATTGGCAAACTTTTCTATCAAGTTTGTTTCTATCAACCACTATGTTAGGATTGTTTGCCACTAAATCATAAAAGGCACACCAGACAGTTGTACATGTATTAAATGAGAGTCAATTCCAATGGGTTAGTTAGGAATACAGCACCATCTCCTGGTGAAATGAATAGTTTGAACCCAAATCAAGTCTTCCAATAAAAGTTTTGTTTCTGCACACAGCAAGCCTCAAAAAAGATTATTTTGTAAGGTGGCCCCATGTGCCTGCTCTGCTCTGCTCTGCTCTCATTGTCTGGCTGAATGCTGGTCTAATAGGTCCCTGATGAGACACTGGTAATGAGAGACTTGGCTCTCTTCCCGGTAGATTCACTTTTGTCGTTTGTTTTGTGTTCCCATACGGTCTGCGACTGTACATCCCAGTTAATGAGCGCCCAGAACTGGGCATCAAGAGTCTTCTATTTAAGAAGCTTCATAAACGGTGGAAGAAATTATAATATCTCCTACCATGTCAAGGAAAGTGTGGCAAGGTAAGTGACGGGCCGTGTTGGCTGCTCATGCTTTGGTTCAGTGTTGAGTGTGTGACACACCAACCCAAACACTGTGGCCTCCACAGTGGTGTACTTGGGTTAGCAGCACGTTCGCCTAGAAATCAAGACGTTAGCGTTCCTGTTTCTCCACCCTACAGTCACCAAAAGTGATGTTTTTCTGATGTGCTCTCCACCCAGTCGCCTGAAGCAGGATACGTGCGTATGCAAGAGGGATGAAAGCATCGAAATACCGTTCGCCAACTTGCTGTTTCCACGCGTGGTCACATAACTTCCTCGCCGCCGTCCAGGACTCAGAGGTGAAGTGTCGCACAATCATCACCCCTGGCCCCCACCCCGACTCCAAAACAAAAGCACAGACGACAAAGGTAAAATGTCAACATTTAATTGGATGGTTATGCAGGCCTACACACAAACACCTACAATGCACACTCAGTTTCCATCGCATGAAAAAAGAATTCCACAATTCCTTGTAACCTGAATTTGATGGAAGGTAACTGTTACGTGTGATTGATGCTTTCGTACGTCCCCATTACTACTCTAGGTCCTCCAGCGCTCTGGACCTTCTTATCATAGCAGAGGCTAACAGTCCTCTCCAGTACCCTACTCAGGGGCTGGAGGTATGACCCCTCAAGACTATCATCATCCCTGGTAAGAGCAGATAATAAACCATAGAGTAGAGAACTTCTGCAACCATTGAAGTGCTCTTGACTTGCATCTGAAGGAATAATAATGACTTTGGTTAGATAAAGAAAGAGTCTCTTTCTCTAGAATAAATAAGATGTTCACTATTGATCTCCCCGAAGGACTGAGTCTGAAGGAACTGCCTGATGACGTATACATGGTAGGTTCTAGTTCTTTCTGTTTGTTGTATAACTTGGTTTTAGGAGAGGCTGTATGATCAGCATCACTTCCTTGTTTGGACTTGATCCTTTTCCATGTATTTTGCATTTTATCACCATGGTGCTTTTTCTTAGGTGAATTTGACTGCCACCATGGGTCAGTTTGATGTGGCTGCCACAGTGGATGCAGTCTTCATCACAGGGGAAAAATGACATAAGCATGTCCAGTAGACATTGTGGAAGACCCAGACGCAGAGTAAACAGTCTTGTGTTTTATTCCACTCATAGGACAAGGCAAAATAGTAGTCAAACAGAAAAAGTTTGGTAATCCAAACTTGCAAATAAAAGTCTCTATCCTTATCCTGTTAGATCTCAGTGCAGCATTTGATACTATTGATCATGACATCCTAATCAATAGACTGGAAAAGCTTATTGGGTTCACGGATAGTGTACTGAACTGGATGAAATCATATATCACAAGAAGGAAGTTTTATGTTAGTTTAGGAGACCATAGGTCAATTCCATTACCAACTGCCTGTTGGCAATAAACAAATGGATGAATGATAACTTTCTTAAATTAAATTAAGACAAAACCGAAGTCCTACTATGTGGCCCCCAAATCCAAAAGAGAGATGCTTACTAAGAATCTAGGAGGCTTAAACTTATTTTTCATGTATATGAATAAATGGTGAAATCAATCACGTGAGTGAGTTGACTGAACGGATATCAAACAGAATTTGCTACTAATGGAGTTTAGTTAAAACTGTAGACATGTATGAGTCCATTCAAGGCTAATCAGAGAAATGCGGGACTGTTGTGCAAATCAGCAATGTTAGCGTAGCAAACTAGCAATTTTAAACGTTTCAATTAAGAACATGGTTGCAAATACATATGTGCAGGACTGTGTAGAGCACAAAACCTGTGCAAAAACTATATTGGTTGTTTTAGGCATGGTTTTAGGCTACTTTGTTGGCGAGTACATGCCACGTTGACGTTGTTAAGGTCAATTGCTACAGCTCCAGCGTATTGGTCCAATTATTACAGTAGCCTAGTATAAGAAACAAAAAGTTTGTTAAAAGTGGTGTAGCCTAGAGTCTTTTACCAAACAAAACAAGGTTGGCTCCAACAAGTGTTATACCGTAGAGTAAGTAGTTATGTATAAACTTGAAGAACAGAGTACAAATATTCAGTTGATTTTCTTGCTTAACTAGTTTTCTCTCTTACCTGTCGGCAACGCACACCCTACACACCTGACTTCAGTCAACAATAGGCTACCCGCAAATTGACATTTTGTAGCAACGATCATGGTCGGGAAACGGAGTTTCTTCAGTCTTCTGACTTTTTAATTTTACTTAGTTACATTTAGAAATTGAGAACAATGGTAGGTTATATATAATTTACAAATAGTAGCCTTGTGGTCTGAACGCATCACATGCGATGGTGTAGCTAGCCTATTCCTTAAACTTACAATCATTTGGTAGGGACTGGAGTTCATAAGACAGGATACGCTACTTGTATTTGGCATACAGGTTTCCAATACACTTCAGTATGTAATAGGTAGGCCTATTGTCTTGTTTATTTTCAGATATTTTCAATGGACAGACATCTAAACCCGTCAGCTACACTGTGGTGAAACCTCAACTGATTCGGAGATGGAAAAGAAATGCAAAAATCCCCAAAGAAAACAAGGTACAAACTTCATAAACCATTTCATACTAGTTATATTTATATAGTTATAGTAATCTAGTTATATTAATAGTTACATTAATGACTCACTCTATTCCAGGCAGACGAAACAGATCACCTGGCTTACACTTTGAACATAAATGACAACAAGCATATCCTCTATCTTAAAAAAACAAGTATGGTTTGAATTTGCTGAACAATTTCTAAGTAGTCTCAAACGTTTCAGAAAAAATGCATGTTGAAACATTTGTATCCACCAGAGACTTTCTACCACAAGACTTTGTTCAGTATTCTCATGACAAAAGTGGATCCCCTAAAACAACATATCCAAAACTAAATGTGAGTAAAATGTTTTTTTCTTGTAAGTATTATCTCTCTTGTAATTCAAGGAATCTCGCTCTGAGTGTGTGTGTGTACAAATTAGAATGGGTTTAGTTTCAGATCAGAGATCAGATCAGAGAAAGAACGGGGCACTCAGCAAAGTTAATATCTTGCAAATGTCCTCTTTATAACCCAACGGAGTGCAGTGCCGCAATTGTAGTTGGATAAGCATTTCAACATTAAATAATGAAAGATTATGAAAGAAGAAATTGCCGCATCTTGGCTTGCACTCTTCGCGTCACAGGCCCTTCACTCTGATTGGTCCTCTGGTCTGCAGCAAGTTCCCTATGAGAGTGTCAACTCAAGAACAGGGCACTCTGCAAAAATAAAGGTTGAACAAGTACTTCAGAGATGACAGAATTTCAATTGTGATCTGAGAAATATAGGTAGGATACCAAAACCACTGAGAAGAACTGTCCACACCAGCTGCATCACAGACACTGCACTGTCAATCTAAAATTCCAGAAATTTGTGTGTGTCACCAACATCATCGTAGCACTGTGCCCTATCTATAATTCCAGGAATGTGTGTGTGTGTGCCACCAATTTAATTACATGCACTATGCACTATCTACAGTTCAAGTAATCTGTATTTGTGTGTTGCACTGACATCGTAATCACCGCCTGCATCAAGGGCACTATCCACTACTATAAAATAAAGCAACATTTGCTTGTTTCAAGATCCTCCTGACTGATTAGGTCTGTCAGAAACTGTCTTGTTAAGGATTATATTATTATGTGCAGGACCATTGCTACTACCATGGGAAAGTAAAGGGACATGATGACTCGCTGGTTGCACTCAGTACCTGCTCAGGTCTAAGGTACAACATGTCTGACTTCTCTCCTGTGGTTACTTCTCTCCTGTTGATTCTGAATGTAAAATGAATCACAATGATATAACAAGTTTAGTTTCCTGTTTTGTCTGTCTATCTCAATCAGATGACGATGTTGTGGATTATATGAGTTGTAGATACACCTCATGGCCAGATTGTATTTCTAAACTTTTATTATGCTTTGATTTTGCTTCAGGGGTGTAATTGTTGTTAGCAATGAGTCTTATGGCATTGAACCAGCCCCACAGTTTACAGCCAACGAGCACCTTCTGTACCACCTTAAGCACAGCCACGCTGAGGCCTTCGCCTGTGGAGTGGCAGATGAGAACTCACACAAAGAGAGTCACTATGTCTTTGACCCCGCCATGTCACTGACCGCACTGATACGGGTGGGGATGCTCATCATACATTTACAGTTGTTATTGAACCATTCCTGTCGACAGTTACCAATTACGGTTCGGCCTGTAAAAATGTAAACAACAACTTGTCTTCTATGCTGTCTTCACAGAAAAAACGTTACCTACCTCAAACTAGATACGTGGAGTTAGCATTAGTTGCAGACAATCTCAGGGTGAGAAACCAATGCCTCATTGTACAGTATGTGTTGTTCTGGAAATTGATTTCACTGCAATAGAATAACAAAATAATCTGTACTTAATTTAGTTGCTGTATACACGGTCGCAAGTACATCCACATTTTAAGAGATTTCTCATGTACTATTATATTTACAGTATAAATTCAAGAAAGAAAATGAGAGCGCAGTGCGAGAGGAAATGGTGGAATTGGCAAATCTACTGGACGGGGTGAGAGGTTACATCAATTAACTAGAGAGCGTACTGTCACTGGCAATATTTCGGAATCGCGATTCAAGCAGTAGGCTACTGTCCGCTAACTGAAAATATGCCCCCTAAAACGTAAATAAGTTTGACATTAATTTAGGGGAAAATGGCTATTTCAAAACAAGTTTGCTACGCAAACTGGCTGCTATTGCTATAGCCACACTTCACTGATTGTTTGAAAGCTGCGGAAATGAGGACAGTACTACACACTGCCAGTGGGCGACACTGAGGTGAAATCTGTTTTATATTCGAGATTCAACAGACATTCATATTCGTATATTTAGGGACCGGGGTAAAGAGTAGACAGTCGGAATGTTTCATCAATATCTGACCCCAGGAACTTCAAACTTTTTGCACATTCCTCTAATACTATGTGACCAAGTTGCCCAAGTTTTGGTTCGGTGATAAAATTGATTATCGATTGACTAATAGGCAATAAACCAATAATAACACCAATATTTCAGTATTTCATCAATATCTTTGTCAAAAATGACCCCAGAAACGTTAAACTTGTATAACATTATTCTAATACTAGCAGACCAAGTTGTTCAAGCTTTGGTTTGGTGCTAAAGTTGATTATTGATTGACTAATAGCCAATAAATCAATAATAACACCAATGTTTCAGTATTTCATCAATATCTTTGTCAAAAATGACCCCAGAAACTTTAAACTTGTTTAACATGATTCTAATACTAGCCGACCAAGTTGTCCAAGCTTTGTTTTGGTGATTAAGTTGATTAGTGATTGACCCATAGCCAATAAATCAATGAACAATTAATATAGAGACGTTTAAACTCTCTCTCTATGCTAAGCTAAATTAAATAAGTAAACTCAAAAATATACACTGTCACTTTCAGCTACTGGTTGCACAATCAGTATTGTTACACTATTGTACTTCACTGTACTTCACTTAAGTTAGAATAGGTTTATAGGTTTAATGTTTTATAGCGATTCATGTTGTTTAATTGTAACACAATGTGTGCTTCATGTTTTGGCTACCCGCAATGTTTTGGGGCTATCTTGTTGTTATTATCAGTGACCTATGCACTTTGTAAAAATCTCTCTTGGAAGTCGCTTTGGATAAAAGTGTCTGCTAAATAAATACATGTAAATGTAAATAGGTTAGTATAATAATAATAATATAATAATAAGACTTTATTTATATAGCACATTTCATACAATAATTGCAGCTCAATGTGCTTTACATAAAATCAATAAAAACAGTAAACAATAATATAGGTTATTATGTGTACTAAGAATTTAGTGTATTGTACCTAAATGTCAGTTCCACTCGATATCGCTTTCTCAACAAAGCCAAATGGTTGGTTTTGTTTGGGGTGGTATTTTTCACTCATAACACTGGACAACAAATTTCAACAAAAAAAATATTACTGGAGATGTGTAAAGTGATTTAGACTAATTTGGGTACGCTGATTTCATTTGTATCACGTCAGGATTTTGAGTTACAGAAATACTCCCATTGCCTAGAAGTCAGGATTTCAATTAAATTTACAAAAAAATCATTTATTCATTTATTTCATCATGAATGCTTCAAAATTATAGAAATTACAGAAAAACTCTACTAGAATGTAATAAAAAATGCTTTAGGCATTTGGCTTTGTGTTTTTGCTGCTCTGTGTCAGTTTCACAATGCAGGAACCAGCAGAAGTCGCCCATCATGTTCGGGTTGTGCCGCCCTTGGTAATGCGTCTCCATGAGTGAAATCTCTTGGTGGAATCGCTTGCCGTGCTCGTCCGAGACAGCTCCCAAGTTGTCAGGGAAGAAGTTCAGGTGCTGGTGTAGGAAATGGATCTTCAGGGACATCCTGGAGCCAAGTTTCCTGAAGGACTCCAGCAGCTGCTGCACTATTTCTTCATAGTTGTCCGCACGCTCGTTCCCCAAGAAGTTGTCGGAAAAGTTTCGTCCTTCATTACCTCTCAGATTTGCGGTCCAACAAAGACACCAGCCTTGATCTTAGCCTCCGACAAGGTGTTGCCAAACTTCTCCTTCAGGTATAAAAATCCACGCCCATTCAGATCCATTGCCCGTACAAAATTCTTCATCAAGCCGAGCTTTATGTGGAGTGGTGGAGGAAATCTTGGCTGGGTCGACAAGGGCGACATGCTTCACGTTGTATCGACCAGGTACTGGTACTGCTCCGTCCGCTCTTTCCAATCATTCTTTCGTCCAGTGATTCTTGTCGTCTCTGCTATCCCAGAGACAAAGGAAGCACATGTATTTCGTGTAGCCTGACTGCAGCCCAAACAACAGCGCCACCACTTTCAAGTCTCCGCAGATGTGCCAGTTGAAGTCATTGTACTTGATGGAATCAAGCAGCTGCCGCATAGTCTCATAGGTCTCTTTCATGCCGAACGCGTGAGCCAGTGGGACTGATGGTTTCTTGTTGCCATTGTGGAGCAAAACAGCCTTCAAGCTGTTCTTCCCCGAGTCGATGAAGAGGCGCCAGTCTGCAGGATCGTGATCACACCCAAGTTCTTTCAACAGACCGTTGATGTCACTGCAGAATGTCATCGTGTCTTCCATCTCAAAGAACTGAGCCATGTCGCTGTGACGTGCTCTGAACAAGGATATCTTGGTGTTAGGTTCAAGTAGATTCCTCTGCTGCAGCCTTGATCCAAGCAGCTCTGCCTTCGCCTTTGACAGCGAGAGATCTCTTACAAGATCATTTAACTCTCCCTGGTTCAGAAGGTGTGGTTCTTGTTCTGAGTGTCGGGTTCAAAAGGTTCATCACCATCCTCTTCGCCACTGCTTACAGTTATGTTCTGATCAGCTGGACATGTTGGAACGGAGCAGAGACGCAGTCAGCGTACTTGTTGTGGCCTTTATTCTTCCTGTTGAAGCCGGCGATGCTTGTGCAGCAGAAATAACAATCATCATGATGATTCTCTGCGGCTCACGCCATATCATGGGCACCGCAAATGGATGCTCGCGCGCTTGCCCACCAACCACTGAGTCAAGGCTGAGTGGCAGCTTGTGGCAGCAGATGTGTGGTGCCCAGCTCTTTCCTTGGTCCCCCACCTTACACCCGAAGTAGTGAAAGTAGGCGGCCTTCATTTCACTGCCGGTCTAGTTTGTGTTAAAGAAAGTATTTCTCAAGAGCGCGTGACTTTGTTCTGCGCGCAGCCAACAGCTCACAAGGCCACAAACTAGACACGCGCAAACCAACCACATCGACCCCACAATCAATACGCTATACAAATCTAGCTACAGACAGCGACCTTCAGAGTGCAGTCTGCAGCCTACCACCTCTTACGAAATAGGCATGTTAAAGACATATGGAATTGAAGCATTCATGATGACATAAATGAATAAATTAATTTTGTAAATGTATTGAAATCTTGACTTCTATGCAATGGGAGTATTTCTGTAACTCAAAATCCTGACGTGATACCGCAAAACGGTTATGATTTTTGAAATCAGCGTACCCAAATTAGTCTAAATCGCTCTACACTCTCCAGTGCAAACATGTTGTTGTCCAGTGTAATCTAAACTCCAATTTGGTGCTAGAACGTCTCTATCACGTTTTATCCATGCGTCGTTGCTAGCGTGTTCCAGCGTAGTGGCGTAGGCTAGAACTGAGTACCCTTTGTCGACAAAAGAAACTTTTTGCCACAAAACGTTGTATGGTCCTAAACTGTGAACGAACATTTGAATACAAGCAACTCAATCGGGACCAAGACAAAACTTTTGACACCGACGTTTTCTATGTAGTCCAAATATTGACCGAGCCTTAGGGGGGCAAAAAGAATAAAAAAGAATAAGATATATGTGAGATAACAAAGGATGTGCTCGACACAGTCGTGGCAAACCCAATACACATGGGTGTTCATTATTTCATGATTCATTGATTGATTTACTGAAGGTTATAATGTTTTTTATTTATTATTTGGTTTGTTGAATGTATGATTCCAGTACTACAAGCAGCTGATAAGCTGGGTGGTTTTGGGTGCTTTGGAGAGATTTAAAACCGGGAACCTTTGACGTGGAAGGTCTGGCTGGGGAAGTTTTGAGGAAGTTGTGATATGGAGAAAGGAGACTCTCTTGCCTTAAGAAAAGTGAATGGAGGACCGGTCACCTCATTGTGTGTAAGTGTTTTCTATGAATAATAAATATTCACTTGAGGCCTGAGTGTAAAAAGATGATACAATAGTTGAGGTCTCATTAAGCACACCAAAAATATGTTTTTCCTTCTGATAGGCTATCAGTCTCTGTCTTACATTTCACATTTGTTCAACAGTGGTCTACATTCTCCATATACGGTGGGATCCTGGAATGGCGGTTGTTGGGAACAGTGTGTTCAGTGGAACTCTGGAGGAATTAAAAGTGGTCAGTTCAACACTACTTTTTAACTTCGTAGCCGCTATGATATTATGGTCGTCAGGAAAACCGATACACTGCAATTTCATGAGCAACTCTAAATGGAACAGTACAATGTTATTCCCGACAACATGAATAACAGAGGAAAGGTTAGGCATTAGGTTAGGACATGACAGTGCAATGCCTTTGGGATTTTAACATTCCACAGATCCTGCTGTGTACCTCTGTGTAAATGAGTTTTTAACGAAATCGCTGTGGCAAAGGTGTTAAACAACACTTTCAGTGGGATACCTTCAACAAAATCATCTCAACAGTTTAAGAGAGCAAACAGTCTACCCTACTTTCTCTCCACTCGTGGGGGTGCTGGCTCAAGAATTGGCCACAACATAGGAATTGAAAAATGACAATGGCTCCTGCTCTTGCAATGGAGAAGCTGTATAATGCATGCTTTGCACACGTAAAAAAAATCAATAAAACTCAACCTGAAAAATGATTTAGTTTTTTCATAGTAAATCAGATTATCTTAAAATGTGACAAAAATGGTGGATGCAGGTTTTAATTTGATCTTTTGTTTCTCAGCGGTTCCACCAGCTTTTAGTAGTGCAGCGGCAACCACGATTTGAGGAGATTAGTTCTACGTGGAGGCGGGGTGCTGTATGAAGAACCAGCCCTTGTTGTCAGGATGTGGTGCAACGATGGCGAATGTGGCAGGCCTTCGGGAGGAGGGAGAGCCGTCGTGGACTGGACTCACAACAGAGGTACAACTTAACCACAGAACAATGGGCCAATGTGTCATGCAGCAAAAATGAGATCAGACACAGGACAGTTATGCAGGTTGATTAGTGAATCATTAATCATCTAGAAGGCTACTAGTTTCATTGGTGATCAGGGAAAGCTTTGTGTTTTCTACTCGTTTAATAAGCGTGTGCACAAATAAGTGCTGTAATGCAGCTACCGGCAAGTTACCAGGGGGTCTTCCGTGTGCTGCAAGGAATTGCTTGCAACAACTGCCGGTGGAGTTGTATCTGTACCCAAGAAAATACTGTATAAATGAGAAAAATTATACATAATTGATAACATCGCATAGATGGTTCAAGTTGTTCTTAAATTATGATACAGTAGCCATGTGTGTTTAATCTGTATTGTGTGTTTTAGGTCACAGCGTTTAAAGGAACACCATGAGAGGTCTGTAAATTCAGGGACCTGCATGAGTTCTGCAATGGGAGTCTGCCTTTCCGTTGTCCCACTGACCACACTTATGATGGCCGGACCTGTGAGAAGCATGACAGCTTAACTGTTATGAGGGGGAGTTGCAGACATGATGATACCAGTGCGAACCATCTATTGATGAAAAGGTAATTCCAGTATAAATTGACGCAATACTGCTCTCTTGTTACTGTCTAAAGATCTTTTGAGGAACGTGATGAAGCATTTGTAACCTCTAGTTTGACTTCTAGTGCAACGAGGCACAGCAGGATATTTGCTTTCAAATGCCAACCAAAGGGGGATTTGTTTGGTAACTGTGGGATAAACCACAAGGAGACTATATCAAGTGTAGGGTGAGGTAAGAAGGCTTTGAATGCCTTGTAGCTAGGTAGGGGTTTGAGGACCCTCTGGACATTTAGGGTCACTGGTCAGGGCCCCCCCACCTCACCAATTTAAAGTGCCGCAGGAATAGGAATTGATTGTAGTACTGTTCTGTGTCAGTCATTAATTTGTAGCCTGAATGACAGGGTGTCAAACCCATGGTCTCGGGGCCGCTGTCCGCATGTTTTAGCTGGGCCCTGCTTCAACACACCGATTCGAATGGACATGGTCGTTATAACACCCTTTTAATTGAATAGGTGGTTGGAGAAAGGGAAAGACATATAAAAGATGCAGGACAGCGCGCCCTCAAAGAATAGGGTTTGACACCCTGCCTAAATCCTTCCGATGGGCCTTTGAGCAAACCATCTAAAACTCTTAGAAACTAACTCATCCATCACAGTGGCCGTGCACAGTGGCTTTCTTGTAAATGGACAAGCAGTGAGTGCATTACTGTAACATGGAAGGTAATGAATGAGTCATCTACTTTTCTGCAGCGCAAGCAAGGTGTGGAACGGTTCAGTGCACAATGTAGAGCACAAACCAATCCCCCTCATGGTGCGCAGGTCAGCATACAATGTGATTGAGGGGTCTTCGTGTGTAACGCAGACTTCGACCTCGGGAATTGATGTGCTGGACCTGCTTAGTGAAGGAGGGAGTCTCGTGGACAAGGAAGGTGTGGTGACCCTAGATCACTACAAAACGATTTCTAACACTATGACAAAGCCATTGTGCCACATATTGGTTGAAACAAGACAGTGAGATGGTGTCAATTCTAACAAGGCCGCGTTGACTTCAAGTGGGTGAACGCCACGGGCTCTGCTGCCACAACTGAACGGCGTGACCAGAACACTGTTACATGGTCGATGGGGTGAGAGGCACGCATTGTTTGAGAGGGAGAAGTTTTTTATTTTATTTGTTTTTATTTTGTGTACAGGTAAAAAAAATAAAAAAAATGGTGTTTAGAACACAAAAAAAAAGTTGGGCACTTATATAGGTGGTTCAAATTTGTGTGGTAGTTTGACTTGTTTTGTTGTTTTTATAGATCTATTAATTAAATAATATATTATTTTACTTTAGTTTTGTTTTGTTGTACGTACTGCACAGTATGCATTGATTACAGTCTTGAATTTTTTGTGATTCCGGCTACTTATCGTGTATTCTGGTTTTCCTCAGGTGTGTACGACGAAGGGCACATGCCACATGTAATGATTGGATGGGCCCTCCCATCTGTTGAACAGGTTAGGGAGAGGAGGCAGCATAATAGACTCGACAGTGGTCCTGCTCAGATAGGTAGGCCAAACAATGTCTGTTTTAAAGTTATGCATAACATTTCATTGATAGTGTCTTTGCATGGTAAAGTATCACGTCATGACTTGTTGGTCACCAGTCATCTCAAAGGACCTTTGATCTTTGTTGGTCAGTGATCTTCGACTACCTTGATCTTTGTCTCAGACTACTCACTCAGGGACGGCTTTGCTAATCGTCTTCCTGTTAGTGGTTCCCATTCTGCGTCACTGCTGGTTCTATTTCTCTGTTATGTGTTCAGACGGGATAGTCTGAAGTGTTTTAAAACAAAAGTTTGTGCATCGCCAAGGGTAATCAGCTCTAAAGACAAAAAAGAGTGTTAAAACTTAAATGATGTATCATTAGCAGACACCTTTTATCCAAGGGACATACAGTGAGGGATTTGCTTTGTGGATCCTGTGATTTTGTATAAGTTTTGCCCATGGTTATGATCCAGTCTATCATTTTAATGATAATGTTTATTTGAAAAGTGAGAGCATAATAACAAAAACAAAAATCTATGAAAACGCATGTCAACATTTATAAAGTGATTTTGAATTTTAATGAATAATAAGTGTTTGAACTCTCTGCAAAACATGACTTGTTTCTTGTGGCAAAAACCTGTTGTGCAATCACAGAGGTCAACGGTTTCTTATAGTCAGCCACTCCAGGTTGCACCCACAATCTCAGGGGATTTTGTCCCACATACCTTTGTAGATATACTCCAAGTCATACGGTTTCGAGGCTGCCGTTTGTCAGACGGGAAACTTCAGCTCCCTCCACAGATGTTTTTTTTTTTATTTTTTTTTTTGTTGGAGTTACGGTCTTGAGACTGCTGGCCACTCCAGGACCTAATGTGCTTCTTTTGAGCCACTCCTTTGTTGCTTGGCCGGTGGTTTGGGTCATTGTAATAATGGAATCCCCTCCACGACCCAATTTTCAAATATCCTGGATAAGGAAGTCAATTTCCCACCCAAACTTTGGACGGTACACTGCCCCGTCCATCGACCCTTTGAAGGTTGAAGTTTGTCCTGTCCCTTAGCAGAAGAGACACCCCACACGTTTCCACCTCCGTGTTTGAGAGGGGGGATGGGGCTAGTGGTTGTGGGGTCCATAGGCAGCATTCCTCCTCCTCCTAAACATGCTCGCTTTGGTCTCAACCGGACCAAAAAACAACGTTCACTCAATTCTCCTCTGAATCATTCAGATGTTCTTTAATGGCAAACAGAGGGCTGATTACAAGTTGCTTCTTGAGCAGGGGGGACCGTGCGGGCGCTACAGGATGGTTCGTCCTACAGGTAGTGGTCGTTACCAATTGTTGTCTGGTGACCATGGTGAACAGGTGCTGGAGATCGTTGACAAGTGTCCTCCCGTGTGAGTATGGGATGATCCTCACTGTTCTAATGATCTGTGCAAACTCATGAGGTGAGATCTTGATGGAGCCTTGACAGTGATTGACAGTTCTTTTGTGTTTCTTCCATTTTGCGAACTAATGCACAACTGTTGTCACCTTCTCCCAAGGTGCTGGCATGGTCATGTAGCCCATTCCGTAGCCCGTGCATAGATCTACTATATGGCTTGAGATACTTGGACAGCCAGCCTTTGGTCTGGCTTATAGGTGGAGGAGTTGGAATCTGATAGATGCTTCTGTGGCGGAGGTACACAAACGAGATTATGAGAACACTCTTAAAAGGGAGTGGGGAGTGCTGCCTAATCTCAGTTTGCTGTTACCTGATAAAAGACACCAGGGAGCAGAAATCTTTCTGATTGAGAGAGGAGGTCCAATACTTATTTCACTCATTAAAATTAAAATCAATTTATAAAACATTTTTATATGCGCTTTCTGGATCTTGTAGTGTTATTCTGTCTCTCACTGTTCAAATAAACAATCATAAAAAATATAGAGGCGTCGCGGTTGGGAGGATTGACATTTGTTCAGTGGGCAAAAGTATGAAAAATCAGCAGGGGAATAAAAAAAAAAATCCGCCCTATAAGGAACGCGTACAAGCGGGCAAATTTGAACCTGGGGAACATTAATCATGCAGGCAAACGCTCTACATTGAGAATTGCACAGATTTTTATAATTGACCAAAGTTATTTGTTGTATTGGAACCAAGGTCCACAATGATGCTGATGGTCAAGCCAACAGCAATACAGATGTTCCTGCAAAACCCCATGGCACAAAACTCACAGAACAAGGGCAATCTTACTCAGGTAAGGATAACTATTGAGGTTTTTACTAACTTGTACTGAGACAACCCAAGGAAACAAAACGTTTCTATCATCTGTTACTTATGTAGGACATCATGTGTACAGTAAGTCTAGCCATAAAGAGCAGTAACAGACATGATCAGGAACGAAATAGATTTGTGACTGAGTTATGTTCAAAGCTTCTAGACATGCTATTTATTCTACTATTAAAACTCTCATCCCTGGTTTTATTTATATCAGACTATTACCCCAGACCCTGCGTTAGACTTGGATGAGAAATTAAAACGTGTGACACGGTACAAAGATTTAAAAAATACTGAAAAATAAGATGCTTAACAAATATAAAAGTGAGGCATGAATGGCAATAACTATCAACAAATTGTTGAAACAAATGTGTATATATACAGTCGTATGCAAAAGTTTAGGCACCCCTCTGAGGCTGCATGATAATTTCCTGTCTTCACCAAAAAAGATCAATATAATATTGTAATATTACTTTTCTAGTTAACACTGAGTGCTGGGGTGTTTTCCAGACAAAGATATTTGGTGTAGCAGTATTTAGTTGTGTGAAATTAAATCAAATGTGAAAAAAAGGCTGTGCAAAAGTTTGGGCACCCTTATCATTTATTTGATTTGAATACCTCTGCCTACTAAATGCTGATTAACTGCAACACATAGTTAGTCTGATTAACTCGTTAAGCCTTCAATTACATAAAAAGGTGCATTCAATCATTAGAAAGGGTATTTAAGTTAGCCAATTGCAAGTTTTGCTTCTCTTTGATTCTCCTCTGAACAGTGGCAAAATGGGGGCATCAAAACAGCTATCAAATGATCTAAAAACAAAGATTGTTCAGCAGTATGGTTTAGGGGAAGGCTACAAAAAGTTATCCCGGAGGTTTCAGCTATCAGTTTCCACTGTGAGGAATGTCATTAGGAAATGGAAGGCAACAGGCACAGTTCTTGTTAAGGCCAGAAGTGGCAGGCCAGGAAAAATAACAAAGAGGCAAGGCGAAGAATGGTCAGAATGGTCAAGGACAACCCTCAGATCACCTCCAAAGAGCTGCAAGGTCATCTTGCTGCAGATGGTGTCACTGTGCATTGCTCGACCATTCAGCGCACATTGCACAGAGAACAGCTGTATGGGAGAGTGATGCGGAAGAAGCCTTTTCTGCACACGCGCCACAAAAAGGCTCGCTTGAGGTTTGCCAAACTACATTTGAACAAGCCAGGCTCATTTTGGAACAAAGTACTGTGGACTGATGAGACAAAGATGGAGTTATTCGGTCACAACAAGAGGCGTTACGCATGGAGGCAAAAGAACACAGCATTCCTAGAAAAACACTTGCTGCCCACAGTAAAATTTGGTGGGGGGGTCCGTCATGCTGTGGGGCTGTGTGGCTAGTGCAGGAACTGGGAATCTAGTTAAAGTTGAAGGTCGTATGGATTCAACTCAGTACCAGCAAATTCTGGACAATAATGTTCAAGAATCTGTAACAAAGCTGAAGTTACGGCGCAGTTGGGTGTTCCAGCAGGACAACGACCCGAAACATTGCTCCAAATCCACTAAGGCATTTATGCAGAGGAACAACTACAATGTTTTGGAATGGCCATCCCAGTCCCCAGACTTGAATATAATTGAAAATCTATGGGGTGACTTGAAGCGGGCTGTCCACGCTAGGCACCCATCAAACCTTACTCAACTGGAGATGTATTGTAAGGAAGAATGGTCCAAATTACCTCAATCCAGAATCCAGACACTCATCAGAGGATATAAAAAGCGTCTAGAAGCTGTTATTTTTGCAAAAGGAGGCTCTACTAAATATTAATGTGATTTTTCTGTTGGGGTGCCCAAATTTATGCAAGTGTCTAATTCTCTTATGATGCGTATGGCATATTTTCTGTTTATCAAATAAACCTTATTCACGGCTAAAATATCACTGTCCATGACGTATGTGTATATATATGACAAAGACGTTCCTCATCCAAACGCCCAACATTTTATAGATGAAAGTAATGGAGATTATCAGGGGTGCCCAAACTTTTGCATACGACTGTATATAAATCAACGGGCGCCTGCCCAACGCCCGAAGAAGAATCCCCTCACAGAGTCCAGACACACGGTGGCGGTGGCGGCAGCCGACGACCAGACAAGCCGAAGACTCATACAGGAACCGGGTGGCGACGGGGAGGTGGAGGGTCGCGCACTTGATAGCATGGACAAACTACACAGGGAGAGAATCGTATTTAAAGGCACGGATCATGTGATGCAATTGCTTGTTTAGCGAGAGCGCTCCTGAGATCACCATGACCCCCAGAGATCGCTAATCGACCTGACCCCCAGAGACCGCCCTACCAGGGACGAAAGGAAAGAAAGGGTGATCTTAGCGGGGGGAAGTGGGTAGTGTACACTACGATTAACCCGTGCGCAGGGATCGGTCTTGCCTGACTGAACTTGCGCTGGCTTCATATGTATTATAGATTGTGTTTGCAATGCAGTTTCTTTTGAAGCCTCTCTACATTTTTGTTTTGTTGGGTTTAGTTATGTAATGCAATTTGTTTCTTTGCTGCAGAAATTCTGAACACAAAATGAATGACCCATCTCAGAGTAGCTTTATAGAATGTACGTTTACTCTATTGAAAAAAAAGAAGACAGAAACATAAGTGCTGCAGTAAAGGCTTCATTTGCAACAGGACAATACTGCAATACAGTAAATATGCGATATCCCTGTAAGACCCGATTTACGTAAAATGTCAACATCACCTTTAGCTCTCCAAAAAACACATTGTCTTGTCTTGCAATGCTATTGGATTAATTTGGTCTTTCGAAAAAAAGAAATGAGCAATTACAGTAAAGAGCTAAAGGTGACATTGTAATTTTACAACAAGGGGCCTTCCAGGGATATAGCTGCCATTTACAGTATTACCCTAGCCCTGGCCCTTCTCTGAGGGCCACCACACATTCTAACTCCTCTCCCTCTCCCTTGCCCCACTCCTCTCCCTTGCCCTTGTCCCACCCCTCTCCCTTGTCCTGGTACTTGTCTTACTGTACTCTCCCTCGTGCAGCATTACTGTATTCTTACTTTCTTTGTGTTGCTCTATATTGTTCTTTTTCCACACAAGATTAGCCCAAAGAGGTCCTCGTTACTGTATACTATATGGCCATGCGATTGAAATAGGTAACCTCAACACCTGAGTGTTTCCTAGTTGGGAATCAACTGTGATTATAGTATTTGCATAACTTCAACCAGCTTTTTCTCAGTAGCAATGGAATACGTAAAATACAGAGGATATATTTGTGTTTCAATTCACAATATGAACGGTTGTTCACTTTGACTTTAGCCAATAAGTTATGTTTTGAACATGATGTTATCTGTTTTGGCATACAGTGTGAAAGCAATGGTAAATTGGGCAGTAAAAATCGATTGTTTTGGTCTTTGTTGAGCTTGTGTGTAAAAGAAGTTGAAGCATTGAAATTTGTGTTTACTCTATGCATTTTGTGTCAAAGCAACAAGAAATGTGTTAATTGTATAGCCAACACAGACGGATGTTGTGCTAACTGTGTTAAGAGTTTAGGAAACGTGTTAAAGGTATGGAAAAAACCGTCATAGCGATTGGAAAAAACTGTAAGCTCTGTCTCAAGTGTTGAACATCTGTATTAAGCTCTGTCTCTAGTGTTGAACATCTATATTAAGTTCTGTCTCTAGTGTTGAACATCTATATTAAGCTCTGTCTCTACTGTTGAACATATGAAGAATGTAGGGTCAAAATGGAAAACGAGGATATGCACAGATATTCTCTATTAGCTGACAGCTTACTCAGTGATGTTGAATTGCCTATGGATGCCTTAATGTGCACGGATATGAACTGCAAGGATAAACATCATGCTGAAAAGCTCTGTGCCATGTATGATGATATTGTCAAATGTCTTTATGCTTCCAGTGAACCTTTTATTAATCACAAGAGTAAGGTCCCTAACATACTGGAATGAGTTTGTGTCTGAGTAACATGCTGCTGCTAGAGAGGCCTTTAGACTCTGGTCAGAGGCAGGCAGACCCAGACAGGAAGTGTTGCTTGATAAGAAAAAACTCACCAATGCTAGATTTAAATATGCACTTTGTTTTATTAAAAAAAATGGAAAACCAATGAGAGCAGACTCGTTGGCCAGAAAGATGTAGAATAACAATCTTACTGACTTCTGGAAGAAGGTCAAGATCATAAATAATAACAGAACTCCCCTCCCATCTGATATCGAGGGGGTTAGGTGTCCAGATAAGATTGCTGATCTATGGCGTGAGCAGGGTCGGACTGGGACCGAAAAACTGCCCGGGACTTTGAAACACAGACTTTTTTTATTAGAAATGCTTGTTGGTTGTTGAGGATGAAAGTTAAAAAACATATCTAGGTCTTAGGATTGAGGGCATTTGAAATAAACATGTACTGTATATCTTGTTCCTTGACCCTGCCTCCACTTTCTCCCTTACTTTATTTTTCCATAGGCTACTTGTCTCTGTTTCTGCATCTGCTTTTTGATGTTGCAAAATAACAATAATCAGTAAACTATATTCAATAATGCAAATCAATTCAACAAACTAATTTCGATAGGCTATAATAACCTGTTAACATATAGTCTGAGTCTATTGTGTACAGTTACATTGCTGCACCTGTCATAGTCCCTCCACTGGACTCTGTCACCACACCACAGAAAAAGGCAATTGCATTTGAGCCACATAGCACATTTATTATTTAAAGCCAAAACCACGTGCATATTTAGATGAGTGCCTTTTTCTCTTTGACATTTATTTTACTTCATTTAAAATATATAGCCTCTATATTGGCTAACAGTAATATATTGACTAACCGTTTGTTTGACCGGCCGTTGGGGAAATCTCCCGATTCTTTTTTTTTACACCGTTAGAATTGATAAGGAATATAAAGGTCTCTCAGCAGCCTAAAAGAGAATGTCTTAAACAGGCTCTGGTACTAATTGAAGGCTAATAAAGATGCAGCGCCCACTGTGCAGTTCGTGCCTGCCATAACAGCTGGAGAAAACGGAATCAGACCCTGTATTATCATTGTTTTGACCATCGAAAGAAGAGGTCCAGGTGTTTTGGACCGACATACTTTGCACCTTGCATCCTCCTTGAGGATCTGCGTCCCTGGCTAAAGGCGCTGAATTTAAAAGACCCATCGAAGTTTATTTTTGTCTGCTCGTATCACGTGCAACACGTGTGTAATAAGAGATAAACTAGCTATTTAGTATGTTTTATTGTTCTCAATTTATTATATTAGTAGATACAAGATTATAACCGAATGTATGGGCATGGCTGTGAGCAAAACAACTGCTGCAGTGCATCGAAATGTAATATAGGCCTAAAGCTTTTGAAACAACGCAGCAATCAAATTATTTAATAGATGCGTCTTTCTAATTGCCATTAGATATGAGGGAAGATTGCTAGTGCACACCCTATAGCAGGGTTCTCCAATCCTGGTCCCCGAGGGCCGCTGTCCTGCATGTTTTAGATGTTTCCCTTCTCCAACACACCTGTTTCAAATGAATGGTCGTTACCCACCCGGCTTCCACAGAGCTTGATAACGACCCGTTCATTTGAATCAGGTGTGCTAGAGCAGGGAAACATCTAAAACATGCAGGACAGCGGCCCTCGAGGACCAGGATTGGAGAACCCTGCCCTATAGGATAATTTAGCCTACGTTTTAACAAAGCTTAGGCCTATAGCCTACGAAAGACCATCGATTAAAATGTTTATTATTACAGCACAATTTAAGTTATTTGTCATTGTCACTCATACATTTGCAGTTTATGGCTAATAATAGCAGAGACCTAGAGACATGGGGCCCGTTCTCCGTACGTCGCTAACTCAGTTAGCTGGATTTGATTGTTGACGATTGTCATTATCTTGGATTGTTCGGTTCTTCGAAGCTCATCCTGGACTTGCTGTCATAGCAACAGGCCCGTAAACTTAAACCTGCTCGGGAGCAGGGGCCTGTACTACCCATAGATATATTTAAACACACAATGTTTATATATAGGCCTATCTCTATGGTACTACCAATCAAGATTTGGCGTTAGCGAGGTAACTTCAGGTTCAACCCAGGGTTTTCTGTATCACGACGATGGATCACTTGTTACCGGGGTAGATCGCCATGGTAACACATGCTGAACGCCTAACCTGGTCGGGAGCAGGTTATAGTTGGAGGTCAGAGATCAACCGGTTCATAGAAGATGTGGAGCTTGGTGCGCGGATATTGAGAGGTGCGCTCAGGACAGCCAGAACATCAGAATTTAGAAAGGGTTTTAATCGCCATGAAAGTTTTCACAGACAAGCAATTTGCTTTGGCAGGAAGATGCGTAGGCTACATTAAACATATAGGAATCCTAAAAAAAAATATGACATCTAACTATAGGCTACTAAAAGTACATAGACTAGCAATGCTTAGAATTTGCATATGCAATGCATAGCGTTGCGTTATTTCGCTACGGGTAGGCTACTTTTATGTAGTGTCATGTTGATATGTTATTCCTATTCAATGGGGTGTCTCCCCTTAACTTGTGTACCTACATTAGATGC
The DNA here is from genome assembly GCA_903064625.1 of Mallotus villosus. Lineage (NCBI taxonomy): Eukaryota > Metazoa > Chordata > Actinopteri > Osmeriformes > Salangidae > Mallotus > Mallotus villosus. Next base: position 13,093 of record CAEFZP010004165.1, on the reverse strand, counting down.
ATTGGGCCTCATTCTCGAACGCAGTTAAGAAGAATTTAAGAAGTAGGCTAATTTCTTCTTAATTGGATTTAGGAAAAAATTGGATGGCCTGGTTGAATATATATGATTTCAAGTCCAAATGCAAGTTAAAGGTTTTATTTGTCATAGCCTATATAACATCACACCAGTAAGATGAGCAGTGGAATGGTTCTCCACTTGATCTAACAGTGTGCATACATAGCAAGGTAAATTATTATAATTATTTTAATCCGCGGATGTCTGTAGAGTTGATGTGAACGCAATCACCAACGATTTCTCACAAATTCATTAACACAAATGCGATTCCCCTTGTGTTTTTTTAAGGAATCGCATTTGAGACAACTCTGGCCGATTTACGACTGCTATTTCGAGTTCGGAAAGTCTTCTGAAGTTAAGAACAAATTATGAACAAATCCCAGATAGGAAAACTTTCATGAATGCCACATTTTTTCCTAAATCCAATTAATCCAAATTACTTCTTAAATTCTTCTTAACTGCGTTCGAGAATGAGGCCCAATGTCTCCATCTCTGTTTAATGTTTATATGGACGATTTGTCAATACTTTTAAATGATGACTCTAAACTCTCTTCCCCTGACTTCTTCTTGTCTGGAAACAAACTAAATGTCATCGATGATTGTAAATATCTGGGACATTACATCTGTGCTGACCTGTCTGATGACAGAGACATAAATAGACAATGTCGAATGCTCTATGGACAAGCCAATATGCTGATCCGAAAGTTTGGTGCATGCTCACCACCAGTTAAGACCAAACTGTTCAAAGCATACTGTACCCCTATGTATACTGCCCACCTGTGCTACAAAAAGAATGAAAAATAAAAATGTTGCCTATAATAATGGCTTGCGGATGCTGCTAAGGATACCGCGATGGAGCAGTGCAAGCCAAATGTTTGTCAATGCGGATGTGCCCACCTGCCCTGCAGTGCTGCGCAGACTCATGTACAGCTGCATGTGCAGATTTACGACCACTATGAACAGTATCATCCTGGTACTAACCAATCCAGCACTAAGCTCAATACGTTACTTTTCAAATATGTGGACTCACTGGCGTCTGAGATCCTCAGAAAATGATGTACCTCGTGTTTTTATCATATGTTTGTATGTTGTTTTGTAATCTATGGACCTAATAAGTGTTCGAAATAAAGTTTATAATAATAATTATAATAATATGTATAAAGCTGCTAAATCCATAGCTGAGATTGATGCTGTTTTGCAGCCCTGACCTCAATAAGATTTTAGAATGGGTAAAAAACAACAAACTCGTGATGAATGTTTTGAAGACTAAGTGCATGCTTTTTGGATCTCCTTGAAAATTGTCTCTTCTTCCTTCCACCTCACTGAATTTGGTTATAGGAACTGAAACTGAAAGTATTCAACAGGTGAGAGAGACAGTTTTGCTGGGGTTACACATGGACCAGTCACTTACATGGAATTTGCATGTCAATCATATTGTTGCTAAACAAGCAAGGAACATCGCCCTTGTGAGAAGGCACACATGGGCCATGTCTTATGAAGTCTGTAAGGTTGTTGTATGTGCACTTGTATTATCAGTAGCACAGTACTGTTTACCAGCTCTAGCAAACATGTCTGAGTCAAACACTCGTAAGCTCCAAGTAGTACAGAACAGAGCCTGCAGATTGTTGATGAAATGCTCACTAGACGCGCCTGTTAAACAAATGCATCTAGATCTGGATTGGCCCATGGTAAGAGATAGATTCGCCATCAGCATGTTGAATATGTTATTTAGGATACTTGTCAGTTATGTGCCCCAAAACATTTATAGTTCCATTGTTCCCATCAATTCAACCCACAAATATTCAACAAGATTATCCGATTCCTACAGTTTCAAACTACCTAAGCCAAAAACAAATTCCAAAAAGAGAACCTTTCTCTACCGTGCCGTACATTTTTGGAACACTCCACCACCAAACATCAGATCTCTGTCCAGTCTCGCAAACTTCAAAAAGGCAATTCACCATTTGTTCGCAAGCTAGATGAATAGTTATGGGAATAATTTTTTAACTGTATAATTGATGTGATGATTATGTATGACTATGTTTCTTTGATGTGTAATCTGTATATATATGTCTGCATGTGTGTACTTGTTAATTGTTCAAACCCTGGAAGATTATCCCTTATGGGGCTAAAGGGTATCGCAATAAACCAATACTACCCAGCTAGCATGTGACCGACGGGCCAGCAGCGGCCCACCAGCGACTGGCTGGTGATTTGCTCATCGTTTTACCAGCGGCAGCCTACTCTTGCCAAAGGCAAAGCACACCCAATTAGTCACTCTGTTAAGAGACGGACAAAACACTTTCTTCATCAAGAGGATGTACTTCCTGTGGCAGCTGAAGAAGTTCAACCTGCCAAGGATGATGGGGCACCTCTACATAGCCATCTTCATCCTTACCATAAATTAGATTGAGATTTTTTTATTTAAATATACTTTCTACATTCCTGAATAGAAGTTCCCTCACTAGATATCCTATAGTTGTACAAGGATACCATTCTTGCTTTGACTGAGGTACAAGGTTGCTAACTAGAACTAAACCTTTCCCTCAAGGTAGACAACAAAAGCACCCAAGGCATAAAATGTGAAAACTTGTGTAAAAGCTTAAAACTGTGTTTTACACATACACACACACAATTCTGGAGTTAACATGATTAGAACATTCGGCACACACAAGAAAAAACCCGCCATTTAAACAAATTAACAATAAACAATTTGATACATTTAACTTCAACGAAGGTGGTTTGGTTAAAATAAAATATATCTCCTGAATATATATATATATATACATAGATACTTTACTACAGCGAAGAACTAGGAGCTGGGCTAGTTCCGCTTGGTGTACTTGGTGTACATGCAGTATTTCCTCCTGGATTCCAAACTAAATTGACTTTTCCATTTCAATTTGGCTTTTGTATTCTTAATAATTATGTGCTTCTTGTTGTGCTTATGGGCTGGAGATGGCCTGAGGGCTACCAAACCTGGAGAGGAGATACAGATCAAAAGGGAGGGAGGGAGGGAGGGGAAAAGGGATGTCAGAGAGAGATTAAACCAAAAGTCAGAAGTGGTCAGGTCAAAATGTACACAGTATATCATTATAGTAATTTTTTATGTGATTTTATAATGTGATCTTTATCCTCACGGGTCTGCGTTCTTAATGTGTAGGTGTGCAGAGACGTGCTCAGCATTTATAGTTTTGCGGCCTTGTTATGTAGATAGTAAAGAATATTATGCTTATTAAAGTTATATCTTATGAACTTAGAAGTGTGCTCAGGCTTAAACATTGTGTCTCAGACGAGTCTGTGGGAAACAGGCTATTATTTTGTATCTTAATTTCTCCATTTCAGAAGCAACCTTGAAACCGGGCTGAGACTGCACCCGAGCAGGTGGGACGCGCCAGCAAGAACAACTCCCTGATGCATGAGAAAGCTCAACCCTCTTTTCATGTTTTTATCTTACTGCACTGTATAATATATGCTGGGGCAGGGAGAGATAGCCAGTTGGACTTCGTGAACCAGCCCCAACACTGTTGCGGGTAGGGAAACGTAGACAACCCAAGAGCTCTGTACTTGTTGATTTCCAACTGCTGCATTAAAGCTGATATTATCGGACCTCTGCGACTCCAGACCACTCTTTCTAGAACACAGACTTGTGTCATTGAATACTAGCATAACATAGGCCTATTGGAATAGACACAATAAATTTCAGTCCTTTAACAGCCTTTGCATATTTTGCACTACACAGCGCTGTCGCGCAAAATTGAGGCTTGTTCACTTGCCGTGCAGGAAACGATTGGTAACCGAAACAATGATTGCATTAAAGTTCAAAGTAGAAGAATTAAAGATTAAATTATAAAACAATGATTGTTCCCCTGATACAGCTGGGTAGCTAGTAGCTATTTAGTTACCTACCTATGTTGGGAAGACAAAAAAAGAAAACGTTTGCGTTGGAGACAACTAGTTGTCTAATTGTATGAAGAGGAGGAGATGGCCCATGAGTTGGAATAACTTATTTTGCTTAAGTTAATTAGAAACACAGACAGAAGACTCAAAATTAGGTGGTCAAAGAGTGCAACATGAACGAAGAGATGCAATACAAATTTTGCCGGAAATCCATACTCTAAGCAATCATTGTTTCACCGATCAATCATAGAAGGGTGGATGGGGTCGCACCTTTCAAACAGCCTGAAAGATGCATTCACGGCTTATCAGCACAACAAATTGAGAAGGAAATCAATATTGTGCACAATGCAATACCCAAGGTTTATGGAACGCCGATTTAGTCCAAATTAAATAAATAAATAGATCTGTAAATAAATATATAAATACATAAATATATAAATTTGGCTATGAAATAAAGCCTAACATTTAAAAAGATGGCAATAAATATATAAATAATAAATTAATTTATTTAAAAATGATGTTTTTGTAAAGACAACATTTATTTATTTAATAATAACCACGTGTGGAGTGGAAATAAATGTGGAGTGGAAATAAATGTGGTGTGGTAATATATGTGGAAATAAATGTGGAGAGTAAAAGTCTAAAAAAATAAATAAATGTGGCATTAGGAAATAAAAGTCCCATTAAATAAATAAATGTTGTCTTTACAAAAACGTCATTTTGAAATAAATACATTTATAATACATTTGTATTTATATATTTATTGCCATCTTTTTAAAATTTTTGGCTTTATTTCATAGCCATATTTATATATTTATGTATTTATATATTTATTTACAGATCTATTTATTTATTTAATTTGGACTAAATCGGCGTTCCATAAAGGTTAGCCTATTTAATTATATTTAGTCCGTAGAAGTAAAGGGAACAAAACATATAGGCTTAGGCTATTCAAAATGATCTGTCAGGCTGGTTGTAGTAGATAAGCCCCCTACTTGAAGCAACTTTTGTTTTATATGCGCTACCGCCCTTGCGAAACCCGCCATCCACACTTGGAACTGGAGTCCCAATGTTACAGTAATAGCCTACATAAAACCACAATAGACATTCTCAACTAGTATGATATTTTCCAATGTCGATGAATGTAATGTAGGCTACACTGCATATCTTGTCATTCTGAAAGTTGTTACATATAATAGGCTATAGCCTATTCAATTGAACTTATAAGCATCAACATGTAGGCTAACATCATGTAAGCCTATAGCCTAGAATTTCCTAATTACTAATTACACATGGCTCAAATGTTTGCAATACTTGGACCATGTCCTGACAATAAATGAAGAACATTAGGGCCTACATGTTTTTCCAGTATAACTGGATCTAATTATTATATATAATTAATTTTTATGATGTTGCTGTGTGTTTATAATTAAGACTGTGGACCACAACGCAATCTTGAAATGTTGATAATGTTGGGATACTATAGACCAACTGAAGTCTAACCCGCAACATGTTTGACATCCTTTAGCCAATAAATGACATTTTGCTAAAAGATTGAAGGGCTAGACAACAAACGCTCTAATTAAATGATCACTCACTATCAACACTAAAATGAATGACAGATTGACAAAGGCACGTCCATTTTCCGTGCCTTTGCTCCGTGCAAGAAGCGCCATCTAGCGATCAATAAGCGTAAGTCGATTTGACCCCCATCCGCGCTATAAGTAGAGAAAACCGGCTCTGCGCTTCTTGTGTTATGATTTTTAGAGGTTTACGTGTGGTCTTTCCAATTCCCAAAGTCACTACACAGGAAGTGTGTGAAAGGGTCATATCACAACATATGACCAAGGTCAACACACAACACACCAGTACGTGGAGGTAGGTAGCATGGAGGGGTGGATAGGAGGGTGTAGTCACACACACAGCAGGACCACTCACCAGAGGTCATGGTGTGGCTCTCACCAGAGGTCATGGTGTGGCTCTCACAGACCGGCTTCTGATTGAGGCCATCCTGGAGATCTAGAGACAGAAATACATGCCACTTTAGTCAGGCCTAGCTGTAAGTGTGTGTGATGTGCATGTGAGGTGTGTGTCTTTGTGTGCGTATACTGTATGTGTTGGGATGTGGTGTGTTGGTGTGCATGCACGTGTGTGTAACTAAAGCAGGCTGGTGTGGTGTGAGTATGTGTGATTAACCCTGCGTATGTGTGCCTAACCCTGTGTGTGTGTGTGTGACTGACCCAGCGCAGTTTGCGTGCCTGGCAGGGCCACACCCCAGGCCTGTGCAGTGTGATGCAGCAGCAGCGTGCTGATTTGGCGGTGTGCCTGGGCGTTCCAATGTACATTGTCTTTTCTGCGGTGCTGCAGCTGGGAGCGGAAATGGTCGTAGAAGTCCAACACGTTCAGCCCAAACCCACTTGCCACGCTGCGTGAGAGGGAATTCGCCTCCACAATGTCCTCACGCAGCGTTGAGCCCATATGGGCTATCTGCGGGTTTGGAGGTCAAGGGTCAGGGTTCAATATGACCATGCCAAGGAAGAGCCAGGAAGATTCAATATTCAATGTTCAATATGACCCTATATTGATTGATTTGATTCCTTAATCAGAATCAGGTTTATTCGCCATGTATGTTATACAAATCACAATCTTACACAATCTTAAATTAAGTAAAAGTACAAAAGTTTAACTATTTCTAAGAACTAAACAATCTAAGAATACAATTTAATGTATTTAAATAACAATTTGAATATCAATTATATATAGGAATAAGCGCAGCTAGTTCAGGCAGGGCAATCGGGCAGCACGCATCATCAAGGGACGTAAGGCGTCTTACTCCACCTTTCTTGCTCCGCCCACTACACCCATATTAGCAGCGCATATTCATTGGGCGCGTCCAATAAGGCGGCTTTAAAAGACGCGCGGATACGCACACACTCACCCCGGTCGTTTATGATCACTGATGCTGCCACTCTCCACCATCCCCTTCTCCCCCATGCTGTCTGTATGTTCTATCCATCAAGGGGATTATATTCTATTGCTCCCTGCCTCATATGTCATGTATGTATGTGTTGCATCGAGGAGGCAGGGAGTACTTCCCTTAGATCATCCACTCCGCCAAAGTTAAATCTACATGTCCATGTCATGTAACAATAAATGCTCAAATCTAATACGTGATTGTCTTGACTGAAATAACAATGAGCAGCATGAGTGGTCAACAATCAGATACTGAGATAGAGGTGGCTTATACATAGTGTAATTGCCATTAAATGGACTTATAATTGTTTATCGATTCATTCGTTCCTTGGATAAAACATGAATCAATTAAAATGGAATTAATTGATCAATCAAGGTCATATTGAACTGCCAGTACAAACGGGGGTCTTCCTGTGTTTGATGAATTCAACTAATGAGGAAAATTGATAAGCCTTTATAAACTTCTGACTTCCTGTGTACGTAAGTGTACGTGCGTGTGTGCGTAAGTAAGTGTGTGTACATGCATATGCATGTGTGTTTACCTCGGGCACTAGGAACCCGCCCCTGATGTTGTTGCCGACCGGCATAGTGAGGGTCCAAATCACTAGGCTCTCCTCAGGGAGAATGCTTTTCAGCTGCTTACAGAACAGAGTGAGGTTCTCCACGTAGTCCACTTCCCACGGACGGTTGTGTCTGAGACATACACACACACAGTGACACACACATAAACACGCAGGGATAAACAGGGACAGATGCATGTTCACACGCAACGCCACGCACACACTTTGCTATTTCAACATTTTCTAGGATAATACTTTGAAAAGGGTTTATGGGATATGAGTATGTTTTCCTGTGTGAGACAACAAATATATTTGCCACCAAACATGCAAGATCACAGACTACATTAATCAAAGAACCCTCATTTGAGGAAGATGAACTATCAAGGTGAACACATTATTATGTGACACGTGTCAGTGAAACATGACTAGAAGTTTCATAAAAAGTAGGATGTTGTCTGTTTTAACCTGCTTAGTTTGCAACAAGACTCTAAGCTTGCTTACGAGCTGGCTACTTTACTATCCATTCATGCAATAACAATAAACTGTTAATTAACTACAATTTTTCACGTTGATGTTTTCCTTCATTTTTGTGTGCTTCAAAATGTTTTCAATCCTGGGGTAGAAAGTTTCTACGTCCTGTGCATGTTTACATGTGTGTGTACGCATGTCTCAACACCCCCACAAAACAAGGGGATCACCTGGAGATGTCCCAGATACATGAGTTGACCACAACCAGGTCTGGTCGTGGTCCACACCGGATGTCCTCCAGAACGCCCTCCAAATATTCGGAGAATATCCGGGTGATAAAATAGAACCTGACATGGTGGTTGTCAGAACTATAGTCCCGCACCTCCCTATACCCTGTGGAGTTGTTCATTTTTGAATGTTGACCCCCCTCCAGCAGGCAGTCCTTTTCGAAGACCAACTCCCCCTTTCAAGAGAAAGGTAGTTGAGGAGGAATAGGGTTACACAAATATTTACAAAACTGTGAGGGGTGTTTTGTGAGATACTGTAATTACATTGGTCTAATAGCTGTAGAATTACCTTTCCAGCATCAAATATAAACGCCATATGTCTGAATTCACCTTAGTCTTCAACTGGGCCTCAGTTGTAAGGCCGTCTTTCTGCAAAAGGACTACAAGGTCCTTGTACACAGACCGCTGTACTGAAAAGGAAGATTTGCTTAAATCAAAAACACTTTCAGTTTCATATCCTTCTCACAAAAACTTGCTAGCAACTTCCAGTCAGGAATTTAATTTGATGACTCATATCAACTGACATCGGAGGTTTTATTGAAGCACAATAGCAGGGCTGGCAACTTGGAGTGAGATTTGGTATTTGGTGGGGCCAGGCTGTTCGCGCGTCTAAACTCCTCCAAAAAAGTTGTGAAACGTTATTTTGGTCAATTATTCCCCCCCTTTAATAATACCAATTGGTATTGTATTTTATATCGTTGGAAAGCCTGATTAGTCACCTTTACAACGAGGTAGCCTACAACTTGCAAGGACCGTGCATTCGTGGAAGGAGCAACACACCGTGTGGGTAGCGGCCCAAAACAATTTGCCCAAATCCCTGCAATCGCCCCGTCCGTTACTGACACAACGTTAGCAGGGCTGGTTGGCTTTGCATTTTCAACGTAGCCTATATGGGTCTTTACAAGGTGTGGCGTGAAAATGCTTGAAATGCGTGTGTCTCACAGCCAATTCGTGAGAGTTGGCAGCCCTGCAATAGTTAATAAATTGAAGATGAGACGACTTAGCTTACTTGAGTCACCAAACACGAGGACATATTTATTCCGAAGAAGATCGTTCGCCTGGCCGTGGGTTACAAATTGTGTTTCTTCCTTCATATCAAAACAAAGACTAGTTTTATTAACATTATTGAAGTGTAAACTGATGTATTTAGGTCTTGTATTTAGTCCAACGTTATAGGCAAACTAGATGTAAGTGTTTTGACTGTGAAAAAGGTAGGCTTTACTTACCATCGTGCCTATTTCGACTGAATGGTAGCCTATACTGGTTTGCCAATAAAGTAGCCTACGCATTTCCTAGGTCGTGCCCGACGGAGTTTACATTTTCTCATTTTTTTATTTTTACAAAATCATTCAGTATTGAAGGTATTCCTCAACTAACTTGTTTATAGTGAGCACAAGTCCTTATTTTATTGTTTTCGTTATTACTTGTTGTATATTTACATTTACATTTATTCATTTAGCAGACGCTTTTATCCAAAGCGACTTCCAAGAGAGAGCTTTACAAAAGTGCATAGGTCACTGATCATAACAACGAGATATCCCCAACATTGCAAGTAGTCAAACATGAATCATACATTGTGAAAAAAACAACAATAAGTGCCAAAGGGAAGAATCATTAGAGCATGAAGTTAAACAAGTTACAATTGAACAACATGAACCTTAAAAGTGCACGAGTGTAGGCTACCTGTGGAAGAGCAAACAACAGTCCTAAACTACCTCACAGCGAGTACAATAATTTTAAATCAGTTACAGCTAACCAACAAGAGCAGCAGGTCTTTAAGTAAGAGTCCTTGTGATCCTGGAAGAAACTAACATCATGTCCAGCACCTTTCGTAGGTACCGTTGTATTCCCGGAACAAGTGTGTCTTGAGCCTTTTCTTGAAGGTGGGGAGACAGTCAGTGTCTCGCTATCAGTGTATTGCTATCCCTCTATATGCACAACATGTGTCTAAAATGACCCGCATTCATTTCATATTTGTGTTGTATGGCTGAGTGTTTCTTTGCCAAATCTTGTCAGTTCATTTATTTCATAATTAAATATTCCAAGCATTCATCAAATATCTTGTTTTTGATTGCCACAAATACTTATTTTTCTTTTCGTACTTTATAATCAACTATTGTTTTTGTGTTAGGCCTACTACCTTCAGTTTACAGACATGGGTCAAAATTACCCATGTGTATTTCTATGGAGCTTAGTAGGAATTTTTGATATTTGTAGGCCTACATTTTTGCAATTTGGAACATATTTACATATTCATCTGCTGCCACACATTTCACGACCAATTCACGACAACGTCACGGATGCTTCAATCTGGCCTTATAAGAGTTCCTTATTGTTAAATCCAATCGAAAAGTCTAATTTGATTAGGTCATCCATTTCTGCAGATAGCAAAGACACGTTGAATTGACGTTGAGTTTTGGTAATATTGATCGTTTTCCGTCGGATAAAGTTATAGCAACGTTGCATTTGATTTTTTCAACATCGTTCAAAACTGTTGTATGATCAATCTAACTTCGAACTTTAACATAGTTCTTAAAGTATACGCAGAATAGGGCATTGGCAGCATCTAGACCTAAAAGTGCGCGATGCAAGCTTTTTTTAAACTTTGTTCGTTTTTCTAGCCTACATAGGGGTTATGGCCTATATATAGGACGTCTAAAAATAAACCTGCAAACTAGACAGGCAACTTCATCTATCACCTTCTTCTATTGTAAATTGATGTAATATGATAATTCCTTAAACCATTTGCATTACAGTGAGGAAAATATTGGCTACAGTGCCGGGATGACGTCGTTCTGGTCATGGGACCATAGATCGGGCATGGGACCGAGAGAGCATTTGCATTTTAAGTCTTTAACCTATTGCAAGTGACAATTTTGAAATATAGGAACCTACTAAATGGATTTCAATCACGCACATTATTAAGTGTTGCATCCCAGCAGGTATAAATGTAGGCAATGTCATGTAATTAATTTGCAGCGCAGCCTTATGTCATAGTAGTCATTAATTTTACTGAATTTTATTTTTTTTATCTACAGAAACAATTTAGGCTAATAGCTAAAATACTCAAATGAACTTGGAATATAATTTAGTCTTCCATTCTTTACTATAAAAAAGTACAAAAGCAATCAATGGTGATGTGTAACATTATTAAGCAAACATTATTTGTATAGCAGACCAAAGCTGTAGGCCTATTAATCATACACAATACAAATTTGAGCTCCAATAATTTAAGAGTTAAATGTGGTAAAAAGGTGAATCAGAGTTTCATTTCTAAAGACCAATAATCACAGGATATCACAGTTCTTCTTTAATGAACCTAACTGTAATATTTTGGAAAATAATAAATTAAAATTGGCCTGTTAAAGCGACATAAGCAATTGCAGAATAATAATAACTAGAGAGCATACAATTTCTGGGGAAATTGTGAGGGTGTGCCTGCTTGTCCGTCCCTTTAAGTTTTTCCCTTCTAGCTAGTAGTGTCTCGCGTAGGCTACAGCGTTGCAGTAGGCCTACTGGTTTGAAATCACAGGTAATGATTATTTCACCAACAAATCGTTTAGCTGTAATCTAATCTCATAATAAATCGTACAACGAAAATGTATTTGTGAGTAATGTTTATTTTAACGATTGAAAACAGATGCATCATAGACCGCTGTAGTATGTGTTGCCCGGGCAACATAGGCTAATGTCATGATGCTAATGCTTCAGTGAAATAGTAGACTACTGTTTCCGAAAGTAGATGTAGGCCTAGTTCCTCAATAATATCAGCTTAAATATTGTACATTACACTTCACAGTTGTGTTTCATACCTCAAAGTAAAATGAGTAAAGAGTTATCACCCTGGCCTCTTTGCTTGTGGCGTTTCTGCAGCTGCCTTGCAGTATAGCGTTAAAGCTATAGTTAGCCTAGCTATCTCCCAGAAGTGAACAAGCTGCTAAACTAGCTAATGTTCTGCTAGAGGTAGTCACGCGTGTTTCATGACGTTAGTAGCGCCAGTGACTGTGGCTAGCAAGTTAGCCACGTAAATAAAAAATACATGCAACTCAATGGCTACCAACTTTTGACATTATGTTTTCTAAGTAATCCAAATATTGACGGATGCTTAGGGGGGCGGCACGATACCCTCCTTGCTGTGCAACATTCTCTATGCACGTTGTATCTAATGCGTCGTTGCTAACGTGTGCTGACGCTGTGAAGCATAACTGATTATTCTACCCTTTGCCGACAAAATAAACTTTATGCCACAAAACGTTGTATGGTCCTAAACTGTGCAACGGAACGTAATCTGATACAAGCAAACTCAATGGAGACCGAAGACAACTTTTGACATCGGACGTTTTCTATGTAGTCCAACTATTGACCGAGTTTTAGGGGGCAATAATAATAAGATGAAGATAGATGTGAGATGTCAACGGTTGGCGCTCCTGTGGCCAACTGTATTGATACAACAACACATTTTCATACAGCAGAGATTGCAGCTCAAAGCTAAAAACCACCTGTCCTTTCGCCGTGATCTATGCGCATCTAGATGCTCACCTCCTAGCCATGTACTTCCCATGCTAGCCTTCATCTTCAGCAGTTTTAAACAGTGTTTCTTTCATTGTCCATACCACCTTTTTCAAGAAGCTGGAGCTCTCCCTTGCTGCTCAGATGGAAGACCAGGTATAGAATGAGAGACACAGGTGAAAATGTGCAGCCATTCTAGATGAGATGTTCATTCTTGGAATTCTACAAGATCATTTCCATCATTTACTTTCTACAACAACATTTGGTCGCCCTGTTTCTACAAGTATATAACACATGAGTAATCATATTAGCTTGCTCCATAAATAAAATATTGAAACATAA
>CAEFZP010004164.1:0-20265 GCA_903064625.1 Mallotus villosus | reverse complement strand
TATGAATTGGTGTGCTGCACCAAGAGTTACGTATAGGTGGGCATACACGAATGACCAACAATGCCGTTGCCCTATCATAAAAGCACAGTCAGTGGGCACAGATGCGACTTTGAGCGTGGGCAAAGCAAAATCGGACAAGATACCGAACAACTCGTCTCTTTGTATTTATCAAACGTAAGCATCCTGACAAAGTTATCGTCGGTGATTAGTCTGCTTCAATCTTGCTAAAAAGTACATGCCAGAGCGGTTGTGTTTTATTTTTAATGCATGGTTGGCCAGAGCGTTAGCGATGAATGGCCACCACGTTAAAATCTATTACTAATAGTGGGTTAAAGGATTAGACCAGCTAACCATTACCCGATAGGCAAAAGAGCGTTGAACGGAAATCTCACATGAAAATATACGCGGCCAAGCTACTACCACTAGGGAGAATACGTGAAATACTCAATCAACAACGCAGTACATTAAGCTAAGTGGCGTAAGCTCGCGTTGCAACAGTAAAGTGGAACAAGCCAGTCTTTACCTTGAACAAAGCTTGAAGGCGGTTAAGTTTACTGTGCACAGGAGATAAGCGGCGAGAGCAGGGACGATAGAGAGGTGGACCCCATTATTTGGACAATACATTCTCTTTTTAAGAGAAATCCGTTTTAGCTTACACTTTTTTCTTTCGAAAAATAAACCTTATCATGTGTGTCGTAATCTAATCCTGATGATGTCGCGTCTCATTATAAAACACAAAATAATCAATAATTGCAAGTTCAGCCTCATTATGGATTTCATAAGCTTGAGATAAACCGCTTCATTTTGACACTTCGCCAGAGCTTTACAACAAACACAGTATGTTGTACTCTCACCCCAATCCAGCGACCTTTACCATCCATGTGACTTTTAGTCCGCCTCTTTCAGTTTGTGTAAACTAATTCACTGGTAATTGACTGCCTGATCTGAGTTAAAAATCATCCGGCTTAACCATGATTCAAGCGCTTCGCGCTGCATCCAAACAAAAGTGGGTATCACTCGTATTTATAGTCTCCATGACAATACTTTTCGGCTGTGCCAGCAATAATTGCGACAAGGTAAGCAACCCCCTTAGCCCTCGGGAATATCGTGATATCTGTTGCCCATACTGATTGGCATAGTTAACTGGACCAAATGTCTGAGCAGGTAAGGATATACCTTATGATTTTATTCGATGTTGTGTCGTTTCCTAGGATAAATTGCACAACTCCAGTTGTCGATCAATCGTTGCTTTTTTATTTTGTTTCTTGTTCGTTTTTTTTCGTTACTTGGTTGGCCAATAAGAAATGCCCTTCCCGGAGGACAAGCTTGATTTTCTGCCTACCCATAAAGGCTTTTTCATATGAATTCTCAATAAGGGATGATTTTAAGTCCTCTTCAGAAGGGGAGAACGTTTTAATAGGAACTAGAGCGACCGAATATCAGCACTTACACTGATGAAAACAGGGCAATTTGTCCTGACTGATGGTCGATTTTATATTTTTTCTTGTGCTCTTGTTAACGACCGAGCAATTTGGCTAAAAATATTTTCATCGAACGACCAAATTTGGCGCGTGACAGGCTTATCGCTATTACCTCAGATAGATTTGGCCTTATCGGTTTTGCTGTGAATAGGCTGGCAGCAGCCTTATCTAATAGCCGCTTGCTTCCATTTTGCCAATTGAGATTGATGGTACGCTATAAATTCAGATGATAATTGCGCTAGTGTTTTATCGCCCTTAGCGCTGCAAGGGCAACTTTAGCTTTACTGCAGGGAATGGTTTTTCTTTCTTACTCATGTTCTGCTCCTTGTTAATTAAAATTAAAGACAGATTATTCTACTAAGGAACTGTCTTAAATATTGGGTAGGGGCCATACTGGAGCGATTGGTTTATTTGTTGTTCGTTTAAACGAAACCCAGCGACAAGAACAAGCATGACCAGGAGAAGCGATTGGGCATTATACAAAGGGCTCAAGTTATAAAAATCCGCCCTAGCTAGAAGCCCAAACAAACACATCTCAACAGAATTTGACCGCATTTTTCACGCAAAAAACCCAACAAAGTGTCGTGTTTTCGCAGTGCTTAAGCGGTTAAATACTAAAAAAGAGGCGCTTCTTCTGGTTGCTGGAGAGACCCGATACCGATTCATACTAATGGCAGTGAGAAATGACCTCAGAGAGCAGGTAAAAGGAGGAAGGAAAGTCAGTGTCGGCCGCGAAAGTGATAAGGGAGAACGAATAGCAGAGATACATTTCTAGATTGAAAAAGACCGTAAAAAATTAGGGATCTCATTTTTAGAATATCTCAGTGACAGCGATATCTAAACGTCTCATACCTAAGCTTGGCGTTTGGTAATGAAAAATCACAGGCTACCACTACTTATTGAAGAAGTTAATATTTGTATTTGTGAGATATGGCCTGATAAATAAGCATTAAAACAACTAATTAATACGATTATTCAAGATTTGACCATAAAAGTGATTTATCTTGCCATTCAATAGGACTCAAAGAAACGATAACTGGTCACTTGAACGGCACAGTAAACCCATACTCAATTCGCATATGTTAGATATGGTGATTGTTTTTCATTAAGTACGTGTGAATACTATGGAAGGTGTTTAGTCTTTGCTCCATTATTGCTTCGTCTCCACAGGGGCATTTCACAAGAGCTATTACCTATTTATTTGAGTTTCATTAAATTTGCATACAATTCAATGAAACGGGGTAAAGCATTACTTGAGGAACTAATTAAATTCTATTTATTCGTTCCTCAAAACCCATAAAGAGCCCTGTTTTTTATTAGTAAACAGTGATTGAAAGGTAATAATAGGAAAATTAATATGATTATCGCAGTACCCTTAAGACGTGGTCGTTTGGCTCGTCATTTTACAAAAGCCAAATCGATAGCATTTTATGATGAGGAGTTTAATTTGCTGGAAACGCTGGATAATCCAGCCTGTGAAGGCAATTGTGCCGCAAAAAAAGCCATGTTAAACCTGATTAAATCCAAAGGCACTAATATGGTGCTAGTGGATCAAATTGGTGAGCGTATGCTGGTAAATTATTGGCTACAGGTGCCATTATCAGCGGTGGTGATAGCGCTCTTGAATTGCTTGATGTGTAAAGCAAAGTCAGCGTGCAGAGTTTTATTTGACTGATGCTGCCCAGGTCGTCGATCTTTGAATCATGAAAAGAAGGTGGTTGTGGTGGCGGATGCGGTTGTGGTGGGCATGATAGTGAACAAAGTGAGCCGAAATTAGTTTCGATGGCTTCAATTGACTTATTGCGTTACCTAAAGCTGGATGTCATTTTTCTGGATTTAAAAAGATTTAGCTTTTGTGTCAATTGGCTAACAGCAAAAAGGCTACTTGAACGTAGCCTTTGTTTGATTTTAAAGAATATTCAAACGCTAAGGTGCTTAATCCTTAATATCTTCTTTTAGTTCTGAGCAGCTACCAAGCTGGCCAGTAGCATTAATGTGCATTCTGCTTCTACACGTTGTAGTCGCTAGCTTTCCAGTAAATTATTAGGAACCGTGTCAGCGAAGGTATAGCCTATTAATTATAATGTTACCTTAGGTGCTTCACCAAAAGCTAAAAGTTTACCTTCTAACTCTACTTTATTGATGTTGTCTGGGCGACTTTCAATCTCTACTCGGTGGTAATAAAGGTGTCACCAAGTTCATAACCCGAAATCTCGACCCATCCTCTACTAAAGTCATTAATTTCATTTTTAGGAATATCGCGATCATCCCTTTCAAACTGAGTAAAAGGTGCAATTTCAAAGTTGATTGAGTTTAGAGTAATGGTGGCCTTTGTTGAATTGTAAGCGGCATAACCTGTCACCTCAAATTCAGGTAAATTAACTTCTATTTTGTCACTATCATCAAATTCTACCTCAGAGGCAACAAGACTCATTGAATCTAAATTTAACTTACCTTCGACTTCAATTAATTTGCCAACTTGTAGGTTTGCTTTTTTACCATCTTCAAAACGAGTTGAACTGGTTATGGTTACTGATTGATTTTGATTATAAACTAAGTGAGATTGATTCGGTGAACCCAATTAATTCTGCCTTCTAATTCAATTTCACCATTTGTATCAGCATAGTCAGGCGTATCTATTTAATATCGGCGTTATTGATATTTAATTCAGTCAAATGAACCTGTGAGCCTGTAGTGGTTTCTGTGTATTTCAGTTCACCTTTTGCTTCAACCCCAATTGCCATTTTTTAAATTTTCACTTGTTTGGTAGTTGGTAATATGGATACTACCTAAATAAAATGATTTTGATGCTTCATCTAATCCGTGATAGTTCCTTTAATTTCACTATCGCTTTGATCGTCTTCTAATTGGATATAGGTTACTTGAATACGATTATTATCAAGAGCAAAACCGCTAACTTCAACCATGGCTTTGACAGGATATTTACTGATATCCGTACCTGTAGGAAGAATAAGTGTAAAAACCCGCAACGTTTAAATTTTTCCCATCATTTAAGGTTACCGGCGCTTCAAGTAACTCATCAAACTTAATTGATGTTGCTTGATTATTTTGAGTGTCAACGGTTAGCATCATTCCTTTGCTAACTGCTTTAATTCTTCTGCTGTTGCAAGGCGACTTTTACCATTACCTATGCTAACCACAGCATTTGATGCATCAATATTTTTATTATTAATCGTGATATTGTGCCATCAACGCCTTGTAACTCACAGAAATAACACTTGCCAGTTTGGTTGGTTGAGGTGTACTAGCATCTCCATCAGAACCACCACAGGCAGTAAGAGTGGCGATCAAGGGAATAAAACTAAACTGCGTTTCATATGTTTCGCTTAAATTATACGGCTAAAGACTCGCAAATTATAACGATAATTTAGTTGGTCGGTAATGGTTAACTGATGAAACTTGTATGAATTTTTCGACGTTTATAAGATGCGTGATATTTTAAAATACAAGTATAAACACCATTAAATGTGACGTTAAGCAGAAATCAAAGTTTGAAACATAAAACACTAAGCCTCTACTCATTTAAAGCTGATTATGTCATTTTTAATAAAATGATAAGTTTAATGAATTCATTATGTCTATAGGCTCAATACATTCATCACCACCTTCACCTCTAGAAACTTCCACTTGATTTATCCGTGAAGCATTCTAAAGCTGATGGTGTGGAAAACCCACTGGATTTGAGCGTAGCATCAAAATTATCCCCTGGTTCAAGTGTTTCTATGGCTGGAACAAATTTATTAGGTGCAGAAACCAATGTGCCAAGAAGCGTATCCCCCGTGCCTAGCATTAAAGATCTCCCCCTAATTTTTGAACAAAGTACATCGTTGCTATTGCCAAAAAAGGTTAGAACAATCTAAACAGTCTAGATTTGTAAAAGTTTTGTTTTATTCAGAATCATCTCATCCATCAACCTCTAAGCTGCATGTTCTTCGCCGTTAATATTACTTTCAGACGACGAACAAGAAATGGATTGTGAAAGTAGTTCTTTTTCCGTTAGCACTGTATCTGTAAACCTAGCAGAAGTACCCTCGACTTCTAGGGGAATTGCGCCACAAAAAAAAAGAGCATCAATGTCCTACTTGTGCAAAAGTTTTTACCACTTTGACAAGACTAAACAGGCATATGGGAATTCATACAGGAGAAAAAAATCATATATGCGAAAAATGCGAGAAGTCTTTTCAACAGAAGTCAACCTTAACAAGACACAATAGAACCCATACAGGGGAAAAACCTCATAAATGTAGTCTATGTGCAATGCATTTTGTCAATCAGGACATTACAAGTACATCAACGTGTGCATACTGGAGAGAAGTCTTTCGGTGCACTAATTGTTCTAAAGTTATGGAGCAAAAGTTGATCTGACAAATCATAAAAAAAAGTGCGGTGGTACAAACTAGATATGACATTTTGATATCATATCTTTTAATCAAGTTTAAGGCCATGTGCCACTTCTGTGATTCTAATCATTTAGCGATCATTCTTAACTCTTATCATTGTAGGGTTCCAAGAGTCTCTTACATTTTAATTCAACATTTTTGGAACATGATCGACAGAAGGGGAATGATAAATTCCACGGCATAAAGCCTAGAAAAAAGAAATGGCTGTTAACTTCAAAGTGACACCTTGATGTGGCTGGTTATGTGTTTAATATATGTATAAATTCACAGTAATTGAGTGCTAATGCATTGCAAAGACTGGATCAAATCCCTGTTACCGATCTTAAAGGTGTGGCCACTAAAATGGCTGAGCGACTCAATAATTGGGTATTCATACTATCCAAGATTTGCTATTCCACCTGCCTTTACGATACGAAGATCGAACAAAAATAACGCCAATTAGCCAATTAGCACTTGGGCAATACGCGACCATTGATGCTGAAATTCAAAGCAGTCAAATTATTCAGGCACGAAAGCGAATGCTCACTTGTCATGTTCAAGATAGTACTGGCAGCGCTACCTTGCGTTTTTTTAATTTTTCAGCGGCTCAAAAAATAGTTTACAAACTGGCATGATAATTCGCGCTTATGGCGAGGTTAAGCACGGTAATCAGCAGGTAGAAATTATTCACCCTGAATATAAAATCATTAAAGAAGGTGAACCATTAGAGGTTCCAGAAACCCTTACGCCAATTTATTCGACAACCGATGGTTTAAAACAAAGTAGCTGGATAAAACTGACTGACCAAGCGTTATCTTTATTAGGGAATCATCAGTTAGAGGAATTGCTATCACCACAATTACAGCCTCATCAAATGAGTCTCACTGAAGCGATTAAGCTAATTCATAGGCCATCTAATCAAGCGAATGTGTTTGAATTTGAGCAAGGCAAAAATCCAGCTCAGCAGCGACTTATTCAAGAAGAATTACTTGCCCATAACCTCAGTATGCTGAAGCTTAGACAGCGCTCTAATCAAGATAAAGCGTTGCCACTAAAACCATCGAGTAAATTAATAAACCCCTTTTTAGCATCCTTGCCTTTTGCCCCTACCAATGCGCAAAAGCGGGTCGTTACGGATATAAAAAAGATTTAGCTCAACATAAGCCAATGATGAGACTGGTCCAAGGGGATGTTGGCTCGGGTAAAACACTGGTGGCAGCATTGGCAGCATTACATGCCATTGAAAATGGCTATCAGGTCGCCATGATGGCGCCAACCGAATTACTTGCGGAGCAGCACGCAGCTAATTTTAATGCTTGGTTCGATCCTTTAGGCATAAAAGTGGGCTGGCTTGCTGGAAAATTAAAGGGTAAAGCCAGAGAAGCGTCATTAGAAAATATTGCCAATGGCACGGCTAAAATGATTGTCGGCACCCATGCTATTTTTCAAGAGCAAGTTGTATTTGATAACTGGCACTTATCATCATTGATGAGCAGCACAGGTTTGGTGTCCATCAACGTATGGGATTAAGAGAAAAAGGCATACGTCAAGGTTTTCACCCGCACCAACTTATAATGACTGCAACGCCAATTCCTCGTACTTTGGCAATGACAGCCTATGCAGATCTTGATACTTCCATTATTGATGAATTACCACCAGGTAGAACTCCTGTCACAACCGTTGCGATAGCTGATAATCGCCGTCATGAAGTTATTGAGCGAGTAAAGCAAGCTGCGCTTAATGATAAAAGGCAAACTTATTGGGTTTGCACTTTAATTGATGAATCAGAAGTACTTGAATGCCAAGCCGCTGAAGATACGGCGATTGAGTTGCAAAAGACATTACCTGAACTCAATATTGGCTTAGTTCATGGCAGAATGAAAAGTGCAGAAAAAAAACACATCATGGATGAGTTCAAAGCTGGCAATATCCATCTATTGGTTGCCACCACTGTGATTGAAGTGGGCGTTGATGTGCCCAATGCGAGTTTGATGATTATTGAAAATCCTGAACGTTTAGGGCTTGCTCAACTTCATCAGTTGAGAGGACGAGTTGGGCGAGGGGCAATTGCGAGCCATTGTGTCTTGTTGTACAAGTTACCTTTATCTAGAACGGCAACCCAACGTCTTGGTGTATTGAGGCAAAGTAATGACGGCTTTGTTATTGCTCAGAAAGATCTTGAAATTAGAGGTCCTGGTGAAGTCCTTGGTACAAAGCAAACGGGCCTTGCTGAAATGAAAGTCGCTGACTTAATCAGAGATCAATACCTTATTCCCCATATCCATAAACTTGCCCGTCATGTCATGGCACAAACACCACAAAATGTAGACGGCATTATCTACCGCTGGCTTGGAAATAAAGAGCAATATGTGCAAGCCTAAATGTATACCTAAGCAACTTGAAGTTGCTTAGGTATACATTCCAGATGCAATTTGTTTCCTTCTTTCCCTTTTTAATTCCTGATCAAGGTATTCAATACCGATTACGCTTTTAATCATTCCGCATAATTTGTTACCCTTAATTAAACGTACTTAGTACAAATTAATGTAAAGGGAATGATGAAAAAAATAAGGAAATGTATTTTAGTAGGCGTTTTAGGGGTATCTGCCAATGGTTATGCAATCGAATCATTAATACCCACAAAAGTTGATTTGTTAATTGTTGTTGAACCTAAACTCGTTGAGCATTATGGGTCTGAATATATTAATACGATAATTTCTGAAAACATCGATAGAGCGAATAAAATATTTAATCCAGAATTGATACATTATGCTGCCAATGCCGTCGTAGTTTGGGATGAGAATCTATCTGAACAAGTTGATTTTATTGGTACTGGTTACAATCATCTATTTTATTCAATGGGAATAACTGAATCAGAGTATAACGACATATTTAAAAATTCGCTTTTCAGCTACACAACCAAAACTGATGAACTATTAAAAAAATATTCCGCTGATCAGCTTATTTATCTCAGTCAGTTTGCGGGTTTTCAAGGTATGGTGCCGCATATCGTAATAGAGGATTTGTTCATCAATTTAAAGCATTACTAAATAACCCATACTCATTTGCTCACGAACTCGGGCACACGTGGGCAATCCCTCATCCTGAAAATTGCAGCACATCAACAAAAAATTTACTGATGTGCCAATCTAAGTACAGCAATCAAAGCGGTGGTTTTAATTTAGATGCTCAGTTGCAAATCAAAAATATCCGCCAAAATAACTTATCCTCCATCAAATCTGACTTGAATTCAGTTGATGCGGCATTTTGGAATGGTAAATATAATGAACCTATGGAAATGTTAGCAACAGCAAAAATATCAGTTATTGATAATCCAATGCCAAAGCATATTAACCAAACCCAAGTCATCATTGAGTTAGTCGATCCGTCTGGCTTAAGAACCGTGCTTAATAAGCATGTTTCCATAGAGGTTTTCTTCGAAGGAATAACGGGGATAAAAGAAACCGATTATAAAGAGGATGAATTTGGACATTTTCAAATACCTTCATTTTTTAATGAAAGTAGCTTAAACGGGTCGAGTTTTTAGCAGGAGAGACAGTTAAGCATATAAATTTTGACGTGGTTCATCAAATGGAGCACAACAAAATTGCGGTTGGAACTCGTTATGGTGAAAACCTAGTTAATAGTAACGTCATTCCAGTTTCTATTGATAGTAATCCTGATGAACAACAAGACTCAAAAGCTGGCTCATTAGGTCAATTGGGATTAATGCTTCTTTCCATTATTATTTTCTGTAGAAAAAGATGTTTAGCTAAAGTCAGTACTCGAAAAAAAACCACTTATATTTTAAGTGGTTTTTGATGATGAAAAATGAAATTACATGGTATTTAACTTTTTAGAAAGAGTATTGAACACCAGCACCTGCGCTCAACGTCAGTGTTTGAACCTGATGTGCATTGATGCTTCCAGATAAAGACCAACCTGTATCCATAAAGCTATGTGCAACACCAACGGCTACTGCCGATGAATCTCCCGCGAACCCGACACCAACACCGACAGCCGTTGCTCCATTAGTAAGGAAAGGACGAGAGTAGTAATTGCATGTTGAGAAGCCATTACATCATCCATACGCTCATCCACATCTTCGTAGAAGTTTTCCATGTCATTCGTATACATAGATTTAAATTCATCTTCAAAGTTATTTAGGCGGGTATCAACATACTCGGTTACACCTGAGCTAATTTCCTCATTTAACCAAGCTTTGGCTTGACCTTCACCAACAGAGCCCCATCATGATCCATTGGATATCCACCCTGGGACGGTGGGTTAATTCCAACTTCGCCATTGCCTTTATCTGAATGCTTAATTGCATCAGCTGCTTTTTTTAGTTTTGTTTAGCTACTTCCATTTTTTCTTGCATGTTTTCGCTAGCTTTTTGCAAACCTTTTACTAGACGATCAATTTCTGATTCAGGTATTGAAGGTGCATCTTCTTTCGGAGGTAAACCAACCTGTTGCTTTTTGCCTTCTTCCCGAGTGATATTTTTTAGTTGAGTAAGCTGTCAGGAGTCAAATCTGATAAATTTTCAGTACGTTCGTTGCCTAAATTATCAGTAAAAGAAAATTGAACATTGCCGTTTGGATCTCGGTAAACTTCAGCGTTAAAACCTAATTGTTCAAATTTTTCGTTCACTAAAGCAATCTTTTCGTCATTACTAGGTGTAATAGGTTGGGGATTTCCAACATGTTGCTTTTTGCCTTCTTCTTTGTGATATTTTTAGTTGAGCGAGTTGTTCAGGCGTTAAATCAGATAAATTTTCAGTGCGTTCGTTGCCTAAGTTATCAGTAAACGAGAACTGTACGTTACCATTTGGATCTCGATAAACTTCAGCGTTAAAACCTAATTGTTCAAATTTTTCATTTACCAGTGCGATTTTTTCATCATTAGTCGGCACTACAGGTTGGGGATTAGTAACCAACTGTTTTTGCCTTCTTCTGTGGTGATGTCTTTTAATTGCTCAAGTTGTTCTGATGTAATCTGATAAATTTTCAGTGCGTTCATTACCTAAATTATCAGTAAAAGAGAATTGCACATTGCCATTTAGGTCGCGATAAACTTCAGCATCAAATCCTAATTGTTCAAATTTTTCGTTCACTAAAGCAATCTTTTCGTCATTACTAGGTGTAATAGGTTGGGGATTTCCACATGTTGCTTTTTGCCTTCCTCTTTGGTGATATCTTTTAGTTGAGCGAGTTGTTCAGGCGTTAAATCTGATAAATTTTCAGTACGTTCGTTGCCTAAGTTATCAGTAAAGGAGAACTGTACATTGCCATTTGGATCTCGATAAACTTCAGCGTTAAAACCTAACTGTTCAAATTTTTCGTTCACTAAAGCAATCTTTTCGTCATTACTAGGTGTAATAGGCTGGGGATTTCCAACATGTTGCTTTTTGCCTTCTTCTTTGGTGATATCTTTTAGTTGAGCGAGTTGTTCAGGCGTTAACTCAGATAAATTTTCAGTGAGTTCGTTGCCTAAGTTATCAGTAAACGAGAACTGTACATTGCCATTTGATCGCGATAAACTTCAGCGTTAAAAACCTAATTGTTCAAATTTTTTCATTTACCAGTGCGATTTTTTCATCATTGCTTGGTGATACTGGAGATGTAACTGGAGCATTAGTTTTAAGGTACTCTCTGGTAGCATTTTTGAGTGTAGCTATTTCCTCATCTGAAGCTCCAGAAAGATTAATTTGTCTTGTTTCACCAGATATTGGACTGATAAAGGT
The DNA here is from genome assembly GCA_903064625.1 of Mallotus villosus. Classification (NCBI taxonomy): domain Eukaryota; kingdom Metazoa; phylum Chordata; class Actinopteri; order Osmeriformes; family Salangidae; genus Mallotus; species Mallotus villosus. The sequence goes on along the minus strand of CAEFZP010004164.1, from coordinate 8,638 downwards.
TAGATTTGTGTTTTCCATCCTTATCATTAGTTATTTGGGCATATTCACCAAACTTAGTTAATAACTCATTAGCTAACGCTATTTTATTATTAACATCTCCATTTTCACGTCTTTGATCGATGCCGTTTATTGCGTCGTCAGTGATTGTGTTTTTAATTAAACTGAGGTCATCGTTGGAAACAGTTGCTAATCAACTGTTGCCGTTGCACCATTTTTGGAATACGTTAAAACAGAACCTTCAATATTTAAATTCTTACCCGCAAGTTCTGCTAAGTTATTAATGATTTCTGTTTTTTTGTGAAGAGGAACTTCATTCGTTGATGCCAAAGCACCTGAACTCACAGAAGCTAAAGACATTGTAATTGCTGCGGCCAAAATCGTTTTTTTCATTTTTTCATCCTTAAAAATAAATATCGTACTCGGTACGCAAAATATACTAATGCGTATCTAGTACGGTTGTCAATATTATTCCGTACTTAGAACTAAATATTGATGTGTTTAGCAAAATGATAAATAATGCTCACAATGACGGAGGTGCCAAGTGGCAAGAATTACCCAAGAACAAAAAGAAGAAAATTTAAAAAAATACAACCAGATTATTGTAGATTTGTTTCTTAACGAAGGTTGGCATGCTGTGACTTACGATAATATCGCTAAGGTTGCAGGAGTAAGAAAAAGTACACTACAAGGATATTACGAGACTAATAAAGATTTTGGGCAAGCTCTTCGAGGTAAAATTTTCCCCATATTTGCTAAATTTCTAGATTTAACAAGTAAAGACAACTTAATGACAAGTTGGAATGATGCGCTTAACCAGAAACAATTTCGGCTAATTATTAGTATGTTTATTGCTAACTCTGCGGCAGAAATACCGTCTGATATGACCATTATGGGCGTAAAAAACTTAATTATTATGTTTAACGAAGCTCTTGGCGAAGATAGTCGCGAATAGTTGAACTATTGTTAGGGAAAACTGTACTCAAGTTTCTTAATATTTAAAAGCCAAATTTATCTGAACGAAGACAATCTTATTAAAGGCAATAGAATCAACTATATATTAATTCATCTTTAAAATGATTGTCTTCGGTCGAGTTTCATGAACTGTGTTATTTTACCCTTTATGCCACAAGGGTTTCAGCACATACTTTGTCTTCGTTTTAATTTCATCAAAACACAATCAACGTTTTCGCCAGATGCTCATTTCTGAAAGTGAGTGCTGGTATTTACGATTGGTTTCGCGAATAACAAAGGGAATTTCTTTCACTGAAATTAGCTCAAATTGATCTCGAAGGGCATCTTTAAGCCCATCAAGGGTCGTTTGATTTTCGCCGTTAACCTTGATACCACCGAGCCAATTCGCTTTATCTGTGTACTCTTCAAGCCAAGTGTATGGCGACGTGATAACCAGATAACCATTAGGATTAATTCGAGTGCTGATATTACTTAAAAACTTTTTAGGCTCAGATAATCTATCAATTAAATTCGCCGCATAAATAAGATCATAACCTGTGAATATGGGTTTTAGATTACACGCATCACCTTGAACAAAATTAACCTGATTGCGAATTTTATTATAGCCTAAGCGACTAAGTTCAATGCTTTTGTGCTCTCCTAACTCACCTTCAGTTTTAATGGTGTAACGTTTACAGCCATTTTGTACTAAGGCGTAGGCTTGAGCGATGAAGCGAGCTGAAAAATCAATGGCATCAACATGCTTAAACACCTTTGCTAATTCAAAACTAGCGCGTCCAACAGAGCAGCCAATATCAAGAGCTTTAGCTGATGATGAAAGATCAATCTCACCTAATGCCTGTGTAATGCCATTGATGCAAAAATTCTTCACGCCAAAATATTCGTCGCCATAGTGAAATTCAAGATATTGAGAAATTAATTCATCGGTTTCATAAACGTTAATTTTGGTATTAATTTCTGCATTTTGATTCGACTCAACATAGCGAAAACCGGCATGCTGAAAAAATGACGCCTGAAGGCATAACGTGCAGATCGTAGAGCTTCGTTACCTGTTGAGATCCAACTGCCACCTTTGATTAAATTGTGTTTGCCATCAAAGGTTGGAACAGAAAAATCATCATAAAGTGGGTGAACTTTAAAATCGTTAAAACCATCTATTGGTGTTTGTGTCCACTGCCAAACATTGCCAATCACATCACAAAGGCCATCGTGTTCAAAGCGGTTTACTGGACATGAAGATGCATAATGGGCAAGGCAAATATTTGCAGGTGTTTCAGACCAGCTGGGACTGTCACCAGCGATGGTTTCCCGCAAAATATACCACTGAGCCTCTGTCGGTAGATGAATAGGAAGCCCTGTTTTTTCGGTTTTCCAATGACAAAAGGCGTTTGCTTCGAGCTGATTTACTTCCACAGGCCAATTCAGCGGTAGCGGAATTTCTTCTGTCAGATTACGTTGCCACCATTTATTATCTTTTAAACGCCAAAAATAAGGTTTCTCGGCTTTGGTATAAGCTAACCACTCTTTACCTTCTTCGCACCATAGTCTTGGGTGTAAATAACCGCCATCGTTAACAAATTCTAAAAATTCTTGATTAGAGACTAAATATTTTGATGCTTTAAAACTTTTAACATCAAAGGTTTGTCTGCCATATTCATTATCCCAGCCATAGGTCAAATCATCATAATCTTTGCCCAAAGTAATAGGCTTGGCATCAATTTTTTGGAGCGTGTTTTCTGGCGCAATGCCAACATCATTACATGCTGACCATTGATTGTTAGGAGTGATATTTTGAAGGGAAAGCTGACGAATAATTACCGATGATGTTTCAAGGTGAATTCGTTCATGCTCAATTCCCATTAAAATAATCCAAGCGGGAGAGTCTTGTGTAATGGGCAAGCTGAGTGGCATATTATCTATAAACTGATTAACCGTTAGTTTGACTTGATTTCGATAATCTCGAACCTTTTGCACCTGCGGCCAATCATAATTTTTCTCATCGAGATCATCCCAAGACATTTCATCAACGCCAATAGCAAACATTGACTCAAAATTGGGATTAAGACGATGATAAATATATTGCCCTAATTTAAGCTTATTGATAAAAAAGGTGGCGGTATGGCCGAAATAAAAAATGGGTGGGTGGCGAAGGGGCTCTGCTTTTTGGTAGTAGGCTTTATCGTTATTAATCAGACTAAATAAGCTTTCGTATAGTTCCCAAGTCTGATTGAAGTACTCTTTTAATTGCTGCCGTTTTCGTTCGACATCGGAACCATCAAGCCAAAGAGTGGTGTTTGGATGGATTTGCATGGGGTCGTGGTACTCCGTGTAAAGTTAACCGCACTAAATCTTTCTTGAATAGAAAGACTCATTCTATGTAACGTATATGTAAACGCAAGCGGTCAAAAGTTGAAATACGCTGAAAAAATGAGGTTTTGAAAGGGTGAAATGAGGTTGTGCGAATATTGTAGAGCTCTCAAAGTGCTCTTTTTTCTATGTTCTTTGTTTGAACAATAGCAGTAAGGCTATGTATAGAAAATCTTTACATCACTGAGTTAAGGCCTGCATTTAATTGAATAAATATTATTATTTTTCAGATTTGAATAATCTACGTTAAAAGAGCAAAGTTGTGTATTACCATTAGTGACTATATAAGATTTTTGATAATTTCCAGGTTCCAAATTCTGCTCTTCAATACCTACTATGCCACCCTCGCCAATAACAGTGACGTATTCACCAGCTTGGTTTACGACATACCAACCAGAATTAATGGTTGAGTTATTAAAATAGAGGTTAAACATAGCAAATTTATTTTTTATAAAATCGAATTTTACCAAGTTTACACTTCCATAATCGGGTTTGATTTTTTTTATGCCTCCCACTGAGTAAATATCATCAGGTAAATTTTTTGTATCCACAACTAAAGAATTATCTTGGTAAGGTTTAAGTGAGGGGATCACCGCTCGCCCGAAGATAGTGGGACTAGCTAAACCTGAAGTACTTGATATTGCAACATCATCAACATCGTCGCTAAATTTAACCAAACCAAATGTGTTAGTTATATTGTCAGGTGATAAATCTATACCATATTTAGTTAGAACAACCCCACCATGTAAACTTCCATTGTACGAAATATTCTCCTGGGCTCTATTCTTAGAATAATTCATACCTATGCTAGCTGTTGTTATATTTCCTCTATATCCGCCTCGAAAGTAATATGATTGTGTATTCGCTTTTTTATTATCCTCATCTTCTAGTTGTTTAAATGAAGAAATATCAGAGCCGATTGATATATTGTATTGTCTGTTATTGGTTGAGAATAATGCGTGTTATATACATGCTTGTATTTGGTATTAGTATACGAAGATGTTAGTAGTCCTCCTCTTTTTCCTAAAGGTATTGTAATATTAAAGCTAACTGAATTATCGTTATTTGAACTCTGGTAGAATAAGGCAGTATTAAAGAAACGAGATTGATGATTAATGCTTGCTATTACTCTCGATATACTATCTGAGCTATAAAACTCATCTCTTGAATAACCAACAGAAATATTGAATTTTTAAATAAAGATCTAGAAAGGCTTATTGTAGATGATGACTTTAATTTTATGTCTGTTATTGATGAAGTTTGATTCGAATCGTACAAATAATCATTATAATCTTTTGTATAATAAATTTGAGATAGAGAAAAGTTATTATTCTGATAACTACCATTCAGTTGAAAAGTAATATTTGCACCATTATTGTGTTTGATAGCATTGTATGAAAAAGCAGAGTATATGCTTGTTTTAAAATTTAATTTGGTATTAAATTGATGATCATAGCCTACAGATAAATTAGCATAATTATTTGAAAATAATCCACCAATACGGTAGTGGCTGTCTTTCATTTTGAAGTCGTAAGAGCTTGTTCCTACCAGTTCATCTTTAATCTCAGAATAGCCAAGTGCAGCGGAATACCAGCTACGTGATGCGAGTTTATTTCTTAATTTGAGACTATATGGCTTTTCTGTAACTCGCCCATCTGAACCAATTACTTTCACAACAACAAATCGAGATGAAGCATCCACAGGAGCATCTGCAATTTGATATTCTCCGACAGGAACATTCTTAGAGTATATAATACGCCCGTTTTGGTATATTTCTATTGTAGATGGAATGTCAACATATCCAATAATAGTCTGGGAGATTGCTAAACTTATAAAGTCATTTGATGGTGAATATTGAAGCCCTATCAATTCAATCCCAGAAAAAAAGGAGTTTTTTACGTGAAATTCCCCTAACTGCAATTCAGTGCCATCATTAAATTCACGTTTGATATATGATCTGTTATGACTAAATGTATCGTCTTGTTCGTTTGCTGAATATGATAAATCGTTGATGAGAGACCAGCCATAATAATTAATATCTACTTCACCCAATAAATAAGTACTTGATAAACCGTTTTTATTTTTAAATGTACTTACATCATAATTAATAATAGTAAATACATCTTTGTTTACTTCCTTTGTTTTTTTATCATTTAAAAGCTCACGAGGAATGTTTATTTTTAATTTCCCATCATCATGCATATAAATAAAATCAATTTCGGATAAGTCAGCTTCTGTAAATGATATTTTTGGGAGTAATGTTTCAAAAAATATTTTATCTTTTAATATTTCACCATTTGCAATTGTTATCCATTGTTTGTTTTTTTTATGACCATTTAAAAATATATCTACTAAATAATCACCTGATGGTATTGAATTCATCTCAATTTCTTGAACGACACTTACTGGAATTCCTAGCTTTTGTAATAACCTTTGATCATACTTGAGAATATCATCAGCAAAACTATACTGCGAAATGATGTTGATTATAATTATAAATAAGTAATAAAAAAATTTTTTTGGTAAAAATATAAACATTTTCATACCATTGCCGCCAAAGTTTTAAATAGGCCAAAAATATGAATAAGCTTTAAATGTTATCCATAGAAATAAAGTATTCTGGTAATGTTATTGCCGTTTGTGACACAGGTCTTATTGCTATGCGCGTAATATTTTTAAAGTTATATTTTCCTATTAATAATTTTGATTTTGGCAAAATATAGCTTTGAGTTAATAATTTATTTCCTATGCTTGTTTCTCCAGATAACAACCTAACACTCGGAACAAGTCTAATGACATAAAAAGAGTTGTTAACTATATACCAATGATCATTGTTATTAACTATTTTTAAATATTTCCAAGGCGTTATGTTGTCAACTAAATTAGAAGGGTGAGCGACTGCAGCTATATTATAAGCTGATGTTATAACAGCCTTGTTATCAAAGTTTTTTCTAGGAATAACCTCTTGGAATAACAATCTTGCTAGCTGTTCCATTCTTATTTTTTTATTTTTTATAATAATCCTTACTATCTGACTTTCACCAGGAGCAATTTTGATACTGGTGGAGAAAGATAAAATAAAGACTTCCCAGAAATTTTTTTTGTTTCATCCATTGATTCAGTTGCATATAATAAAATAGATTCTCTACCTGTATTTGTGACTATACTGAATTTTCTCCATCATTTGTATTAATTAAAAACCCAGATTTATTCAATGAAAACTGTGCGTTACTACTTGCAGGAAATAGAACGCATAATGTAACCGCTAGGATGATATTTATCAAAACATGATTGCCTATATTATTTTGAATTACAAAAGGTAATTCGATTAACTAATTAAATTTAATAGTAATAGTAAATAGGGTGTCGTACATTTAAATTAGTGGCGTAATTTCTTTATTGTTCATTAGCTTTAGACGCTTTAAACTAAAAAGAACAATCTAATCAAAGTTTGAATTGTTGATAATCATATCAACTTTCTAGAGATTTTCTATAATATGTACTTAAAAAAACTAATCTTATTATAAAACAGTGTTTCACAAAAAGAATAATTAGTTAATCATTTATAGGATATAATTAACTGAATTAATTAATGTTGACAAGTATCGTACCCGTCACTGTTATTTAAGTAATGCCTATATTGTATAGTGCATTCTGTATAGGTTATTTAGCATCAGAATAAAAAATAGATTGTTCTATACCTTCTAAATAAAAAGAGGTAGATGGTTTAAGTTATTTTTTCACTTTCACTTTCACTTTCACTTTCACTTTTACTTTGATTTTGAGGTTTTAATTAAGCGAGATATTATAGGCACAGATTCAAAGTATGCGAGGGTATAAGTATTTTAAATCTTAATATAACAATAAAATGTAAAATACTTAATTAAAGGCGTTCTATTTAAAGTTTTCTATAAACTATCGAATGAAACAAAGTTAAATAAAATAACAATTTATGACTTGTTATTGTTTAAAGGATTGAAATGATGAGTTTCTTTTTAAAAACAGTAAGTTTTTTTAGTATAAAAACATTACTCTTAGCTTTAATCATATTTACAGTTACGCCATCATTTTCATATGCACAATGTACTAATAATTTAAATGTTTTTAATATTAATACTGGAAGCTTTTTATTAACGGCTATTCCAAATATTATTAATAATGGTTTCTTTAAGCGTGACTTTTCTTTAACCGTAACTTGTGATGCGTCAACACCAATAATGGTTAGTTTTATATCTGGGCTCCCGTCTGGTGAATCAAATGTTTTTTCAGTCGTTAATTCTCCTCAGGGAAAACAAGCTCTGAAAGTGATTCTTGAGTTGTCTCCTTCTGCCACTGCAGATAATACAGGTTATCAGTTAGCTCCAATTGGAGACGTATCCTTGAGTAGTGTAACCTCAAGCAGTTCATACCGCCCCGTAAGCGGAATACAACAAGTACCATCAAATGCTGCTGATAAACGCTCTGTATGGACCTTAGTTGATGTAAATAATGGTAATCAGATTGTTTCAGCAACAAGGTTTTCATTTCCCATGACGTTAAAGCTCATCACAGCCTCTGATAATGAATGGAGAAATGAGTTAACATCTACAGGGCGAAATCTACCCATACATGTTAATGCGCAATTGAGATTATCAAGGTTATAGTTTACAAAGCAATATACTGACGTTAATTAAAAAGATGTGCGTGGAGAATGGTAAAGAAGGGGTAGAAGGGGCAGGCGGTGCAAAAAAGATGGGTGATGACAGGAAGGGGGGAGAAGGCAATAAGGGAGAAAAGACTAGGGAGAGGAGATAAAAAAATAGGGAAACAAAAGAAGAAAGAGGTAGAAAAAAGGAGGATAGAGGGATAATGAAGACAAAGGTATGGCTTATGTAATGATGACAGGAGAAAGAAAAGAAAGAGAAACAGAGAGAGGAGGGGCGTACGCGCACAAAGCTAATAATTGCTAACAACAAGAGACAAGAAGTGAAAGAGGGGGGGGACGGAGAGAAAGGGGAATACGGGATGTGGCGCGAAAGTAGAGAAAGAGTGATCACAGGGGTATCCCCGACGAAATAGACCTAGGGGAGTAAAGAAGAGGGTAGAGACATGAGATCAAAGCTGTGAATAACAATAAAGGAAGGGGAGACAGAAAAGGGCGGCTAAGCAAGAAGAGAGGACGGAAAGTGAAGAGAAACGAACGAAGAAGACACCGGGAGGGAAGGGAGCGTCTGTTCTCCTTCCTGGTTCTTTTAATTTTAATTTTTAAATGCAACTGAACCGTATACATCGCTATCTATTTAAGATAACTCTCTAATGT
>CAEFZP010004161.1:0-45180 GCA_903064625.1 Mallotus villosus | reverse complement strand
ACCAGCGGCTTCCGGGGTATCGACGCCTTCTGGCAGCCGGTCTTCAGGGGAGCCTGAACCCATGCAGGTTGGTCGGGCCAGCCTTACTCCTGAAGAAAGGAGGAGACGCCGCGAGGGGAATCTCTGCCTATATTGTGGCCAAGCGGGACACTTTGTTCCCCGATGTCCACTAAAAGGTCGGGCTCACCAGGAGGGGAGGAATTCCTGGTGAGTCATACATCTAGCTCCTCCCCCAGCTCACGATCCCTGTGTCAGGTCCGCCTGCTACTGCCTGAGGGATCCCAGACCCTCGCCACACTCATTGACTCTGGCTCTGATGCCAACATTATGGACTCTAACCTAGCTCAGCAGCTGGGTGTCGGTCGGATTCCTCTGCCAGCTCCAGTCTCCACCAACGCTCTGGATGGCCGACTTCTGGGTACTGTGACCCACATGACAGCGCCAATACGGATGTTAATTTCCGGGAACCACCATGAAACACTCCAGTTTCACATCCTGCACTCTCCTCGTCATCCTCTCCTCCTGGGGTTCCCATGGCTCCGACGTCACAATCCACACCTCGATTGGACCACAGGGGCGATCCTGGGGTGGAGTTCATCTTGTCACCAGGTCTGCCTCAAGCAAGTCGCCGCACCACAACCTTCTGCCGGGACCAGTTCTTCAACCGATGTGCTGGGGGTCCCGGCTGAGTATCTGGACTTCAGGGAGGTCTTCAGTAAGGCCAAGGCAGCCTCCCTTCCCCCACATCGGCCCTATGACTGCGCCATTAACCTCCAGCCCGGTGCCACGCCGCCCAGAGGACGTCTGTATTCCCTGTCCGTTCCTGAGAGGGGGGCGATGGAGACATATATCACCGATGGTCTAGCGGCGGGCATCATCCGCCCCTCCTCGTCTCCGGCTGGAGCCGGTTTCTTCTTCGTAGAGAAAAGAGACAAGACACTCCGCCCCTGCATTGATTATCGTGGATTAAATGACATTACTATCAAGAACCGGTACCCCCTGCCTCTCGTCTCCTCTGCTTTCGAGCTCCTCGAGGGGTCCACCATATTCACCAAGCTTGACCTGCGCAACGCTTATCACCTGGTCCGGATCCGCGAGGGGGACGAGTGGAAGACGGCGTTCAATACCCCCACCGGTCACTACGAGTACCTGGTGATGCCCTTCGGCCTCACCAACGCTCCTGCTGTCTTCCAGGCCTTGGTTAATGACGTGCTCAGGGACATGCTCAACAGGTTCGTCTTCGTGTACCTCGATGATATCCTGATCTTCTCCCGCTCCAGAGAGGAACATGTGCATCACGTCCAGAAGGTCCTCCAACGTCTCCTGGAAAACTCCCTGTACGTTAAAGCCGAGAAGTGTGAGTTTCACGTCTCGTCTGTCTCCTTCCTGGGGTACGTCGTAGGGAGAGGGACCGTGGAGATGGACTCAGCCAAGGTTTCTGCCGTCACCACTTGGCCCGCCCCTGATTCCCGCAAGCAGCTTCAACGCTTCCTGGGCTTCGCCAACTTTTACCGGAGGTTCATCAGGGGCTACAGTTCGGTGGCGGCCCCCCTCACAGCTCTTACCTCCTCCAAGGTGCCCTTCCTCTGGTCCACGGCCGCCAATGACTCTTTTCAGGCCCTGAAGACACGGTTCACCTCTGCCCCCATCCTCCAAATGCCGGACCCTGAACGGCAGTTCGTGGTCGAGGTGGACGCTTCCGACCTAGGAGTGGGGGCCGTCTTGTCCCAGAGAGCGGCCTCCGACCAGAAGTTGCACCCCTGCGCCTTCTATTCCCGACGTTTGACCCCGGCAGAGAGGAACTATGACATTGGGAACCGAGAGCTCCTCGCCGTCAAGTTGGCCTTAGAAGAGTGGCGACACTGGCTCGAGGGGACTAAACTGCCGTTTCTGGTATGGACGGACCATAAGAACCTTGAATACCTCCGGTCCGCTAAAAGACTGAACTCCCGCCAGGCCCGATGGGCACTCTTCCTGACCCGCTTCAACTTTTCCCTCTCCTATCGACCGGGGTCCCGCAACGTCAAGCCCGACGCCCTGTCCCGTCAGTTCTTGGAAAAGGAGGGGGACAGGGCCGACCCAGACACTATCCTGCCTTCTTCCCGTCTGGTGGGCACACTCACCTGGGAGATCGAGGAGAGGGTCAGGACCGCCGCCCAAGACCAGCCCGGACCCAGCGCTTGCCCTCCCAACCGTCTGTTCGTCCCGCCTGACCTCCGATCCGAGGTTCTTCAATGGGCCCACAGCACTCAACTCACCTGTCATCCAGGGATCCATCGGACCAAGGACGTTGTGCAGCGCCGGTTCTGGTGGACATCACTGGATGAGGACATTCGGGAGTTCGTCAATGCCTGTCCCACCTGCAACCAGCACAAGCCGGCTCACCATGCCCCTGCCGGTCTTCTACATCCTCTGCCTGTACCTCATCGTCCCTGGTCGCACGTTTCCTTGGACTTCGTCACCGGTCTACCACCATCCAGCGGCAACACTGCTATCCTTACGGTGGTAGATCGGTTCAGCAAGATGGCACATTTCGTGCCCCTGCCCAAACTTCCATCTGCCAAAGAGACGGCTAAACTACTTCTCCTCCACGTCATCCGTCTCCACGGCATCCCAGTGGACGTGGTCTCTGATCGAGGTCCCCAGTTTGCCTCAGTATTCTGGAGGGAGTTCTGCTCGCTCCTGGGAGCCACCGTCAGCCTGTCCTCGGGGTACCACCCCCAGTCCAACGGCCAGACCGAACGCAAGAATCAGGAGATGGAAACGGCACTACGCTGCATGACGTCCCAAAACCCTACTTCCTGGTCCGAACAGCTTCTATGGGTAGAATACGCCCACAACACCTTGACCAGCTCCGCCACCGGTCTCTCCCCCTTTGAGTGCACCTATGGGTTCCAGCCACCGCTTTTTCCTGCACTTGAAAGAGAAGCATCCTGCCCCTCTGTCCAGGCCTTCATCCGCCGTTGTCGCAGGACCTGGACCCGAGCCCGGGCGGCTCTTCTCCGGGCCGCTGACCGCTACACCGCGGCCTCCAATCGCCACCGCTCCAAGGCCCCAGACTACCAACCGGGTCAGAAAGTTTGGCTCTCCACCCGTGATCTTCCCCTCCGGGTGGAATCCAAGAAACTGGCTCCCCGCTTCATCGGCCCGTTCGAGATCCAGGAAGTCGTCAACCCGGTGGCAGTGAGGCTCAAACTTCCTAGAACCATGCGAGTTCATCCCACGTTTCATGTCTCCAAAGTAAAACCGGTCCGAGAGAGCGCCCTGGTTCCTGCCACGCCGCCTCCACCGCCTCCTCGCCTCATCGATGGAGGTACCTCCTACACTGTCCGTCGCCTCCTGCAGTCTCGCCGGCGTGGGAGGGGATTCCAGTACTTGGTGGACTGGGAGGGTTACGGCCCTGAGGAAGGGTCCTGGGTCCCTGCAAGGGACATCTTGGACCACACCCTCATCAGGGATTTCCATCGACGCAACCTCACTCAGACATCCAGACCCAGACCACATCCTCCGTCGGAGTCCCCGAACGACAACGACACCCTCCCTGGGACCAGGGAGGTGGAGATGGACGCTGGACTCTCGGACGAGTATTAGCCCTCCTCCGGGCCCCCCGCCTCCCACCCGGCTTGGTCCATTCTTCTTGGGACGTCGGGAGCCGTCCCTTGAGGGGGGGGTTCTGTCACAGTTCAGCTCTGCCTCACCACTCTGCACCTGCCTGCTTCAATCTGCCAATCAGACACACCCCTCTCATTAAGCCAACTCCACTCACCTGTGCTCTCTGCTCTGGCTGCATTTAAGCTCCAGCTCCACTCTCACTCATTGCCAGATTGTTCTCGATGCTTGCACCAGACTCTCCAGCGATTTTCTGCCTGATCTCCCGGTTCCGACCCTGCTTGCCTCTGACTATCCTGCCTGACCGATCTCCTGGATATTACCTCAGCCTTCTGTCTTCGACCACGAGTTTCGCCTATCCCCTCTTGGTTACACACCTGCTCGGCTCTGCGGCTACACAGCCCACCACTGGACCTGTCTGCCTGTGCTGCTTTTGGGTCCTCACCATACCCGTGACAACTACAGTGTTTGGAGCTTAGACCCCATGGGGAATTATAGATCAATGGGCGCCTGCCCAACATCCGAAGAAGAATCCCCCACGGAGTCCAGACACTGGTGGCGGTGGCGGCGACCGACGAGTCGAAGAGCAGAGACGAGGAACCGGGTGGCGACGGGGAGGTGGAGGGTCGCGCACTTGATAGCATGGACAAACTAGACAGGGAGAGAGTCGTATTAAAGGCACGGGATCATGTGACAGCATTAATTGATAGACTGGAGCGCTAATCGAACTAAACCCTGATGACGCCCAACATAGGAACAGTAGAGCGTTCTTAGCGGGGGGAGAGAGTAGTACATAACCGAGTATGCCCGAGTGCAGGGATCAGTCTTGCCTGACTGAACTTGCTCTAGGCTTCATTTCAATCAGGAGAGACCTGGGATGAGTGAAAGATGTTTATTACAGAATGATAAATGTACAGTGTTTGGAGCTTAGACCCCACAGGGAATTATAGATCAACGGGCACCTGCCTAACATCCGAAGAAGAATCCCCAAAAGTAAAAGTTGTAGGAAGTTAGAGAACGTAAAACATACTCACCAACAAGATGGAACCATGAAACGCTGGGGAATAAGCAAACACAAAACACAACAACGAGAACAACCGACATATAGGTGCTCAGCACTGATCGGTGAGACCACGATAAATACGAGTGTATGATGGAATGACCTAAGAACATACGTACCCCGCCGGATCCTGCAGGAGATGGCAAGGCACGGACAGATCCGTAGAACTGTTCCTATACCAACGAAGTCCGGAGACAGCAAGCAAGAGATTGTCGGCTGTAGCCTGCTGGCCAGAGGCCGATGCCTTAGTGCAGGGGTCGGCAACAGGCGACCCGCGGGCCAACTGTGGCCCGCCAAGGATTTGATTTGGCCCGTCAAAATATATGTATATATTTTTCTGTCTACTTTTATTTTGAAACCGGAAACTGGGTATGGTGTCAGGTGCGTTGGACTCCAGTGAGAATAGGATTAGGCCTACTAGCCAGCTGTGAGGTGTAGCGATAATATGTCAATGGAAGCGAGACATAGCGAAAAAATACTTCATGCAGCGCCCGCGGCCATTGCCATTGGCTGCTTCAAGTCAGCCGGGCTGCAGGCGACACAGGCGCTATTTTTCGCTATGTCTCGCTTCCATTGACATATTATCGCTACACCTCACAGCTGGCTAGTAGGCCTAATCCTATTCTCACTGGATGAGACAGTATTTATGTGCACCAACAAAGACGACCCACCACGTTGGGATGAAAGTGACGACGATGTTGATGTAAGTAGGCCTAGCCTAAATTCTAAAATGTATTAGAAATAGCCATGAAATAGGCCTATCTAGCAAGTGTTGGTTGGTTTATAACTAGCATTTCTAAATTGACATAGCTAGATCAATGAAATTTAAATGGATCGTAAACCCATGACACTTTCATTGGCAGAGATATTAACTACTTAGTAACCGAGAGTGAGCTTATTCATGCCGGAAAATACGTATCAACCGAGCGATAGCCCTAACCCTAACCCGCCAAAGTTTAATATTTCCCGGCAAGACCAACGGTAAGTTGCAAAGTTTTGCAAATGAAAATACACGATAATTGTTAATAGAACACGTCGTTTTGTTCAGCTCTCAAGTCTTCTCAGGACACAATGTGCTTCAGGTGTTATCAATTACTTGCTTTGTGGGATGTTCAATAAAGCTATTATTAACGTTAGGCTATAGCAGGGGTCTCCAACACGTCGATCTGCCCGCGAGCTACCGGTAGCTCGCGGGCAGGTTTTCAGTAGCTCGCCTGATAGGTTGACCGAAAAAAATAAAATAATAAATAAATAAATATTCCGACGACAGTAAATGTACCTCATCTCACTTACGTTCACATATATGTCACATTGGTGTCCGGTGTAAATGTAGCCAAAGTGACGTTGTGACGTTGTACGCTCGCTAAGCTAAAGTGAGGAGTTTGGTGGTATTAGCAGAACTTTACACAAACAACAAAGATGGAAAACCAAGGTGGCCAAGTCAAGAAAAAGCAGAAAACATACAATTTCCATTTGGAGTGGGAATGCGAGTTTTTCTTTACTAGCGTGAAGGACAAGTGTGTGTGCCTCATATGCGGGAGCAGTGTTTCGGTCGGCAAAAGAGGTAACGTGGAGCGCCACCACACTCAAGTCCACGGTAACTTTGCACGGGATTTTCCAGCAGGCAGCACTCAACGGACTGAGAAAGTGAACCAGCTGAAAGCAAACCTTAAAAAACAGCAATGTTAATTCATCGGACCGACGAAGAAAGCCAACGCGGTCACGGAGGCATCATTTAAAGTGGCGCACATTTTGACAAAGCACAAGAAGCCATACACCGATGGCGGGATGGTGAAGGAAGCAATGACAGCGGTGGCCAACACATTATTCAAGGACCATAAAAGTAAGACTGAAATCATGTCCGCTATCGCTGATGTACAGCTTGGCGCAAATACAGTGGCACGGCGAGTGTCTGCGCACTCTGCCGATGCAGTGGGTCAGTTGGAGCGGGACATGATTAAATGCAAATGGTTTTCAATTCAATGTGACGAGTCGGTGGATGCGGCTGATACCGCTCAGATGGCTGTGTTTGTCCGGATGGTTTTCGAAGACGCTTCCACCAGAGAGGAGTTTTTGACTTTGCTTCCACTAAAAACCACAACCAGAGGAGTCGATATTTACAACGTTGTGAAAAAGTACTTCGTTGAAAATAACGTGCCTATTGAAAAGCTGGTGTCTATTACAACAGACGGCGCACCAGCTATGACAGGACGCCACTCAGGATTTATTGCACTGTGCAAGGCCGACCCGGACTTTCCTAAAATTGTGAACTATCACTGCATCATTCACCAGCAGGCTATATGCGCCAAAGTCATGAGATTTGATCATGTGATGACACCTGTCATTAAGATCATCAACTCCATTCGCGCAAAGGCCAAGCAGCACAGAAGCTTCAAACTGCTCCTCCAGGAACTGTCTGCTGAACACAGTGATCTCCTTCTCCACACTGAGGTGAGGTGGCTGAGCCGAGGAAAAATACTGCATCGCTTCTGCTCATTGCTGAACGAAATCAAGGCTTTCATGAGTCAAGAGAGGAGGACACTACACTTTTGTCTGATGCTGAGTGGCTGCTTGATCTTGCGTTCCTGACAGACATGACAGAGAAACTCAATCAGCTCAACACCCAGTTACAAGGTAAAGACAGAACAATTTCTGACATGATCAGTGCTGTTAAGGCTTTTAAAGCAAAACTGTCATTCTACCTCCAGCAACTGAAAAACAAAAGACTGCAACACTTCCCAACAGTAGTTAAGATGTCAGATAGCCATGCAGGGGCTGACTTTGTTTTGGATGTCAATAAATATTGTGACCTCATGTCAAAGCTAGGCCAGGAGTTTGAGGATAGGTTCAATGATTTTGATAAGCTGGAGCCATGTGTGGCATTCATTGCCAACCCATTCATGGAGGTAGACATCACAGAGATTTCAGAAAAGATGGCTGAACTGTTTCACTGTCAATCCTGTGGAGATGGAGGTTATAAATCTCCAGAATCATGTTCAGCTTAAGTCTCAGCAACACTCACAACATTTCTGGAGCCTTGTAGACCCAGAAAACTACAAGAACATTCACCAAGCAGCACTTAAAATTTCTGCTTTATTTGGTTCGACATACCTTTGTGAAGCTGCTTTTTCTGACATGAATGTCATCAAATCTAAATTCAGAACAAGACTGACAGATGAACATTTAAATGACGGTATTAGAGTGAACCTGAGTGCATACACTCAAGCATACACCTCTTTGGTGGACTCCATGCAGTGCCAGTCATCTCAAGTTTTAAAAAGAGTGAGTGTACTAATGTTTTCTTGGACCTTTGATGTTGAGTTATTAAGTTATTGTATTAGAATTGAGTTATTTTTGATAAGCATTGTGTATTGCAATTTCACACGTGTACAAACAGAAGCTTAAGTCAGTTGATTAATAAATATGTGCGATGTGATGCAAGTAGCTCTTGGCCACTTAATTTTTTTCTAAGTAGCTCTCAGTTGAAAAAAGGTTGGAGACCCCTGGGTATAGGCTACCTCACTCATAGAAATGACAGTTAGCTATAGCTACCTTGTCTGAGGAGAAGTTAGTCAGAGGAGTTGAAACACTGATGGCTTTTAGTGTGATGGCTAACAATAATGGGATTGTATTTTTTTATTTTATGTGTCAGGACGTTGGGTGTTCCAGCTTATCTGTGAAGCGATTGAGGGTGCTGTGGCAGCAGAGAGGACATGGAGGAGAAGAGAACAGTGAGAGTTAGGCCTCATGAGCGCAGGGAAATTTCCGCAGGACAGAGGAGAGGAAGAAGACGTGGAAGCGTCAGAGGAAGAATTAGGAACAATTATTTATTTGTTATTTAACAAATAGCCAGTAAACGTGGCGTAATAACATCAGCACAGATCTGTAAAACAATAGGCTAGGCCTATATCTGTATGACAATGATGATCGGGCAGTCGCAACGATCATCGCTCGTGGTGGATTCGCCATGCTCCTGAAATAATGACAAATATTTCAGACTGACATTCAAATATCAAAGTGACTGACATTCGAGATGAATTCTAGGATTAGGTTAGGGTATTGGTATTTTATTGGCCTAAAATTGGCATTTTCCACTCATCACAATTTTTTTATGTCTGGTGTTACAGACGTCACTGAAATCCGCAGGGAGAAGGGGCTGGACGGAACCAAAGCAAAGAAAACAAAATACAGCCCACCCCGTTGCATGATGAACTCAACCATCAGACCGGTCACTCTCCCTGCTGCCTGTGTTTTCAGAGTGTTAAAATGCAGTAGCCTGCCAGTTGACATGTGAGTCCAACAACTCCAGCTTTGCCGTGAATGATTGGAGTTTTCCACCATGTCAACGATGGTTTTCCCCCTCCCCTGTAGCTGTACGTTTAGGGTGTTTAGATGGCCAAATATATCAGCAAAAAATGCTACATTAGCCATGAACTCGTCGTCCTCTATTAGGACAAGATGATCTGCTGCGGCTGCCCTCTTGCCCGATCTTAGGAACAGCTTCACTTCATCTAATAGCGCACAGAAGCGCTCCAGCGCTTTCCCCTTACTCAGCCAGCGCACGTTATTGTGAAGCAGAAGGTCATCGTGGGTGGCCTCCTCTGAGTCAGCCACAAGCTGTCGGAAAAGCCGATGCTGGGTGCTTGATGTACCCCTAATAAAGTTTATGATGCGCATCACTTTGTCCATGATTCCCTTCAACTCGCCACCCAGCCTGGCACAGAGGACACTTTGGTGGATGAGGCAATGCAGTCCTTGCATATGGGGTGCGACCTCCTTCAACCTGCTCACCAAACCTCTGTGCTTTCCCACCATAGCAGGGGCTCCATCTGTTACCAGTAGGTTAACCTTCTCAAAGGACAACGAAAGTCGTTCAAACCGCTCGGACAATTTAGTGAAAATTATGTCAGCAGTAGTTTTATCTCCAGCGGTATAAGAGCCAGCAGCTCTTCCTTAAACTCTTTCCCATCGAAGTATCTAGCAAAGACGCACATCTGGGCAACATCGGTGTTGTCAGTACTCTCGTCCACCACTAAGGATAAGTAACTAGCTTCATTGAGGTCACTGATAACAGCTCCCTGCACAGCATCTGATAACGCGTCTATACGGCGGGTAGCGGACCTCGCAGAAAGGGGTATCTGTTTGACAGAGGCAATGACTCCATCCATGGACTTATTGTCAGCTAGTTCTTCCAACACAGCAATCATGACATCTTTGAAAAGCTCTGCATCGGTGAAAGGCTTGTTGTGTCGTGCGAGCAACCAAGACGCTTTTAGGGACGCACTTGTGGCTTTTTCTTGGAATGTGAGACCTCGCATTAGGATACTGCTACTCTTTGCATAACCCTCTGACAGCGCTTGAATTTTGCGTTTTCGGGCCTCAGACAGGAGCGGATAAGCAATGTTGAAGGAGCCATGCTTCGTTTCGTGATGCCGCTTGACATTGTACCCTTTGCAAACCGCTACAACTTCGTTGCAGATAAGACACATGGGCTTTCCATTTGTGAAACCGGGTAAGATAAAGGCAAAGTTGTCTCTCCATTCCTCTTTGTATACCCTGTTGTCGTTGTCAACTTTCCTCTTCAGACCTTTTGATAAAGACATTGTTCCAAGCTAATTGTATGCTAATTTTTCTCTGCCCGCTATTTTCCCCACACAATAACATTGTAACCCAACCCAGATTGTAGCCAGGCAACCAGGCAGGTCGCACGGACGGGGTCCGGGGGGGCTCGTATTTTTTTCCCCAAAATAAATAAATATTGTCACTAATGGTCACTCAAATGTTTTTAATCTCACGGGATGTCCAGTATTCAAAATTTAAAACATTTATTCCCAATTTTTTTGGCCAAGCGGAGCCAGTCCTGTGTAGGCCTACGTATAGTCAATGGTTAGCAAGCGAAAGCAGAGTATCATTTCACACACTTTGGGTTCACATCCAAAAAGGTGGCACTCAGAGATGAAGAAGAGGCACCGAATGACAATGCTGTTGCAGGTAGCACAGCTGGCCCACTCACTACCAGAACAAAGGATCCTCTCCCACCCAGTGATTCCCCAGAAGAACAACGTTTAGTTGAGGCCGAGTGCTCCGAAGACGCAGCAGGTGCTGAGGTAATGTTAGCTGCTAATGCTGCTAGCACAAGTGACTTGCCGGCTGGTTGGTCAACGAAAAGGTGGGCGCATGGAAAGACAGCAACTGTCTCCTATAGGCTATACCTGGCATTTATTCAGTTAATTGCTCTTGTAAATGCGCCAGATTGGTGCCAATCATTTGTCATGTCTGCATTGTAATGCACAACTTTGCCTCCTTGTTATAAAACAACGTGCATCCAAACAACTTTAGCCAATGCAACCTCTTATGCCAGTGTTGCATTACAAATACTAGCCTACCATATAGAATAATACTAGAATAATAGCATATCAGATTATCAAAAATAATTAAGTGTGTGTGTTGTCATGTAGGTTAGACTGATACTCTTGGCTTGCATCCATAAAATAGGTACTATAATGTTGTACCTACGGCCATAGTGGACTGGCCATCCAAATTTTTTTTTAGCTCAAATCAGGCGAACATTTCCGCTCGCACGCTATGTAGCCTACATGCATTGTACATGCATTAGCAGGGCACTGTGGTGGCGTATACGGTGGACGGTTCTGGTGGGCCGGTCTAGATCAAACTCCAGGGCCTATTTTTACTCCCAGTCCGTCCATGCCTACTGCATATTGTGCAAATTTAGATTGGTATTGCGCAACAATCGCAAGATGGAAATACCTGAATATTGGCGGGTATTTCGCACACTGATTGTAACATTATAAGGAGGTGTGTCAATCAATTACTTCTAAATAAAAGTACCCTAAGATAGACTTCAGTTAGTAGCCTAGGTCTAATTAGGAGGCTCAATGTTGAAAAAAGTCCATTGCTACTATTCACAATAATATGAGGCTATATTGACAGAAGGGGATAGTTTGTTAAAATAATGAGATTATTCAAACAGACCACCAATGGGCTCATTCACATGGTTTATTATCATGAGTTATTTGTAGTAGACCTACCCATTCTCCATGTAGGCATTGTTGTTGCGAGTGCACGTATCGCAGGGGCACCTATCGCAGCGTCTAAATAGGCAGTAACCCACACTTTGGCCCGCCATCTAGTGGCGAGGAAAAATACTGGCCCGCGGCCCAAGTTACTTGCCGACCCCTGCCTTAGTGCATGAATGGGAATGTGAGGTCCGTGTACAGCCGGTGCAACTGGCTGGAGGACAGGCGTCCCCGCCTACGTAAGTCTAGGTGTGCTAGAGGGCTGACGCCCTTGAGTCTATGTGAAAAAGCCTGTGCAGGCTGGAGGACTGATGTCCCCGCATACATGACCTATGTAGGCTAGCGGGCCGACGCCCTTGAGTGTGTGTGCAGCCTGTGCCGGCTGAAGGACCGAGGTCCTCGCGTGCAGATGAGCCTTTGTTGGCTCGAGGACCGAAGTCTTGGGGGCAATAGCCAGTGTAGGCCATGGGACCGGCCTGAGCCGGCTGAAAGACAGGGGTCCTCAAGTGCCTGCAAGCTTAGTAGGCTGGAAGACAGACAGCCTCGTAATTTGTGATAGCCAAGCAGGAACCCTAGACCCTCTGAAGCATACAGAAAGCCGAGTAGTTGTATCAGCCGGCAGCATTTGCATCGAGCCTGCAAACACAGAGCAGTTAAGCGAGAAACGATAGTAACACCGACCACCAGTTATTTGCATATACTCACCGAGAGCCATTAAGGTCTAAGCGATCTTTGTGCCTCGATGATGGAAGCAGAATCAGGACGAACGTAAGACGAGTAAGCTGAAGACGACCATCGGCCCAGCTGTTGCAAGGACGCAGTTGACAACCCTTGCAAGGCAGCGGACGTAGCGGCGCCTATTCTGGCCTGAATACCGTCCAGGGGGGAGGTTGCACTTGGCGGCAACCTGAGCTAAATGAATGCTAAACCAAGATTGTGACATGGGATTGTTGGCAGGGGTTATGAAGAGGGGGGCCCTCATCTTAACGTACCTAAGCATTGATAGGAAAGGACAGAAAGGACCCCCTGTGCGAGCAATGATAATTTTGCAAGATCCACCGGTTTTAGAATGTTTAAGAAGCAGATTAAAGAAGTAAGGGTGAAACGTTAAATCAGAAAAACATACGTCGGAAGAAGAATTTAACGTGTTGGACCGAGTAGTGAATTCCCCGCACCGTAGAAACCCGAAGAAAGCCATTAAAAACAAACAATCCAAGAGGGAGTCAATGTAGGGGGAAAAACAACCACATCTGAGCACCGAAAGCATGTCATACAAAATAGACAAGGTGAAAGGGGGTGTTACGTGCCTTATCTAGGGGGAAGGCAGTAACTCTGCTCAATGAGCCTATACACCGAGACCACACTGAGGTTAGCAAACAAAAGGGTTTATTTCGCACCAAAAACAACAGCCGCACATGGCACAGTGGAACTATGAGCGGTGCCAAAGAAAAGTAATCAACAAAAGTGTCCTAACCTATCTAACCAAGAAATACTTCCCTATTCTAAAAACATACATGGGTGGCACTCGCCCCTTACCTAGTGGGTAAAACACAGGTTAGCTACGTGATGGTGTGTATACCCATGGGCAGCTTACCTGTTCCACTGTACGCGACTGAACAAATAATAAATAATTATAACGAAAAGCACGGTACCGAGTACCGGCGATAACTGTTTAACAAACAGTACAAACAGGTGCAAAAATAACGTATAACACTGAACACTTAACACAAGTCTCGTTCGTATCGGCAACTAACACACAGAACGCCGACAAGGAAAACACACAGGACTAGAGACTTCCGAACAGAACACAGAACCGGCTTTAAATGTGGACAGACAGACAGATGATAGGTGGAGTGTGGTGCGTAGGCGGTGGGGAAGCGGCGACGGCAGCCAATCCTCGACAGAGATGGAGGGGCGGTGGTGCACCGGTGACGGGGAGAATGGAGGTGGCAGCCAATCACCGACGGGGATGAAAGCGAGGGGAAACTGAAAACAAGCACGTAACACAACACACACATACACAACCAGGGCGAGGGACGCAACAGGGGGTCTATCATCTATTTTAGCGGGAAAACCCTTTGAACAGTAATTTGACTGCAGGATTGGTGAAAAGGCTGGGGAACGAAGGATCGAGGCATCTGGCAATAAATTGAATACCAGCAACCAGACATTTAATGTATCGAGGCTGGAAGTGGCGTACATCAGTGCAGTGACACACAAAAGCACACACAACGTTAACACACACAGGTACCAGAGGAACAGACAAAGATAAACAGAACAGGGCGTACGTTATCCAGGTGAAATCGTACGACTTAAGGGTAGATGCAGCCAATCCCTTTCTTATGTAACCTGTAGCTACCTCTAGGTATCCCTGCAGTGAGTGCTCGTTCAATCTAAGGCCAGTGACGAGAGAGGGGGGGACAGCTAAGGGCCACTGGCTGGCGTGCGGGCACGGATCCCTGAACACGTGAAAATTCAAACGGGACAGGGAATCAGCTATCACGTTATCATGGCCCGGCACGTGCCGTGAGGATGAAATTGTGACATACGGAGAGCCATGTGATGCGCGTCATGAACGTCATGATGAGCGGGCAGTGAGAGCGGCCTTTGTTAATGATGCTCACCACGGCCTGATTGTCGCACTTGACTGCTATCCGCTTGCGACGCCACGACTGGCCCCACAGGTGACACGCGACCACGACGGGGTAGATTTCGTGCAGAGCGGAAGAGGCACCGGGCGCTGCAAAACCGTGGGGCCAGGGGCTGGCGAACCATTGCTCCCGATAGAACCCCCCAATCGAGGTAAAGTGCTTATGAAACTTGTAAAAACTTGTGTCTTCTCCTCTGCCAAAATCGGCAGTTACTGTAACCAAGTGAGTCGAGACAGTCACTGGAGCGCTAATCGAACTAAATCCTGATGACGCCCGACATAGGAACAGTAGAGCGTTCTTAGCGGGGGGAGAGAGTAGTCCTTAACCGAGTATGCCCGAGTGCAGGGATCGGTCTTGCCTGACTGAACTTGCGCTAGGCTTCATTTGAGTCCAGACACCGGTGGTGGTGGCGGCAGCCGACGACCCAGCCAGAGGGGTGGCGAAGGGGAGGTGGGGGATCACGCACCGTGATGACCGTGAGCTGAATAGCGCTCCAATTTGGGATCCAGACCACAGCGCCGGCACAGGATTCCAAGCCGGCCGGTGAACCAGTATCTTGTCATGGCTTTCCCGGCATCTGTGATGAACAGGGGCTCACTCATTGCAGTGGAAGAACGCCAACGGAGGTATTCCACCATGGAAGAGAGGGGGCAAATCTGGGATATCACGGGGTATATCTGGGGTACCCTATTAAAACCAACTAGCTACAGGTGTGCAGCAGGGAAGCACCCAACTGCCCGCAATTAACCTGGGGATTGGGAGGGTTTTTAAACTCAGATCACCGTCAGTCACACAGTGCGGGACTGGAAGGAAAACGGACGGGAAGCGAAGAGAGGAACTGGAAGCCGGATGGAGGGACTGTAAGCGGGGTGAGGAACTGGAATCGGAGAGGAACGGGGAGAAACAAGAGACTGCACCACAGCGCGCACGGAGGGTGACATTCGCAAGAGCTGAGTAACTTGAATCCTATTCAGTCG
Organism: Mallotus villosus; assembly: GCA_903064625.1. Taxonomy (NCBI): domain Eukaryota; kingdom Metazoa; phylum Chordata; class Actinopteri; order Osmeriformes; family Salangidae; genus Mallotus; species Mallotus villosus. The sequence continues at coordinate 29,846 of CAEFZP010004161.1, read as the reverse complement.
AAATTGTGGAGCGTGCTGCCCGGACTGCCTATCCCGTTTATACACCTGAGTTTGCAGTGTTCACCACAATTGTATCACACTGGTTCACGTGAGTTTATTGAGTGGTGTGCCCACGTTTCTACTGCTTTTTACACCGTTCGTGCACTAATTAAAACACCCTACAGTCCCGGGTGGCGGGCTGCATATAGCCTATGGAGGCGATAGGACCACGCCCAGTTGTGCCTGTAATCATTCTGTCTGTTTAAGCAGTCTCCGGATGTCCCCCCCCTGCTGGAGGAGGCCAGTACCGGTGGCCACCCGTTGAACCAGGTTACCCTAGCTCCTGCAAGAGCTTCTTGAGGCGATCTACATCAAGGACTTCCCTATTTTTTGTTGGGCGGCGCGGTTAAAATACCACTCCACAATGAGAAGAAAAGTTTGAGTAGAATATTTTTTAAGAAAGCTTTATTTCAAAAACACACAGTGCTTAACCATCCAATAATCCAATTATCCAATAACAACCATCAATAAACTAACTTTGGGCATGAGAGGTTCAGAGCAGAATGGTTTCAGAGGTTTACAGAATAAAACGGGTGCCCACACCCTCACATGAAAGAGGTTTAGAGAACAAGAGATTCAGAAAGAGATATCACATTTTACATTGGGTGTTTGACAAGAGTATGCCCCACTACTTGTAAAGACATTTAGCCCTCCTCTCTTTCAAGTTGGCAAATCTCTCAATAACTCTCTGGTTAAAGTCAATTATGTCTGTGACAAGCCTTTTTTCCATTGAGAGCATGGCTAAGGCATTCAGTCTCTCCTGGGTCATGGTGTTCCAGATTAGCACCATTGATGTAGCGAAGCACAAGCACAAACTGGGTTTGTGTGCCAACATCCATGGTCTCATCTGCTTGGATGGATAGAAAATCGCTGCTTTGAACCTCACTTATGATCTTTTCCCTCACAACACGACAGCATACAGTAAAGAAGTTCATTCTGGACTGTTTTGGATGTTCCCTTAAAAACAGTCACGCTCTCTTTCAGTGCACTGTCAAGTGAGGCAACGACGTCCACCAAGCCACGGAATATCCCTGGGTTATCCGAGTTCTCGCTCTCATCATGTCCTCGCAGGGCCAACTCAAATGCACCACAGAACTCCACACAGTCTATTATTCTTGAGAGAATGTGTCTGTTTTTCCTTACTTCTTCATTGTGTTTTCGAATGCCAATTCGGTACCCTTCGTCGAGCTGCTCTGCAATACTCAGTCTTCCAAAGAGGCTTAGCTTCATGCTGTTAGTTAGATGGCTGCGGCAAGATTCGTGCTTTCTACATTTTTCGTTGAAGTGCTTTAGATCCTTCATCCCAGTTGCAGTCCAGATTGTTTCAGTCCCAGAACTTTGGAACAACAGGCAGGGGAAACAAAAAAACGCATTACTCACTGAACAACCAGCTAACCAGCTCCGGTTGGCATACATGCTTGAGGAGAAGTTATGGGTGTACGTTTCCTCCCGCGGTTGGTGCTCTTCTGCTGCTGCATTTGAAAATCTGGACTAACGGTCCCTTTCAGTCTCTTCTTATCGACATCTGACCGTCGATTGAAAGGTGTGTCACGAAGAAATACCACAGACTTTTCAGTCGCCATACTGACAATTAAAGTCTCTGCTAAGTCTAACTATGTTGCTCTCATGAGATTTATATGGGATGTGAGTGAGGGAATGATAAAGGCCTCTGATTCGACGAATAGTCCAGTCGTGTTGAAATAAGAAACAATGTCATTGGTCAGGGCGCAAAATGTTGTGCCCCAGGATCGAACTTTCAGCCGCCAATGAGAAGCTGTCCTTCCTCAAATGTATGTGAAAAGTATGAGAGCTCCCATTGACTTCCATTAGGCCAGCGCCTCTCTAGGGAGGAGTGGCTTATCTCAGTGATAACGAATGGCAATATATTATATTTGGTCACATTTAAGTGGTTGTTGACAGGGGCTTACGGTCTCCCACACACATTTAACGCGTTAGCACAGTACATTTTTAGGAGGTGCGGTGCCCTTGCGCCCTGTATGGACGCACCGCTACTGGTCGGTGTACAAAGCCAGGGAGCTTGAGGTCTCCACCTCGTCGTTGTAGATAAAACGTTAACCGTTCCAGTGCTCACAAAGCACGGCCCAAAAACGCAAATCGGAACGACACCCGTCATCCAAACACACAACGTCGTGCAGCGCCGGAACCGACTTAGCCACGGCCAGCAGACGGGAAACGAACGACCGCCCGTGCAGTATGATGCGCATCGCGAAATTAAGATGCCCAAGCAGAGACAACAGATCACGCTTGGTCATAGCGACGCCCGACACGACCGCTGATGCCAACACGGCGCGTAACCGCACGAGTTTCTCCTCCGGGAGAGACGCACGCATCAGCCGGATGTCCAGCTGAATCCCCAAAAACTCGATAGACGTGAGGGGCCCCAGCGTCTTCTCCTCAGACAGAGGCACACCCAAATACCGAAACGAGTCCTTAACGACGGAGATGCACCGAGCCGGCGGTGAGGAGGGGTAATCGACGACGAGAAAATCGTCCAGCAGGTGCAGCACGAAAGGCAACCAGTGAACGTTTAGCAGAACCCAACACAGCGCCTCGGCCAGGGTGTAAAAAATGCGCGGACTGCTACAACAGCCAAACGCCAGACGAGCGTAGAAATACATCTGCGAGCGCCATCGAATGCCAACAGGTGCCACTGCGACGGGTGAAGGGGCATCACCTTAAACGCATCGGGGATGTCGGCCTTCCCGAACCAGGCGCCCACACCACTTTGATTAGGTGAATGGCGTGATCGATGGTGGCGTAATACAAAGAATACGGCTCGAGAGGGATCAGGCTATTGATGCTAGGGGTGAGGGACCCATGCGGCGCGGACAGGTCCACGATCAGACGCTTCTTACCGGAATATTTGCGGGTAGCCACGCCAATGGGACTAATGCGGTACACGGGAAAAGGCGACTCGCTGAACGGCCCCAGTAAATATCCTTTACCGGATTCCTTAGCCAACAACGTATCAACGACGGAAGGCTCCTAGAGAGCGGATTGCAAATGATTACGCACATGTGTGACAGTAGGCAAACACCCAACTGTTAATTCCCAATAAAAGTCCACGTTCAACTTCCTGTACTACGAAGCAAGATTTGATGTTAGCGAGGTAACTTCAGGTTCAACCCCGGGTTTTCTGTACTACGAAGGTGGATCACTTGTTATCGGGGTAGATCGCCACGGTAACATATGCTGAACGGCTAACCTGGTCGGGAGCAGGTTATAGTTGGAGATCAGAGATCAACCGGTATAAAAGCCCCGCCCACTAACTAATTCTTGAGATGATAATGGCGTTACCGTTCATAGAAGATGTGGAGCTTGGTGCGCGGATATTGAGAGGTGCGCTCAGAACAGCCATAACATCAGAATCAGAAAGGATTTTAATCGCCATGAAAGTTTGCACAGACAAGCAATTTGCTTTGGCAGGAATGTGCGTCGTTAAACATATAGGAATCCTATAAAAAAAAATGAGATCTAACTATAGGAAAAGTACATAGACTAGCAATGCTTAGAATGTGCATATGCAATGCATAGCATTTCGCTATGGGTACTTTTATGTAGTATCATGTTGATATGTTATTCCTATTCAATGGGGTGTCTCCCCTTAACCCCTTCTGCTGTCCTTGGGTTGCTTTGACCCACTTTCTAATTATTTCCATATCAAAATGTTGGGTTTCTTTCAACCAAAACATTTCAAACCAAAAATAACAATGTGTATATGTAGCCTACAATGATCATTTCACAAAAGACTCAAAAGACACAACAAAAAAGCCACAAAAAGGTATAAAAACACCAAAACGTAGAAAAAAGTTTAACAAATACATCCTCATGTGTTCTCCCTTTCCTAGGAACACAGAAATATAATGTCAGTGTAACTAAGTTTAGTGTCATTCAGTCATGTACTATCTCTTCTCATATTCCAGCCTTGTTTTTTTTAATTAAAAGCCTCTTATACTCTATATAGAGCTCAAGGGTTCTTTTATACAGGGCCCTCACATTGTCTGCTCCAACCTGAAATAAATAAAGAACATTGTCCCTTTGTAAGGCACACTTGGAGAAAGTTGAAGGTGTTGTCAGAGATATTAATCTATCAAGCATTGCACAGTCAGTCGGTGAGCAAGTTAAGAATGCTTTATTGCTTGCGGCCACAAGGAGACAAAAACATCACACGCCATTGTGCTAGAAGTTTGTCTGACTAGCAACCGTTGTTGCTAGTCATTTTAAACACCAGCGCTCAGGACTGTAATTGGCTAATAAAAAGTATTTAAATGTTCCATGGCTCTTCTTCATTGGCTCCTCTGCATAGACCTTGCGCGCGTGTGTGCGTGCGTGCGTGTTTGAGTGTGTGCATGTGTGCTCTTTGACCCCTGTAAGCCTCCCCCACTTTCCTTTATGGCCTCTCCAGAAAGATAGTGGTCAAGACCAGGTCCCCTTGTTTATGTAAGCCTAGTGTTACCCAGAGTTCAGATTTGGGGTTAGGCCTATCTTTGCACACAAGGAATACTGGAACACAGAATCATTATTATACAGGATAAATATGTTACATCTTCAATTTCTCCCACATATCCCTCAAAGCATGTAATACAGAATACTCCTTTTGAATGTTCCTATTATTACGCTCTCAGCATGCAATGCACGGATCTCCAATCTAAAATTTGCGGACCAAAAACCCGAAATAAAAATATTCAGTTTAAATAGACTACCAGCGCGCGTTTCAAACTTGAATCAACTCAAATAGTAGGCGCTGTCAAAAACCTTTAAACGTTTTTATTTTCTTTGAACAACACAGCTGCTTGGCATTTACCTTTTATTCACTTAATTTTGCATAATTATAACTTTTCAATTTATGAACCAGGAGATTAGTTTATGCATTGTTATTGAATACCGTTACACATCAAAGATTTGCCGCTTATATAGGCTATATAGAAGTTCGGTCGGAAAACAAGAACCCTGCCTGTTTGAATAGGTTTCATAACAAATGTTGATCAAGCATTTGTTAACCACCCAACTTCGAATTCATCCAAACAAACACATCTCTCAGCATTAACTCACATATTGATGCAGAATTACACCCTCTGGGAATTCACCTTTGTGAGATCTCAGCGCACCGGGACTCTATAGCCCCCACTTTCTCCATTCCTCCTCGAAATTTCTGTAACTTATGTAAAATGTACTCAAACAACCACAATCTTGTTAACAAATGTATGTAAATACTCATCACGTAACATCTTTCAAGAGTAACCAAATTAGTATATCAAATTTGCCTCATTCCTGTATTTCTCTAAATGTTGTATTTTCAATCTTTCTATTAATCTGCGTATACTTATTCTAGATCTCAAATGTCAAACTGCAACTCTTTCATTAGCCTGAAGCCCGCCATCGCTGTTGAGTCTGTAAACTTGTTAGCTACAATCTCGTTGCCATAGTTGCAAATCTAACTTCCTGGACTCTTCCCTGTCCCAGGACAGAACGCATTTCCTCCACTGGAGAATAGTTAGCCATTAGCTATAAGCTGACCAAGCCACATCATGGATCTTTTCCTCTCAGATCCCAAACTATCCTAGCAAATTGTAAAAGCAAATTGCAGACAGCGTTCAACAGACAGCGACTGGCAAATTCGGTCGAATCATGTCAGCCTTCTGATTTCTTAGGGTCAATTCTACCCTCTTACAACATGTAGCCTAAAACAATTACCCATGGTTATATTTACAACAAAACCTAATATTAACAATTCTATCAACTCTTAGTAGCCTACTATTTCAATTTCAACATAAAATGTGGTCCAAAGTCTACATATGCACCTGAAATTAGGCTACTCGTCAGAGATGTTTACACATGTCTGAGTTCTGGTCGGACAAGCCTTCAACTAGTCCATTTGATTAGGTAAATATTAATGCCACCAAACTCATACATTTCCGCAAAACAACCTCAGCAGCATCAAACACATAGTTCTATTTCAATTTCAACAGAAAAATTGGGATTGTCATTAACAATGTTCAAACTAGTTCTCTCTATAGTATTTACGTGCGCACGGAGGATTTATTTTCTGTAGCCTACCTCAAAAACGGCTATGAACAACCTCACCAATCTCTCTGCTTTCACATCAATTCACCAGCATGTCCATTTGGATAGGTATTACAACCATATATAAATACATATCTATGATTACAACCACCAAACCCTAACACTATTAGAGTTCTGGTTGGACAGGCCTTAACAACTGATATGTAGGCAAATCACGGATCTTGGGATATACTTCACCGATCTTTCTACTTCGTCATCACGTCAACCAAACATTCCGATTCACCTATCCTTCACAGGTCTTAGTTAAAAAGTGCACACACAATTCACTTCACTGATATATTCATAGGATTTTAGCAAAAACATTTAGTTCACTGATACGTTACAAATCACGGATCTTAGTATCTATGATCCACAGTGCTCTTTAACGCACCCACTGTGGATATTCTCACAAGTCAACTATATATACATATACACAATTGTATTCTTACCCTGTCCATCGAAAGCTGTGCCTCATATAGCTAGTCCAGAATTCCGTCACCTTTCCACTATCCCCCAGAAAAAATAGGCCTCTTTTTAAACAGCTATGTTTAGCTGCAAGGTTCTCCACCGTCATGCACGTCTGCATGATTTCAATTCTTGGGTATGGATGTGGAAAGGATGTTGAAATCCGGCTCGAAGGACCAAGTTGTCAGAGATATTAATCTATCAAGCATTGCACAGTCAGTCAGTGTGCAAGTTAAGAATGCTTTATTGCTTGCGGCCACAAGGAGACAAAAACATCACACGCCATTGTGCTAGAAGTTTGTCTGTCTAGCAACCGTTGTTGCTAGTCATTTTAAACACCAGCGCTCAGGGTTAGGGTTACCCCTGTAAGCCTCCCCCACTTTCCTTTATGGCCTCTCCAGAAAGATAGTGGTCAAGACCAGGTCCCCTTGTTTATGTAAGCCTAGTGTTACCCAGAGTTCAGATTTGGGGTTAGGCCTATCTTTGCACACAAGGAATACTGGAACACAGAATCATTATTATACAGGATAAATATGTTACATCTTCAATTTCTCCCACAGGTGTCCATTTGACTACTGTGTTATAAGGTTCATTGCTTATACCTTGTGTCTTTGTCTTGGCCTTGAAGTGGATGCCCTATGCTCAGGGGGAGGAAGAAGTTCCTCTTCCTGCTGAGTTTACCACCATAGCAATTTAATCAATTGATTTATATTTGAAATGAGAACTTTAAGGACTTGTGTCTCATGTTCAGACCACCACCATTAGTAAGTCATTACAGACACTTCAATCACAGCCACGCGTTCACACACTCTCACCATCTATGTTGCAAGTGGTAAAATCAAATCAAACGTGTACCCCCAAAATGCTCTCTGAGCAGGCATGCACAGTTTCCTGATCATCTAGGACCTCCACTTGAGAACGTAAATGGCATATTTGATCAATATTCAGCAACCACATATGGCATACGTACTGGTGTTTGACTATTAGTTTCATGGTTACCTCTGTATGGCACAGTGGGACGACAGTGGGTGGTGGCAGCAACACGACTATATTTCCTGTCACTGCAGAGAACAGTAATACATTCCACTTAGTATTGCTAGTTTATGTACCCTTAGTATAGATAGTCCACATATTTAAATGTAAGGTTCCTATGTGTTTATTGTATGCACCTTCCTGCCAAAGCAAATTCCTTGTCTGTGCAAACTTTCATGGCTAATAAATCCCTTTGTGTTGCCTTGTTAATCAGTTGTATGTTTCCTGTGTTGGCACCTCCTACTGGTGAGTTTGTGTAGTGGAGATTCAGGTCATGTGACCAGAAGTTACATCATCAGTTACTATGAGGCAGTCCTCCATCTTATATATGAGAGAGAGGAAGCACATGTTCATATCTGTTATCATCCAGGCGTTCACGTCCGAGAGAGAGAATCGTTGGTATGTGTTATCAATCTTTTGGGTCATCTATTATTTATATTGAGTTATATTTTGTAGATCGAAGCATGTTTAAGGTGTTTATTAACGGACACGGGAGGTGGTGTTTTCACGTGTCACATTATGTTTAGCAATATCTTAACACTTTGGATTTAATATAGATACAATTTATGTTTGGTGTATTACTACATATTATTTGTCACGTATTAGCATACATACGAACGTGTATGTGGACATATTTATTTACACTGTATTTTCTTTGTAGTTTTACTCCTATGGACAATCAATGACTACAATAAAGAACTTCAACTGGAAGCCTCTGTTTACGTGGTGGTGATTGGGACGGAGTTATCCACCTGTATATCCATGCAAGGCGTGTGGAGAGGACAGGACAGTAAAACAACGCTCTCTAACGGACTGAACTGTGATGCAAAAGACAAGGTTTCACGACGAGAGTAAGTGAAAACCTTTTTTATCAAAATGTCGGAGAAGAAATCATCAAAATCTCAGTCATCACGGACACGGTCTCGTACCTCACGTTCATCTTTATCGAAGAGCTCCAACAGCTCTTCCACCAATGCTGCTGCAGCCTTAGCTCGTGCTGAAGCCCAAGCTGCTAAAGTAGAGGCATCATTTGCAGAGCAAGAAAGCCACATCAAAATGGAACAAGCACGCTTAGAGGCATCTTTAAAGGTGGAGAAAACACGTTTGGAGGTATCCCTCGACACTCTTCAACTAGAGAAAAAAGCTGCTGCAGCAGAAGCTAAGGCTGAAGCATTAGAGGCAGCAATGGATGAGCAAAGCGAAGCCCTGAGCTCTAATATTGATATGGCAACGGATGACCCAGCAGAGCGCACAACAGCATACGTTGAAGAGCAGATAAAGTACACTGCTCATGGAAAACCTTCTACTGACAGTATTAGTCAACAAGCTACGGTTATCCAGCGGGTCCCAGACGCTAGCGTGCAGTGCAATTGGCAGGATAATAAACCAATCCACAACAGTCATCCTGGGGTGCAAGCATCAACAGTTGGACGCCAGAGAGGGCAGGCTGCTATTTACACTCCACAACTTTCTGATAGAAAGCCCCCAAAATTGTTGTATTCAGGACGGAGCATGGATCACACGAGTCAGACACAAGCAAATAATAACAGAGACTGTCCACAAGCTTCTCCGTATGCAAATGCTCATCAGGCTCATCCGTCTGACAGCCAGAGCATGTCAGACTTTGTCAGGTTTTTTGCAAGACGGGAACTTGTGTCTTCAGGGCTTCTCCAATTCAGTGATCAACCAGAGAATTACAGAGCTTGGAGAGCATCATTCCTCAATGCCATACAAGGTTTAAACCTAACAGACAGCGAAGAAATGGATCTGTTAGTGAAGTGGCTAGGTGCAGAATCAGCGACTCAAGTGAAGAGGATAAGAGCTGTGAATGTCCACCATCCACAGAATGGGCTCAAAATGGCTTGGGATAGGCTCAACGAGTGCTACGGGTCGCCAGAGGTCATAGAGAATTCGTTGTTCCAAAGACTGGAAAACTTCCCGAAGATCACGAATAAGGACCATAAGAAGTTGAGAGAGCTCGGTGACTTGTTAATGGAGCTTGAAGCGGCTAAATCAGATGGAGATCTGCTCGGACTTACTTACTTAGACACCGCTCGTGGTATCAACCCCATCGTACAGAAGCTGCCATACAATCTGCAGGAGAGATGGCTCTCTCACGGTTCTAGGTTTAAGGAAAATTTCAATGTTCCTTTCCCTCCATTTGACTACTTTGTGAAATTTGTGTGCCAGCAAGCCAAAATGAGAAACGACCCTAGCTTCTCACTCACTGCAAGCAGTACTGAACCTACGCCGATGAGGAAATCAGCACCTAAGTACGACAGTCCAATCTCTGTCCACAAGACTGATGTGTCACCTAGCACCTCGACATGGGCTAACACAACACAGAAGAACGAAATGGATGTTGCCAAGCAATGCCCCATACATAACAAACCACACCCTTTGCAAAAGTGTCGTGGCTTTAGGGAAAAATCCATTGAGGAAAGGAAGGCCTTTTTAAAGCAACATGGCATCTGCTACAAATGCTGTGCATCATCAGCACATTTGGCCAAAAATTGCAACAGCTGCATCAAGTGTTATGAATGCGGGAGTGAGAGTCACAACTCAGCCCTGCACCCCGGACCTGCACCATGGCTCTCGATGGCCCACACCCCTCCATGTGAGCATGGCGGGGAGGGAGGATTCAATGCTGATGAGGCTACTGTTTCGGCGACCTGTACTCAGGTCTGTGGGGGAGATCTCACCGAAAAATCATGTGCTAAGATTTGTCTCGTGAAAGTCTATCCAAATGGCCAGCAGGAAAAGGCAATGCGGTGCTACGCAATACTAGACGATCAGAGCAATCGTTCGTTAGTAAGGTCTGAGTTCTGTGACCTCTTCAACGTCAAATCCCACAACTCTCCTTACTCACTTAAGACATGTGCTGGTGTAGTTGAGACATCAGGCAGAAGAGCACATGGTTTCCAGGTGGAATCCATAGATGGACAAGTTACTCTCTCTCTACCTACACTGATTGAGTGTAACAAAATTCCAAACAATCGCCGCGAAATACCCCACTCCGGAAGCGGCACAGCATCACGCACACCTGAAACCTCTGGTGCATCACATCCCAAAGCTAGACCCTCAGGCTCCTATTATGCTCCTACTTGGCAGAGACATAATAAGGGTTCACAAAGTAAGGAAACAGATAAATGGGCCACATGATTCACCCTATGCCCAGAGGCTGGACTTGGGATGGGTTATCGTTGGTAATGTTTGTCTTGGAAGTGTCCACAAGCCAACCACTGTGAGCACCTATTTTACCAACACTCTGGAAAATGGACGCCATTCTGTCTTTGGACCATGTCCTAACCACTATGTTGTGAAGGAGAAGTTATATGACAACAAGGCCACAAGTCTCCCTGCACCTGTCCATGTGGAGGCTCCCACATGTGAGGACTACGGAGAGCATCTGGGACGTCATGTCTTTGGACAGACAAAAGATGATGACAAAATAGGCCTTTCTGTTGAAGATATGCTCTTTCAGAAGACAATGGAACAGGGAGTCTATAAAGATGAGGACAATAGCTGGGTAGCTCCCTTGCCTTTCAGAGAGCCGCGGAGACGCCTTCCCAACAACAGGTCACAAGCAGCTGATCGCTTGTCTTCACTACACCGCTCCTTTAACAAGAAGCCTGAGATGAAGGAACATTTTATCTCTTTCATGGAAAAGATATTCAAGAATGGTCATGCAGAGGTAGCTCCTCCGCTGAAAACGGAAGAAGAATGTTGGTACTTACCTTGCTTCGGAGTTTACCATCCTAAGAAACCAGGCCAGATCCGGGTCGTCTTCGATTCAAGTGCTCAACACAAAGGTGTCTCACTGAATCAGGTACTTGTGACTGGCCCAGACCTCAATAACAGTCTACTTGGGGTACTGATTCGTTTTCGAAAGGACTCCATTGCCATCACAGCGGACATACAACAGATGTTCCACTGCTTCGTTGTCAGACCGGAAGACAGGAATTACCTACGATTTCTGTGGCACAGGGACAACGACCTGGAAAAAGACATCGTGGAATATCGCATGAAAGTGCATGTCTTCGGCAATAGTCCATCGCCAGCCGTTGCCACTCACTGTCTCCGGCGAGCCGCAGAAGAAGGAGAGAAAGAGTTTGGCAAAGACGCTAGGCAGTACGTCGATCGAGACTTCTATGTTGACGACGGACTGAAGTCTCTCCCCACAAAGGAAGCTGCCATTGATTTGCTCAAGAGAACGCAGAACATGCTGGCTTGCTCCAACCTCAGGCTACATAAAATAGCCTCGAACAGCCGAGAAGTCATGGAGGCATTCCCCATCGAAGATCACGCCAACGATCTGAAGGATCTGGAAATTGGCGTCGACCCCTTACCTATACAGCGCAGCCTTGGACTCTGCTGGGACTTGAAGACCGACACTTTCCTGTTCCAAGTGGCAGAAGAAAAGAAGCCCTTCACTCGCAGAGGAGTTTTAGCAACAGTCAACAGCCTTTATGACCCCTTAGGATTTGTGGCTCCAGTCACCATACAAGGCAAGGCTTTGCTTAGAGACCTCTCATCTGAGACTAGTGACTGGGATGCTCCATTGTCTCCGGATGGACAGGAAAGTTGGGAAAAATGGAGAGAGTCCCTCAAAGAGCTGCAGCTCCTGAACATTCCAAGGCCATATACAAAAGTGTCTCCAGCCCTTGCGCAGCACAGAGAACTCTGTGTCTTTGGGGATGCTTCGAACAAGGCAATAGGTGCTGTTGCCTATCTAAAAGTCACAGATTCAGAAGGTAACTGCCGCACAGGGTTCGTTTTAGGCAAGGCAAGATTGGCTCCACGGCCAGAACAAACTATACCTCGGTTAGAGTTGTGTGCAGCAGTGCTGGCTGTGGGCATGGCAGAACTCATCATTTCCGAGATCGACATTGAGTTTGATGCACTCACCTTTTATACCGACAGCAAAGTAGTCCTGGGCTACATTTACAACGAGAAAAGGAGATTCCATGTTTATGTCCACAACAGGATCCAAAGGATCAGAAGGAGCACAAAGCCACAGCAATGGCGTTATGTGTCTACTGAGCACAATCCTGCGGACCACGCCACAAGGTCTGTACATGCAGCTCGTCTGAAGTACACAAGCTGGTTTACCGGACCTCAGTTTCTGTCTCAACCAGAGGAAACACCTTTCAAGACAGATGTGTTTGAGCTAGTAGACCCAGGACAGGATAAAGACCTGCGCACCCAAGTAACAGTGCTTGCCTCCACCACCGATGACAGCCGACTTGGATCCCAGCGCTTTCAACGCTTTTCGACTTGGAGGGCTCTTAGTCGTGGCATCTGTTTCCTCAGACGCACTGCCTACCACTTCAAGAAGGCTTCAGAAGATCCTGGCCGTACCTCCAAAGAATGGCGTCACAGTGGAACACCATACTCAGTGAAGGAACTCAGGCAGAGTAGAAATGTCATCATTCTATCGGTGCAGCAGGAAACTTATGCTGAAGAGATCGATTGCATCAAGGATCAAAGAAATATGCCCAAGAGCAGCCCTCTCAGGATGTTGGATCCATTCATTGATGAGGATGGTCTCTTGAGGGTTGGAGGACGGATACGGGAGTCACATTTGGGATACGAGGAGAAAAGGCCCTTAATCATTCCTGGACGTCATCATGTTGCATCCCTTCTTGTGCGACATTATCATACAGAGTCACAACATCAAGGACGCCATTTTACTGAGGGCGCAGTCCGCTCAGCTGGCTACTGGATTGTGGGGGCCAAAAGGTGTGTAAGCAGCTTCATCTTCAAGTGCATCACCTGCCGTAAGCTACGAGGTACATGTGAGGTCCAGAAAATGGCCGACTTACCTCTGGATAGACTCAGCATGGACCCACCTTTCACTCATGTCGGTGTTGATGTCTTTGGACCTTGGACTGTCTCAGCACGTCGTACTAGGGGTGGCCATGCCGAAAGTAAAAGATGGGCCGTCCTATTTACCTGTTTGAGCGTCAGAGCTATCCATCTTGAGGTTATAGAGTCAATGGACAGCTCCAGCTTTATAAATGCGCTGAGAAGGTTCCTGGCAATCCGTGGGCCGGTCAAGCACATCCGCTCAGACCGGGGTACCAACTTCATCGGAGCGTGCAAGGAGCTAGGAATCCCTTCTAATGTTGATGAGGATATGGTGAAGAGGTACCTCTCTGAAAAGGGCTGCACCTGGACGTTCAACCCGCCTCATGCCTCTCATATGGGTGGGGCATGGGAGAGGATGATTGGAATCACCCGCAGAATTCTCGACTCCATGCTTCTCCAGTCCCAGACCTCCCGGCTCACTCATGAGGTGCTCACCACCTTTATGGCTGAGGTGATGGCAATTGTCAACAACAGACCTGTAGTACCTGTTTCCACAGATGCAGAAGATCCATTCATCCTCAGTCCTGCCACACTGTTGACGCAGAAAACCGGTCCTCATCTCATCCCTCCAGGTGACAACAAGAACCTACATAAGCGACAGTGGCGACAAGTGCAAAGCCTGGCCGATACCTTTTGGGACAGATGGCGCAAACAGTACTTGTCTACCCTGCAAGCAAGAAGGAAATGGACGTCTGACAAACCGAACATCACTCCAGGTTCGGTGGTTCTCATGAGGGATAGCCAGTCTAAAAGAAACGATTGGCCTATGGGAGTCATATCTCAGGTGTTCCCCAGCAAGGACGGAAGAGTCCGTAAAGTCGAGGTGAAGATCTACAGACAAGATGGACCGAAGCTGTATCTCAGGCCTGTGACTGAAGTGGTTCTGCTGTTCTCTCCAGAGGAACAGGCTTGATCGATTTCCTCCTTTAGAGGTGGTTTGTGGAAATGTTATGGTATCTAGGGATACCAGACGGGGAGTGTGTTGCCTTGTTAATCAGTTGTATGTTTCCTGTGTTGGCACCTCCTACTGGTGAGTTTGTGTAGTGGAGATTCAGGTCATGTGACCAGAAGTTACATCATCAGTTACTATGAGGCAGTCCTCCATCTTATATATGAGAGAGAGGAAGCACATGTTCATATCTGTTATCATCCAGGCGTTCACGTCCGAGAGAGAGAATCGTTGGTATGTGTTATCAATCTTTTGGGTCATCTATTATTTATATTGAGTTATATTTTGTAGATCGAAGCATGTTTAAGGTGTTTATTAACGGACACGGGAGGTGGTGTTTTCACGTGTCACATTATGTTTAGCAATATCTTAACACTTTGGATTTAATATAGATACAATTTATGTTTGGTGTATTACTACATATTATTTGTCACGTATTAGCATACATACGAACGTGTATGTGGACATATTTATTTACACTGTATTTTCTTTGTAGTTTTACTCCTATGGACAATCAATGACTACAATAAAGAACTTCAACTGGAAGCCTCTGTTTACGTGGTGGTGATTGGGACGGAGTTATCCACCTGTATATCCATGCAAGGCGTGTGGAGAGGACAGGACACCCTTTCTGATTCTACATTTCACTTCCACAATATTTATAAATAATTGTTGAATGAACATGGTCACATAGATCACTTGAAACATACATATGCCTGGGTTACCGAGCTGCTGCCACCAGGGTCTGAAGAAGTGCCCCCTTCCACTCCTTCCATCATGGGGCGACCCTGGTAGCTGGAGAGGGCCAGCTCCTAAGCAAGAGTGAAGTCCTGTGGAGGAGGCCCCCCCCAGTTGTCTTTCACTAATTTTTCTTCCTGTTGGCTGCAAGCAATTTCATTGTTCTATAGGCCCTTTGTAGCTATACCAATATCTTACATAAAGTATTGCCTACTGCTACTTACCGTTTAGAATTATGTTTTGATATTTCTTTTTTATTTGCTCCCACGATCGTTTGCCACTTCCAGGGTTGCAACTAAAATAATACAGCAACAAAAGTTTAACGTTATGGAATGCACACGTGTAATTATGGTCACATATTGTGCCTGGGACAGTGATATCAATAAATCATGTATCTTACGCATTTACAGCGTCTGCTATTTTCTACCAGCTTAGCAGCAGCGAATTTGTTGATTTGTGCCTGTATTATATGACTGTATTCCTGATATGTTTGTGTAACAATATTTCATGCAGGAGGAGTAGACAAAGTTTGTACGATTATTGTCCGGAATCTCCGCTCCTCCTCCGTGAAATATGCGGCTCTTGTTTTGTCCATGTTTGCGATTGGATGTACGGTGCAAACACCGCCCCTTTATGTGAACGCGCACGTCTCTAGATTAGAAAGATCTGGGTTGAGTTAGAGAGTTGATAACCGCCGTCGTAATACCGTTTATCGTGATTGCGATTGTCTCGCTTTGTGTAGCCGGGTAACTGAAAGTAATCCAGAGCATGTTGATCTTGATTCGTAGTACAGGTCCCTGGCGTCTTAGAAGACGTCGCCCCGCACCACCAGCATCGGGCGGAGCTGGTTCATGAAGGAGGACGCGAGACATAGCTCGTCACTAGCAGCGCATGACGCAGCCTGACTCTGAGCTTTGTCAACAAACGAGGGAGACGGACGAGAGATGACCAAAATAACAATGATTTATTATAACACTAAGTTAACGGTAGCCAAAGTCAATATCCAAGTGAAAAACAGCCGTCTGCAACCGGGAAGGGATCTCCCCGGAACTGGAAAAGTAGTCTTGCTATAACCAGACCGGGAACAGGTGTGGCTCATCAGGCCTGATGACCCATCACACCTGAAAGACACCTAAAAGACAACCAGCAATAAAGAGGGAAGACACCTAGTGGAGTGGAGGGGTCGTCACATGCGTCATTAGCAACGCGTCATATTACGCTGCAGGATACTCCGTCTTAATAGGGTGGGGTATATAGCGGGGTATCCTGGCATATGCATTGCTAGTGCGACATAGACATCAGTCATCCTCCGCCTCCCCGGCCTCCTCCCTTGTTTCTTTTTTCCTGTTTCGTGTAGAGAGAACGCTGCTCTCTGCTCGGAGGTCTAGACGGTGTCGCCGTTGGGTGCGGCAGGGAGCCGATGCAAGCAGAACCACAATGCCAAACCAAATGTACAATCATGTATTGTACAGTGTGCAATAAAGCATCAAGTAAACATATACTGAGTCCTCCTGCCTGAACCGCCTTGCACAGCGGACGTGGTACCACCCACCTTGGAAGCCACCATGCGAGGACAAAGCCTGGTTGAATGGGAGAAGGACCCGCATACGGAACAACACAGTGGGCGAAGCCCAGAGAAGGTGCAGCTGACCAGCTCCAGATCCAGCACGGACCAGTCCAGACGTTGGTTGAAACGCTGAACATGCAGAGTGGCCTTAGCGGAATAGCCCCGGTGATATTCGTAAAACAGCCCAACCCCGTAAGACAGCGCGAGATCTGCGATGATACGTATTAAGTTCCACGCATCCATGCAATGTTTTCCCGGAGGCCATCAGGAAGGGCTGCCGAAGGAGGTAGGAAGGAGGCTCCAGAGGCTACGACGCGCTGGCCAGAGTGAAGGAGGGCCAGATCGCCTGCGCATCAAGCCAAACCCTCGGCGGGGACACAACAGCGGCGACAGTGGCCCTGTCTCCCTCGATGAGATGCAGACGTGCATCCATTGAAGCTAGCGTGCCCCGATGGTCGACCAGCGCCGCAAGCACAAGATCCTGCTGTGATCCGATCGGGCCGGCCTAGGACCCCGTCCAGGGTTGCTTCGCCGAACTTGCATCCGCGGCTGGACCCCGCTTGCTCTTCCTCGTAGCCTTACGAGGAACTGGCGCGTCCGACTCCTCCTCGCACAGATCAACAAAACATAGGTATAGCTCATCGTGAGACAGCCCGACCGGAGGCGTGCATCCTTTTTTCATAAAACCCAGCCAAAAGGCGAGGCAAATTTGTCGAGCGGGACGGGCTGTTGCCCCACTAGTCGAACACTCCTTCGAGGTTTGGATCCTCCAACAGGGACGTTCTCCGCGGCCTCGTCCTCCAAGCCGTCAACTAGGAACTCCGTCCCTTTTACCTTGGAATCAGAGAGATCGGACATTGCTAATATCCAGACGACCCGCAGGAGACCGAGAGGTTCCTGGTTAAAGAAAGGTTAAAGAAAAAAAATGCAGGTGTAGATTGTGGAGAGTGGCGCTCGCGTGAAGATGGTAGCTGGTTGGAGGAATAAAGGATGAGGGTAGTAGCAAAGCCAAGCCAGTTGAGCAGAGGCAGCGAGGAGACGTGAGATGAACAAGAGTTATTTGGGGATGATGTGGGGTGTGACTGAGATGTTCCAGGAGAGAGAGGAGCTGACGTTGGAGGTAGCTGGAATGTAGGTAGCTGTGGGAAAAATTTAAGATGTAACATATTTATCCTGTATAAGAATGATTCTGTGTTACAATATTCCTTGTGTGTGGAGATAGGCCTAACCCCAAATCTGAACTCTGGGTAACACTAGGCTTACATAAACAAGGGGGACCTGGTCTTGACCACTATCTTTCTGGAGAGGCCATAAAGGAAAGTGGGGGAGGCTTACAGGGGTCAAAGAGCACATGCACACACTCAAACACACACGCGCGCGCCAGCGCTATGGAGAGGAGCCAATGAATGACTATTTCGCCTGCTATTTGAGTTGATTCAAGTTTGAAACGCGCGCTGATAGATATATAGGCAATGTCTCTATTTGGGTTGATTAAGTAAAAACTAAGATTAAAATTGAAAAAGTGAGAAGTGTTACATTAAACCATATACAAACTACAAAATATTCAAATTAAATATTTTCATTTAGGGTTTTTGGTCCGCAAATTTTAGATTGGAGATCCGTGCATTGCATGCTGATAGCGTAATAATAGGAACATTCAAAAGGGGTATTCTGTATTACATGCTTTGATAAGACCTTTGAGAAGTTAAAGAGTAAGGTTTTGTGTTTTGCGGGCTTATGTTACACTTGTTAAATTGTGAATTTAAAGGTTTACAAAGAAAAGGGAGCATTTTTAGTTATTTCCTTTGTCTTACGGGCATTGTTTGATTGACGTGAGTGGTAGCGTAATTCTAGCATGAATTACTAAGAGCAGTTTTAACCTAAACATGGATTTCATGAAACAATGTTTGATAACGATAGTTTAAAGCAAATTCAAATATTGATTACAGATAATTGGTAGAAGGCTAATTTTGAAATCAAACAAGCAAGATTCATTCGATTATTGCAACCTAGGAAACTTATGGGTGTTTTTGTGTTCAGTAGGTCTACAGAAAGGGAATGTCTTTTGTTTAGGGGTTTGATTTTATTTGAAATTGTAACTTTATTACTGTCTGACTTAAATAACGTGCACATCAAATATCCATTGACATGGAACCAATTGATGGCTTTTTCCAGTTTGGGTTATTTTGGGTGGTTCTTCTTCACAAGTGTTTTATTTTGGTTTGAGGAAATATATGTGAAAAATGGTGAAGTGATTAGATGGTTACGAAAGATCGGTTTAGAGTGATCATGGAAGGTTACGGAATGAAACAAAAGAACGTTTTATGGATGAGAAGAGATGATTAGTTTAAACACTGATGTTCTGAAAAAGGAAATATGCATATACTTTGAAGGTACATTGAACATTTTAAGTCAAAACAGTACAATCTAGGGTTTTTAAAGAGTTTTGATAAAGGTATTGGATGCAATTTGGTTAACAATAAGAGAGAAAAGAACTCAAATATACTTTTATTTGGAGTTTGATTGTCATTTTGATTTAAAGTTAATATGGATGTTTTATCAGGAGCCTGACACAATGTTTGGGATGAACAGTTGGGCTGTGATAAGGATGTTTTTATGAGTGGTATTAGTGCATAATTTGAGAAGACTCATTAAGTCTGAAATTGTGGTTATGATGGTTTGTGCTAATTAGCTTGTTTTGGACTGCAGCCAAAACAGGTTAGGAAGTTCTACCTATCTGACCTTTTATGGAACATATAGAGAAAAAAATGTTTGGTTAATAGCTACATTATTTGGTCTTTATTTCATATAGGAGGCATACAGATTAAATTCTGGTTTGGGGATAATTACAATGGTTTTTATCATATAATGGAAACATAGAGGAATCTGAAACAATATAGGTCTTAAACTTAACAGTTTTAAAAGAAAGAAAAGTTTTTTGAAGTGAAAGAAATTAAACAACTGTGATTTTCTAAAGAAGGAAACAAACAAGGAAACAGATTGTAATTTCTGGCATGACTAATAGGAGTTGAATATCAAATGAATTGAATTATGGAAGATCATAGGTGATACCACAACTTAAACCTTTCGCATAGCATGATGAAGAGACGGATCAAAACAGGTTTTATACAATACTAACTAGAAAAGAGATATCCTTTGCTAAACTCTGTTCCAGGTGAAGCAGTAAACCAAAGAGTGGAGGAGTTGAACGAGGAGATTGTGTATTGATTAAAGATATCAAAAGAAAGAACTGGTCCAGCCAAGCTGGGAAGGACCATATCAGGTACTGCTCACCACACCCACTGCAGTCAAAATAGCGGAGAGGACGTCTTGGATACATTTGTCACATTGTATGAAAGTTAGGGACATTGATATAGGGTCAGGTTAGTTACTCACCACCGTCTCTTAAGGCCCAAGTCTGACTACAAAGGGGAGTCTTTTCTTGAAGGCCCGTCTCAACCTCAGTGAAGAAACCAACGGCAAACAGAGACTTAGGGTGTGAACTAAATAGGCTAGGATACAGTAAGCAGGGAAAGGTAGAAAGGATGGGTGACCTATTTGACAATGTAAGAGCCTCTTAATTTACTGTTCTCTATGGTTAAAAGATTAAATGATCTGCAAGGGAAGATATTGATTAATTTGTTTGCTCTAAAAGAAGTTCATACTGATAACATTGATTTTATTTTTCTGGAAATGCTAAAGATGATGTGGTGCAAAAGAGGCAGCCATACAGGTGTCTTAACATTAGGAAATGTGGATGTGACTTTCTTGAGAGATATGCAGGAAGTGTCACCAAACTGGTGGGTTATGTAAATTAACAGGAGGAATTTATGTTACTGAAGAATCTATTTCGTTATGTGCTGATTTGAGCCATGGGATGAATCATGTCTCAAACAGGAGGGATGGTGATAACGAAAGTGTTTATGGCAAATGGATTTACGAGGAGTAAAGTTGCTTTCAACTGACCACTGTGAGAATGTAACTTTAATACTGTGTAGTCTACTATGTTCTGAAATTC
The DNA here is from genome assembly GCA_903064625.1 of Mallotus villosus. Taxonomy (NCBI): domain Eukaryota; kingdom Metazoa; phylum Chordata; class Actinopteri; order Osmeriformes; family Salangidae; genus Mallotus; species Mallotus villosus. Next base: position 9,083 of record CAEFZP010004161.1, on the reverse strand, counting down.
ACAGACAGTCGAGAGATGCTGTCCCAATCCAGTGAGAGGTCACTGACCTAAGGAGACTGGATTGTGGGGGTGGATTTGAAACATAGTCCTGGAAATGACAGAGGTGAACAGGGTCATTCCTGGTTAGTTTCAGAGGAGATGGCATAGTACACGTGAGTCGAGCGTGCATGTTGGTTGATGATGTCAATTTAAGGAGAACTCCACGCTGTGCCTATAGTACAGTGTGTTGAGGTTGCCGTTTTAATCAATTAGACTACATTTTCTATGAGAAGATTACACAATCACCATGCATACACAATCATGGCATCCGTTTCAGCAAATTGGACTTTGTGATAATAATGGGAATTGTCTTGGAAATTACGTTTTGTATGTTGAAATACGTATGAACTAAATGGTGCTATGATCACGGATATAATGATTTAACAATTTCATTGATGACAATGCAAATGGTAAATAGATTCATAAGTTAAGTTTTAATCTTGAGATAAGTTGGAAACCTTTCTGTGGAAATAAAATTTAGGTACAAACACTCCTATCATGATACGTTCTACCAGTTACGTAAAGATGTTTCAGTTGAATTGTTATGTTCCAGGGCAGAAGTTTGAGAACAGTTATAGACTGTCGGAAGAAGTGATAACAATCCTGTTTCATTGATGTGACTTGATGAAGTATTATTTTGGAGTTGCATTAAAGCTTAATGTTTTGTTTTTGAGAGACCAGTTTGTACTACAGAAAGTTGATATTCATTTGAAAAGAAACAGAAATTGAGAACATGAAAGAACTTTTCAGGATGTGCCAAAGTGATGTCTTATCATGCAGAGGTTGTAAAATAGTTACGGCAGGCTGGGGAGAAATGTCTGTTGACCTAAAGGCCTGACGGCTCTGTAGATCACCTTCGGGGGAGGTTTTATGGCTCCCTGACCTAGGAGAGAACTGCTTATCACCAGAGGAAGAGCACAATCAGGGCCTTGTATAGACTGTCTTAGAAAAACCTGACTGACAGTTTATTGAATGTTTGGTTTTAGAGATGACCATGTAGACAACAAGGCATGTTCATATCCTGATCATTTCTGTATTGATTTCTTTGTTGCAATCTTTGTTTCTGTTTGATTGTGTGTGAAGGAGATCTGAGATGAGGTCCAATGCATCAGACGTCAAATAACCACTGCTGAGTGATGACGGGTTTTATCCCAATACCATGGGTTTCCCGTTGTGTCGAGTGAATTCACACTACTATACTATAATGCTGTATAGTCTTATCGAATATTACACATTTTGGATTTGTATGAATTATTTTTATGAATTATTTTGATTTTATGTATTTTTGACTTTATTGATTGTGCGTTGGTGTGGTTTTGGAATAACACATTTTATTCAGGTTAAACAGGAGGGATATGTGGGAAAAATTTAAGATGTAACATATTTATCCTGTATAAGAATGATTCTGTGTTACAATATTCCTTGTGTGTGGAGATAGGCCTAACCCCAAATCTGAACTCTGGGTAACACTAGGCTTACATAAACAAGGGGGACCTGGTCTTGACCACTATCTTTCTGGAGAGGCCATAAAGGAAAGTGGGGGAGGCTTACAGGGGTCAAAGAGCACATGCACACACTCAAACACACACGCACGCGCCAGCGCTATGGAGAGGAGACAATGAAGAAGAGCCATGGAACATTTAAATACTTTGTATTAGCCAATTACAGTCCTGAGCGCTGGTGTTTAAAATGACTAGCAACAACGGTTGCTAGTCAGACAAATTTCTAGCACAATGGCGTGTGATCTTTTTGTCTCCTTGTGGCCGCAAGCAATAAAGCATTCTTAACTTGTTCACCGACTGACTGTGCAATGCTTGATAGATTAATATCTCTAACCAAGGGCGTAGGAACCGGGGGGGACGGAGGGGACGTGTCCCCTCCAATGTTGGAGACAGGCGCATTTGTCCCCCCCAAAAATTATACTGCAAAATATTTGATTTAGATTTTTTTTTACTTGTTAGCTTTTATTTTGAAAGCGCAACACAGCGTCTTGTCACCGGCCGGCCCCATGAATGGTTTTGTGTGCCCCCCGCGGAGCCTTTAAGGCAGCGCGCAGGGTTGGATTAAGGCCTTCACGTTGGAACTGCCTTCGAATTGCTACCTAGAAGGCTAAATTAAGGGTATAAAATAATTTCGGACACCGGCCCCCCTCCGTCCCCTCAACGGCTCAGAGTGTTTGAGATGCGGGTGTCTGCCTACTAGCGACAGGTCAGAGAGCCGTGAAGATGAAAAGACAGCAGCAGCTCAGTTTAAACGATTTCTTTCTCCAGGGCAAGAAAAAAAAGAAAGGAAATGTGAGTTGGTAATACTTTTGCCCAGGAGGGTAATTATATTTTCTGTCTAACGTTAGACTTATTGATGTTAAGATGACAACATCTAACTAGTAGGCCTACACTCTTCTTGCTAGGTAAACGTTGTTACTATGACCGTTACTAGCTAACGGTTGCTGGCGAAAATGTGGTGGACTTTCCAGTAACGTAAAAGACAAAAAGAGATTTTATTTAAGATAACTGTAAAAAGAACATTATTTTCCTATTACAGTTTTTCTCAGTTGCTTTGGTGCTTTTCTCAGATCAGAATGAAAATTATCATAATTATTAGTTAGCTTTCACATCAGTATTTATCTATGCCTTATTCGTCTCCACTGCTTTCATATTAGAGATCAGATGAAGTTCAGCTGGCCACTCACAGTAAGGGAGATGCAGGGAAAGCCAGCACTGCAGAGTTGCAGGTAGGTGCTACAGTATAAAGTGAGGTGATGTTAGGTTGTTGATCATGAGAGGAAGGTTTTAACATGATAAGAAGTGAACAGGGTTGAATTTAAACAATAAAATAAATTACAAACATGATTTTAATATTGCACTAGATTTCACATCAGTATTTATCTATGCCTTATTCGTCTCCACTGCTTTCATATTAGAGATCAGATGAAGTTCAGCTGGCCACTCACAGTAAGGGAGATGCAGGGAAAGCCAGCACTGCAGAGTTGCAGGTAGGTGCTACAGTATAAAGTGAGGTGATGTTAGGTTGTTGATCATGAGAGGAAGGTTTTAACATGATAAGAAGTGAACAGGGTTGAATTTAAACAATAAAATAAATTACAAACATGATTTTAATATTGCACTAGCTTTCACATCAGTATTTATCTATGCCTTATTCGTCTCCACTGCTTTCATATTAGAGATCAGATGAAGTTCAGCTGGCCACTCACAGTAAGGGAGATGCAGGGAAAGCCAGCACTGCAGAGTTGCAGGTAGGTGCTACAGTATAAAGTGAGGTGATGTTAGGTTGTTGATCATGAGAGGAAGGTTTTAACATGATAAGAAGTGAACAGGGTTGAATTTAAACAATAAAATAAATTACAAACATGATTTTAATATTGCACTAGATTTCACATCAGTATTTATCTATGCCTTATTCGTCTCCACTGCTTTCATATTAGAGATCAGATGAAGTTCAGCTGGCCACTCACAGTAAGGGAGATGCAGGGAAAGCCAGCACTGCAGAGTTGCAGGTAGGTGCTACAGTATAAAGTGAGGTGATGTTAGGTTGTTGATCATGAGAGGAAGGTTTTAACATGATAAGAAGTGAACAGGGTTGAATTTAAACAATAAAATAAATTACAAACATGATTTTAATATTGCACTAGCTTTCACATCAGTATTTATCTATGCCTTATTCGTCTCCACTGCTTTCATATTAGAGATCAGATGAAGTTCAGCTGGCCACTCACAGTAAGGGAGATGCAGGGAAAGCCAGCACTGCAGAGTTGCAGGTAGGTGCTACAGTATAAAGTGAGGTGATGTTAGGTTGTTGATCATGAGAGGAAGGTTTTAACATGATAAGAAGTGAACAGGGTTGAATTTAAACAATAAAATAAATTACAAACATGATTTTAATATTGCACTAGATTTCACATCAGTATTTATCTATGCCTTATTCGTCTCCACTGCTTTCATATTAGAGATCAGATGAAGTTCAGCTGGCCACTCACAGTAAGGGAGATGCAGGGAAAGCCAGCACTGCAGAGTTGCAGGTAGGTGCTACAGTATAAAGTGAGGTGATGTTAGGTTGTTGATCATGAGAGGAAGGTTTTAACATGATAAGAAGTGAACAGGGTTGAATTTAAACAATAAAATAAATTACAAACATGATTTTAATATTGCACTAGCTTTCACATCAGTATTTATCTATGCCTTATTCGTCTCCACTGCTTTCATATTAGAGATCAGATGAAGTTCAGCTGGCCACTCACAGTAAGGGAGATGCAGGGAAAGCCAGCACTGCAGAGTTGCAGGTAGGTGCTACAGTATAAAGTGAGGTGATGTTAGGTTGTTGATCATGAGAGGAAGGTTTTAACATGATAAGAAGTAAACAGGGTTGAATTTAAACAATAAAATAAATTACAAACATGATTTTAATATTGCACTAGATTTCACATCAGTATTTATCTATGCCTTATTCGTCTCCACTGCTTTCTGTGTGTTCTCGTTGTTCCCGGTGTTGCTTTTGTTCCCGAGCTTTTTGCCTGTTGGACGTTTTTTGTTACCTTTTTGAGCTGAATATATTACTCTTTGCTACGACGTCTTGCGTTTGGGTCCTGCTTGCCTGCCTGTCTGCCAGACCGTAACAGTGACTGTTTTCCTTTTAGGGTGTTCAGAGCAGGGACAGACAGCTGAGAGACACTGAAGTCAGGGGACAGAGGACAGAGTCATATCAGCCACATCCAAAATTCATTGACACTCAAGTTCTGTCTAACAGAACTCTCTCCTTCCAAGAGCGGTGGTACAAGGACTTTCCCTGGCTACATTATGATGCAGTGCAGAAGGGTTTTTTGTGTTTTTATTGCATGAGAATTTACCAGGACAAACCCACACCATTTGCTGTAAAATCAGAGCCCGCCTTTATCACTTCTGGATTCAAAAATTGGAAGAAAGCTATTGAAAAATTTAAAGCACATGAAAGTAGTCGTACACACCGTCACGCTGTCTCTGTGACTGCACAAGAAAATCACCCTGTAAATGCACAGTTGTCCAGTGCTTTAGCAAATACACAATCAGGCAACAGGCACTGTCTGGGGAAAATTGTGAGTTCCATCAAATATTTGGCACGACAGGGACAGGCCTTGAGAGGACATGAGGATGAAAACAGTAATTTTTATCAACTTTTGAAAGACAAGGCAGAGGATGATGTCCTTTTAGCCAAATGGTTGCAGAGGTCCCAGAAAGAGTACATCAGTCCACAAATCCAGAATGAAATTCTGTCTACAATGAGTAACAATATTGTGAGTGGAATAGCTGATACAATCAGAGATCTACCGGTTCTTCAATATGCAGTGATTATGGATGGAACACAAGACATTTCCGGGCAAGAACAAGAAAGTATTTGCCTGCGTTATGTTGACAATGACCTGAAGCCCTGTGAAGAGTTCATCGGCATGTATCATGTTACTGAAACAACAGGAAAAAGCCTTGCTGGAGTAGTTAAAGATGTGCTGCTGAGATTAAATTTACCAATGCATGGGTTACGAGGTCAAACTTATGACGGGGCAGCTAATATGGCTGGGAAGCATGCTGGTGCACAGGCACTGATAAAACAAGAGCAGCCACTAGCACTTTACGTTCATTGTGGAGCCCACTGCACTAATTTAATCACACAGAAAGCTTGCTTGGCCTCTGTTCTGATCAGAGACTCATTGGATTGGGTCAACCAGCTTGGAGTCCTTTTGTCTCATTCAGGGAAGTTTAAGGCGATCCATGCAGCAATAGCACATGCAGAGAACCCATCATGCACTGCAATAAAACCCCTGTGTCCCACAAGATGGACAGTACGGGGCAAAGCCATAAAAGCTGTTTTGTCACAGTATGGGTCAGTGCTGGCTAGCTTGCAGGAGATGGCTTGTGGTGCCTCAAATACTGCATCTACTGCTAATGGGCTGCTAGGGCAGTTTAGGAAAGGCAAAACAGTTCTGGGTCTCATCCTTGCCTCACCAGTGATTTTTGAGCTTGAGTGCCTGAACATCTCTTTTCAGAAGAGAACTGAAACCATTGCTGGCATGAGGGCTGCTGTTGAAGTTGTTAGGACCTCAATCAAGGCCAAAAAAAATGAGGAAAGTTTCAAAGCTCTGTTTGAAGAGGCGACGGCTGTGGTTCAGTCTTTAGGTGTTAAGCCTATTACCATTGCACAGACCAGACCGCCCCCAAAACGCTTCATTGAAGGAGCTGAGGCACATCAACCTAAAAGTGCCAAGGACCACTACAGAGGGGAGTTCTTTAAAGTCCTGGATATTGTAGATGCAAAGCTCAGTGAGCTATTTAACCAGAACGACTTGTTGACTTTGCAAAAGTTGGAAGAGACACTTCTGAGTGGAGTGATTGATGCTGCAGTCATTGGGAAATACCCAGAGTTGAACAGAGAGTCACTTTCAGTGCAGCTTTCTATGTTTCGCCTGAACTACTCATTTAGCAACAGTGCAGAGGCTGCAGGGATCATTCGTGGATTGCCTGTAGAGGTACGTAGTCTATTTGGGCAAGTGGAAAACCTGGTCAGGTTGCTTTTAGTAGTCCCTGTTTCATCCTGTGAGGCAGAGAGAAGTTTTAGTGTCCTCCGCAGGCTCAAAACTTGGCTCCGGTCCACAATGTCTCAAAACAGACTCAACCATGTTGCTGTCTGTCACGTCCATCAGGATAAACTTGACTTACTGGACAAGAAGTCAATTTGCAAGCAATTTGTGGCTGCAAATGACAGAAGGAAACAACATTTTGGCTCTTTTGCGTAGGCCAGTGTGTTTCAACCTTTTGTGTGCCACGGCACGTTTGACACTGAACAAAAAATCACACAGCACGCAAATTATTAGATGCAGGACTGTACAGTGCTATCCAACTTTTATTTGTGACTGAAAACTACACAGGAATTGATATGTATCAGTTCATTACATCCATTCTAATGTTGTCTACCTTTACCTTCACACACCAATTAGTTAGTGGAAATGTGGAAGAATATCACACTCTAGAGTAAAAAAAAGTTGGTGTATATTAAAATTCTTGATATTGTTTTTGCGTTTAACCTTAACCTTTGCCTGTGTCCGTTCATTGAGGCATAAGATATAACTAGGAAAAGAAAATGTAATGTATTAAGAAAATATATTATTCTACAAAACTGTATGATTAGGCCTGCAATTAAAGAATGTATTTGATATTTATCAGTTAATTACTGCCATTCAAAATGTGTTTTCCTTTACAAATGTAGGCTATCTTTTTAGAAGAATAAAATACACTTGTGAATGTTTTGCAGTGTAGTTCTTTTATGACATATTTCTGTTAAAACCATTAATGGATCTGTCAGGTTTCCGATATGTGTCCCCCCCAATGTTAAACTCCTTCCTACGCCCCTGTCTCTAACAGTAGCATATGCATTAATTGAGAATAATGGATGACGTGGTTGTTGCAGAGTTCCCTAATACCTTTGAAATATCAAGTTATTGTAAACTTGTATTTACACGGGAAGATACTTTCAATTATAGGCTATTCATTAACAGTTTACTTATCAACTTCGAATATTTTGTATTATTATATTATATTTTATCACTTGCTGTATACTGGTTGAACACATTAGAACGTTCTAGGCTGGCAAAAGTAGCTTTTTCAAGGAAGTAGGGTTAAAGTTGTTTGTAATTAATTCAGTCAGAAACAGAGCACACTCATCGTATATTTATTTGAAACAGCTTGGCTGCAACACAAAGGTAAATTACGTGAATACTTACGTAATACTTCCCCTTTAAGCAAGTTAGATTACAGCGTGCAACAAGGAGGTTGCTTTGCAACCAAAAATAGTCCTGGTCATTGTCACTATCCGATTCATCTCTCAATTCTTCATAACATGTATCATTGTGCTGAAATATGCTTACCAACAAAGAAAAAAGTATATGAAACATTCCACTAAGTAATTTTTTTCCTAATTTGCGTCATAGAGCAAATGGCGTGACGCCTCATAGTTCATCGTTTCTTTTTTACAAAAAGTTTCTCAGTCATATTTCATGATTAAAATTAGACTACCAATATCCTCCTAGCTTTCCATTTCTTTCAAAATGTATTGTAAACCTTTATATTTGTAAACACTTGTCGTTTTTGCAGCCTCTGAATCTGATGTTTTACCCAATTTTTCAGTTCAAATACATGAGCGAAGCAAGTTCAGGCATGGCACTCCCATCGCATCCATTAGCCATAGGCTTAGCTTGATAGGCGGCCCTATAAAGTCGCACAAATGCACGCACATGCATCCTCGATTATGTGTTCTGCACTGCTGCCACCCACCACCTTCCCCTTCTCCCCCATGTTAGCCGTCTGTTCTCCCTGTAGGGGATTTAACTTGTTGCTCCCTGCCTCATGTCATGCATGCTGCAGTGAAGGCAGGGAGCGCTTTCCCATGTACATCCATTCCGCCAATGTTAAACCATTTGTCATGCGTATGAATAAATGGTAAAATCAATCACGTGAGTGTCTTGACTGAAATACAGGATAATTGATGAAAGGATACCTGACAGTCTACAGAAAAGTACACAGAAAGTCTATACCATTCATATGCCAAAAGAGACCCCAAGGAACATGAGCTGCTTAAGACACAATATTCCACAAACCTCCTGTGCCAAGTTCATTAGGACTAATGTAAGGTTCCTGAATGCACGTGTAACTCACATGGAGACAGATATGACAAAGATTTGTCAAATAGGCCCTGACGGTACCGTATTTTACGCAAAATAAGCCGCGGCTTGTACTCCGATTTTACAGTTTTATTGTGCTTGACGGGTTACATTTCGAAGTGGCTTATAGTCCTTATTTAGAAAAATTGCTTAGTCTCAAGATCTCTACAGGCCGTTCAGCTAATTTAATGCTCAAAACTTGAACAGGGGCTTATTACTTGAAAGAGGAATTATTGGGTGTGCCACGCCTTCGGAATGGTCACATCCTTTGTTATCTCACATATATATGTATTCATGTTTCTTTTTGCCCCCCTAAGCCTCGGTCAATATTTGGACTACATAGAAA
>CAEFZP010004160.1:0-151460 GCA_903064625.1 Mallotus villosus | reverse complement strand
CATGGGCGTAGGTTTGGTTTGAAATGTGCTGGGTACAAAGACGCATTCGGAAGTGCATTTTCAGAAGTGCTGGGTACAATGACGCGCATTCATTTTTCCCCCCCCTTTCGCGCAGGTCATGTTAATTAATAAAAATGTATACAAAAATGTGATGATGTCCGACACGTTTTATGAAGAAGAAAGGCAAGCCTAAGTTTTCAAAAAGCATTAGACATTTGACCCACTATCTTCTGCTTCATGTGACAATGTGATGACACGATCAGACTCAGATGAGCACACAACACAACTTCTGCACGACACATTTCGCCAAGATTGAAAAAGCAAAAATATGTGTGGCACGACTCGCACAGACGAACATATCACACCATCAGCTGACTGCTCTCAATTCACAACAATATGCATCCACCGCTGGACTGGCCATCGGGCATACCGGGCATTTGCCGGCACGTTCGGCGGACAAAAAATCGGCTCGGGCATTTTGAGCCGAGACCGGCCCACCAGCCAGGTACCGGCGGCAGTCGCAGCCGCCGCCGCCGGTAACTAAACAATAACAACTAAACAATAACTAAACAAGATACTGACTAACGTTACTCCACGATCATCTCCAATACCAATGCTTGCTGTACGATCACAAACCATAACTAAGTTGGTGGCTAAGGCTAACATTAATTACAACAAGAGTCGAGAAGAGTTAAAACAGTCCATCACTTGTGTGCAAAATGCACAAGACAAAACCTAGCCACAACACCACCAGCAAAAATGTAATAAACATATCGCGTCCTACCTTTGTGTCAGGTGGTCTGCATATCCATGCTGTGTACAACATCCATTTGTTCTTCTACAGGTTATCACTTTGATATAGTCCATGGCACTAGCAGCCTGGTATGGTGCTGTATCCTGTAGCCTAGCCTATGCAGGCTAAAATCAATGTCTTGCTCGTCTATGATACCTCGGCTCATTGCATCAGATAAAAGTAAAGAGTAGGTGATATGATCATACGATGCCTTATTTCCTGTCCATACCAAGCGGTCCGCACATTAAAAAAATAAAATAAACTACGGTGCCGCAGAGGGGACATCTACACTTAGATTATTTTAAAAAAAGGAGCGCGATTGTCTAACGATTGAGAAATACCAGAGCCCGTCTACGAATCTCTCATATTAGACATTCTCTGGAAATACATCATGTCCAAAAGAAGTAGTGGACTGGACATCAGAGCTTTTTTTAAAGCCAAGCAGCCATGCAGGCCTTTAGTAAGTGTGCCGGTATCTTATGATTGGATCGGCTATATGAATAACCTAATCAGTCATTCTTGACACGTTAACACGTTAAGAAAGCAACAGCTAGCTAGCTAACTGTTGCTAGCGGCACACAGTGTTGGCTATGGCTAGTAGCACGACATCATCCAATCATGTGCGAGTCCCACACGGGGATTCTTTCAAAAAAAGTGGTGGGTGCAAAATGACTCATGACGAAAACTGATAGGTGCACGTCCCCACCGTCCCCACCGTATCCTACGCCCCTGGGCAGGTTGATAGCCTTACAAGGTCAGCCTTTATTCTTCTGCCCTAAGTACACCATCTCTTGGTCAAAATAGAAATTCAGCAAATTCAACAATTAATATTCATATAGGTTATTGTTCCTACAATTATTTTATTATCACCTGTGACCATGCATCCTCCCAAAACTGGAGTTCCAGTAAATCTTTTTCGAGATTAGTCTTTATTCGTCTACCCTAAGTAGGCCTACACCATCTCTTGGTCAGTTTTTGGCACTTTCTTCATGAGGTACAGTTTGTACAACTCATTTATTTGTAACTATATAGGAATACATGAGATTACATTAGCTACATTTCACAGTTCCACATGCAAAATACACCTGCCATTAAATGAACATCTCACTGTAGCATCCATGCTCTGTTCAACAGGATTAGAATGTGCAAATCGTTTTTATACGATGTAAATAATAGTAAGCTACATGGGGAGAGAACTACCAGCTACCACATAATTCTCTGCATCCATTTCTATGGCAGAAGTCAATGTTTTTTCGTCATCATCATCTTTTGATGAAAAGCATTCTGTTGGGGAAACTGCTTGAAATAGGCACCAATTGATATTGAATTAGTATCATGTCGAATATGATTAAAACCAAGGTGACGTCGAGGCTACAATCACAAGCGTATAGCCTAAGCAAACTATGCATTACCTGCGTAGTATGTTTTTATATTTAATAAAACATTGAACCTGCTATTTTATTAAGGCCACCACTTTTTCTCCTGTAACATTAACGGACAGTTGGGTTAAATGTTCAATGTATGGACTGGCTATTATATTCAAATGTATGCTCGGCAGCAATTGTCTCCCACGCCACTTGCATACGCTGCTACAGCCGTGTTGCTTTTTTCCGGAAAATGTACTCGACCATAAACACGAAATGAAACTTGAATCTGAAGTTTGGTGACGTAGGACAACGTTTTTTGTCGCCGGGTGGCATGGTGGATCCTAGTATCGGAGCTCCATTGATGTTGGCTTTCAATAGTTCTCATGCCCGCGCTTAACTCTGAGTTGACGTACTCGAGTTGAGTTAACTAATTCATATCAGCTTTTCTGGAACCGAATTCTCAGAGTTTCTCATGTTAGAGTAACTCAACTCAGAGTTCAGGGTTAATCTCAGAGTTTGTTAAACCCGCTACCTGGAATACCCCCCTGGTAGCCGGTTTTGTGAAAACTCTGAGTTGTTTAACCCTGAAAATAGGCAAGCTCCGAGGTTTCCGTTCCAGAAAGAGAGGTAACGAAACCTTTTGGTAAGTTGCCATGGTAACTTACGCTGTGAAACTAACCTGGTCGCGAGCAGGTTAGTTCCATGCCAAACTCTGAGTTTTACCTATCTCCTCCCACTTTCTGAGTTTGATAGTGTTGTGTATTTTGGGTTAACTATGATCCCGTAGAAATGAATCCCCGGGGTATTCTGGGTAACATTCTGGCGGAAGTCCTCTCTCGTTGTTACCACTGTTCACGTGTCATGATGGCTGAATAAACAGTTAACGCAACGTCGTTGTCCGTGCTTATGTGAGTTAACCAAGACCCTATGAAGAAGTTAGGACATAATAAAACTGGCGACGAGGACGTCTGAACCGGCGCGTGTTGTCTCCTCCGAGGACGTGCGGTTTGTCTGTTTCCCCGCTGATGCCTCGCAGATCGCATGACTGCCGACTTCAGCGCGCGGGGTGTGCTCCGGACAAGTCAGCTGGAGGGGCGAGCGGACAATCGATAACGTCGTGAGTTGTATTTGAGGGGAAGGCAGCACTTATAACAAGGAGCTTAAAATGGCTGCAATAGTTGGCTCCATCGGCACCTTTGATGAGAGCATTGAGCAATGGAGCTCATATACAGAGCGTTTTGACTACTTTGCCGTTGCTAATGGAATAACGGATGAGAAACTGGTGCCCACTTTTTTGAGTGTAATGGGACCAAAGACTTTTAACCTGCTGCGGGATTTACTACAACCAGTGAAGCCAGGCGTTAAAACATACAAGGAAATAGTGGATATACTGGCAAACCACCTTTCACCCAAACCCCTGGTGATTGCAGAAAGATTCCGATTTCACAAACGTGGCCAGGAGGAGGGTGAGTCTGTCACTATGTTTATGGCAGCCCTACGCAGGTTAGCTGAACACTGTGAGTTTGGGGATGTGTTAAATGACACACTAAGAGACAGGCTGGTATGTGGACTGAGAAATGAAGCAGCACAGAAGAGATTGCTCACAGAAAGAGCATTGACGCTAGAAAAAGCCATAAATGTTAGTGTGACAATGGAACTGGCATCAAAGGAAGCCCAACAACTTAATGCTACAGGAAGAGTACACCAACTCGTCAGTGATAAAACATACATACAAGGGCCATGTTTTCGCTGTGGTAAACCTGGACACCTTTCAGCGACATGCTGGGCTAAAGAGTTGGACTGTCATAACTGTGGAAAAAAAGGCCATGTGGAACGGGCATGCAGAAGTCATACGAGCTCAGGCAAGAGCTCAAAGATAGAAAACAAAAGGGACAATGTCAAATACAAACAGAAAAGACATGTGCGCACAGTCCAGCATAAAAATGAGAGAAGTGATTCCTCTTCAGAAGAAGTGCATACTGAAGTAAATACTGTGCGGATAATGAGTATGGATGGGAGCTCAGATGGCTACTGGGCTGAGCCACAGTTGGAAGGGCACTCAGTAAAAATGCAGATAGACACGGGTTCTAAAGCATCATTACTGTCGCACAAACTCTACAAGAAATACATGAGGCACCTTCCACTGCGGCCATCAGACACTGTATTTAAAGCCTATACCGGACACCGAGTGCACATGGAAGGGATGACAGATGTGACTGTAATCTACAATGGACAAACAAAAAAGCTTCCAGTCTATGTGACCAAAGGGAATCATCCTGCTATAATGGGACGTGCATGGCTACGTGAAATTCGTCTGGACTGGCAGGTGGTAAAGAAGCTGTCACACGGTCTCACTCCCCTACAGGAGATACTGGAGAAAAACAAGGAGGTTTTCCGTGACGAATTAGGCAGCATGAAGGATATAACTGTGAAGTTGCATGTCAAAGCTGACTCCAAGCCTGTGTTCATGAAAGCTAGACCAGTACCATATGCAATCCGAACCAAGGTGGAAGCGGACCTGGATGCCCTGGTCAAGAATGGCGTTTTGGAGCCAGTGACGATCAGTGAATGGGCCACGCCCATCGTTCCGGTACCAAAAAAAGACGGGGGAATTCGCACCTGTGGGGACTTTAAAGTAACGCTTAATCCTGTGTTACTAGCAGAGCAATATCCCCTTCCCCTAATTGATGACTTGTTTTCTGGGCTGAGTGGGGGTCAAAAATTCAGCAAGATAGATCTCAGTCAGGCCTACCTACAAATGCATGTGGAAGAACAGTCACGTGAAATGTTGACCATCAACACACATAAGGGACTTTTTAGATACTGCAGACTGCCTTTTGGCATCACCTCAGCCCCAGCACTCTTTCAGCGAGCAATGGATCAGATCCTCAGCGGATTGCCAGGGGTACAGTGCTACCTCGACGATATCTTGTGCACCGGAACTAGCGATGACGAACATCTGCGCAACTTGGATGCTACCCTCCAAAGACTGAAGGACTACGGCTTGAGAGTCCGTAAGGAGAAATGTGACTTTTTCAGAACATCAGTGGAATATCTGGGGCATGTAATTAATGCAGATGGGCTACACACTGCACCATCCAAAGTAGCTGCAATCGTGGACGCACCTCCGCCCCAGAACGTCAGCCAGCTACGATCCTTCTTAGGACTGTTGAACTACTACGGGCGATTCATCTCCAATTTATCTTCGCTGCTACAACCGCTGCACGAATTGCTACGCCAAGATAAAAATTGGAAGTGGACAGCAGGCTGTCAAGAGGCTTTTGATAAGGCTAAAAAGGTGCTGACGTCGTCCGAGGTTCTGACTCACTTTAACCCATCACTTCAGCTTCAGCTCGCCTGTGACGCCTCCCCATACGGAGTAGGGGCTGTCCTTTCTCATGTTTTACCAAGTGGTGAGGAAAAGCCAATTGCTTTTGCATCAAGGACATTAAACAAGGCGGAGTCTAATTATGCTCAGCTAGAACGGGAGGCACTGAGCATTGTGTTTGGAGTTCGGAAGTTTCATCAGTACTTGTATGGGAGACGGTTTACACTCCTAACTGACCACAGACCCCTCACAACCATCCTCGGTCCGCACACAGGTATACCATCGCTTGCCGCTTCCCGACTGCGACGATGGGCCTTGTTGTTGTCAGCACACACATATGACATCAAATATCGGAAGGCAGACTCCCACTGCAATGCGGATGGTTTATCTAGGCTGCCACTGCCTGTCACAAAACCGGAGTCTAACACAGTGGACATATTCTACTTTAGGGAAGTAGAAAAAGCACCTGTTTCAGCTGTACAGGTTAAGAAGGAGACAAGAAATGACCCGGAGTTGTCTGCTGTGATGGACATCATTGTAAAGGGTCGACCTGCTGGTGATGACGCAAACTTGAAGCCTTTCCTCGGAAGGAGGTTGGAGCTGTCTGTCCAGTCTGGTTGTTTGATGTGGGGGAGGAGGGTCGTCATTCCCTTGTCACTCCGCACAAAAGTGCTGCAACAGCTACATTCGGGACACAGTGGAATAGTACGCATGAAAGAAATAGCAAGAAGTTACTTTTGGTGGCCTAAGATGGATAGCCAGATTGAGGAGCTTGCCAAAAGCTGTTCATCATGCCAAAAAGTCAGAAACAATCCTCCCCCCGCACCGCTTCACCCCTGGGAGTTTCCACAAGGACCATGGCAGCGTGTGCATATTGATTTTGCGGGACCATTTGAGGACAGAATGTTTCTTATTGCTGTTGATGCACACAGTAAATGGCCGGAGGTGGCTATCATGAGATCAACCACGGCGGAGAAGACTATTGAGAAGTTGGGGGAAATGTTTAGTCGGTTTGGATCTCCTGCACAGCTCGTATCTGACAATGGACCTCAATTTATCTCACAGGAAATGGCCGGGTTCCTACAAGCTAATGGAGTTCAACACATTAAGTCAGCTCCCTACCACCCCGCAACAAATGGTCTCGCTGAACGGTTCGTTCAAACCATGAAGCATGCTTTGAAATCATCACAGGGACAAGGAACACTACATCAGAGACTGCACATCTTCCTGCTGACCTACCGCAACAGTGCACACGCAACCACTAAGACTTCTCCTGCTAGCCTAATGCTGAAGAGAGACCTGCGCACCACCTTTGACCTCTTAAAACCCTCATCAGTGAAGGACGTTGTCCAAAGTCAACAAGAGAAACAGGTTGGTTACAGAGAACAGAAGGGCAAAGAAAGAGTTTTCACCGCAGGAGAATCTGTGCTGGTGAGGAACTACCGTGGTGAACCTAAATGGATTCCCGCCACTGTCATTGCACAAACTGGTCCGGTGTCTTACACGGTCCAGACAGCTGATAGTGTTTGGCGAAGACACGTTGATCAAGTCCTGCAGACTCCGTCAGTGCCGGTGGTGCCGCCACTGGATGCAGATGTACCTGTCACTACACCGGTCCATCTACCCTCACAAGTGCAGGACCCAACTGTACTAGAGACAACTGTTCCAGTGGAGGAGGCGGCTGTAGCGGAAGCTGAGAGACCGCCCCTTACAGTAGCACCTGCATCAAGTTCACCTTTGGAAGACCATGAGAGTAATGTGTCTGCGGAGAGTAGATACCCTACCAGAGAGCGGCGGCCTCCTGCTCGCATGGACTTATAGAGATTTAGTTAGTGACCAACCCAAGTTACTGGGGCAGAATAATCCCCATGGGTACGGTCAGGCAAGTGAGGTAGTCCACCCTCACCCCTAGGTAGCTATGTAGATAATGCTGACCTATGTTGTACATTTTACATTTATTCACAACTGTTTAATGGTTGATCTACAATGTTATGTCAGTCATGGTAGTTTCACAAAAGTATGTTCTTTGTAAGAGGGGAGGAGATGTTGTGTATTTTGGGTTAACTATGATCCCGTAGAAATGAATCCCCGGGGTATTCTGGGTAACATTCTGGCGGAAGTCCTCTCTCGTTGTTACCACTGTTCACGTGTCATGATGGCTGAATAAACAGTTAACGCAACGTCGTTGTCCGTGCTTATGTGAGTTAACCAAGACCCTATGAAGAAGTTAGGACATAATAGATAGCGTTGGAAGACATGGGATATCGTTTCCTGGTTCAGCCGAGCGATCTCGAACAAAATTAAACTCGCTTAGTTATACGCCAGGAGACGATTTCAAGACTGCGATTTGATGTGCTTTAATTCCCTGATGAATGCCTAAGTTAACGTTACCGTTTCCCGTCACGATCTGTAATTTATTTGAGCAACATTCTCAGCCCTTGTGTCTTCATCGCTAGTGTTATACGCCGTGGACGTGCACACATAATTGACCAAAAGCTTTTTGGCACTGAAATAAAGAAAAATCATTGAAATTGTAGGATTTGGTCTTCTTCATTGCCTACAAATAGAAATCTAACAATGAGTAGCCTTGGTTTGAAGGAAGATGGGAAACTGAACAGTAGGCCTATTAACATTAACCAAATAAGGCCAATAGCCTACCAATTGCAGTTATTTGACTCTTTGGGTTAAATCAAAGCAAGAATGGTCAAATTAAAGTGAAATAATATAATCATGTAATCATATTGCAAATGAATGAAATCAATGAAAGTTAACTAGGCCTACTCTACCATGACTAGGCCCATTGTAAACCAGAGATACAAAGCCAGAGCTGAGGAGAAGGTCTCAGGAGATCAATCATCCACAGAAAAATGCTTCACAATTCCTTTTAATACCCAAGAACAACTACAATCACACCACAATCTTGACCCTTTCTTATCAACATGACTATGCTACAGTAAGTTACACAATGAGATGTGAGAGCCATCAAGTTGAGACTCCATCCAGTAACTCCATAGTTTACCATATGAGAGGTGGGGGCAGGTTGATAGCCTTACAAGGTCAGCCTCTATTCTTCTGCCCTAAGTCCTACACCATCTCTTGGTAAAAATAGAAATTCAGCAAATTCAATAATTAATTTTCATAGCCTATAGGTTATTGTTCCTACAATTAACATCACTTTTGACCATGCATTCTCCCGTAACTGGAGTTCCAGTAAATCGTTTTCGAGATTAGTCTTTATTCGTCTACCCTAAGTAGGCCTACACCATCTCTTGGTCAGTTTTTGGCACTTTCTTCATGAGGTACAGTTTGTACAACTCATTTATTTGTAACTATATAGGAATAGGCCTACATGAGATTACATTAGCTACATTTCACAGTTCCACATGCAAAATACACCTGCCATTAAATGAACATCTCACTGTAGCATCCATGCTCTGTTCAACAGGATTAGAATGTGCAAATCGTTTTTATACGATGTAAATAATAGTAAGCTACATGGGGAGAGAACTACCAGCTACCACATAATTCTCTGCATCCATTTCTACGGCAGCAGTCAATGTCTTTTCGTCATTATCATCTTTTGATGAAAAGCATTCTGTTGGGGGAAACTGCTTGAAATAGGCACCAATTGATATTGAATTAGTATGTCGAATATGATTAAAACCAAGGTGACGTCGAGGCTACAATCACAAGCGTATAGCCTAAGCAAACTATGCATTACCTGCGTAGTATGTTTTTATATTTAATAAAACATTGAACCTGCTATTTTATTAAGGCCACCACTTTTTCTCCTGTAACATTAACGGACAGTTGGGTTAAATGTTCAATGTATGGACTGGCTATTATATTCAAATGTATGCTCGGCAGTCTCCCACGCCACTTGCATACGCTGCTACAGCCGTGTTGCTTTTTTCCGGAAAATGTACTCGACCATAAACACGAAATGAAACTTGAATCTGAAGTTTGGTGACGTAGGACAACGTTTTTTGTCGCCGGGTGGCATGGTGGATCCTAGTATCGGAGCTCCATTGATGTTGGCTTTCAATAGTTCTCATGCCCGCGCTTAACTCTGAGTTGACGTACTCCGAGTTGAGTTAACTAATTCATATCAGCTTTTCTGGAACCGAATTTTCAGAGTTTCCAATGTTAGAGTAACTCAACTCAGAGTTCAGGGTTAATCTCAGAGTTTGTTAAACCCGCTACCTGGAATACCCCCCAGCTATGTTGGCGTGGTGTTTACAACCACCGAAAAAGCAGAAGGCGCCATCTGCTTCTGTCAGATTTCACGCTGGGTGTGCTGCAAAGGATTGTGGGTCTGCTGCCCAAGATGAAACTGTTATGATTCGATGCTAAACTTGTCAATATGCCCCTTAAAGTGGGAATGCGCTACGAGACATCTGAGACGTTTATTGGCATAAATAGAACAGCGTATTATTCTATCGTGTTTCACACTCAGTGATAACACATTTCAATACTAGTCCTGAGGCATGATTCAATAAGCACATTTACAAATCATTATGAATCACCACCTTAGGTCTCGCAGCCTAATAGGGATGTTTGATCGGTTCTTTCTGGGCCTGTTCCTTTCAAGCCCAGGAGGTGCAGTGGAGTGGAAACATAGTCATACCAGCTGACGTCTAGCTCCAGGCAGCTGTAATGAAGCTAAACGAGAAGGCTCGAGTCTTTAGTTAGTCTAATCCCCCCCCAAGCCTGTTGTTGCCTTCTCTGGTCAGCGGAGCACGGAGGACCACGGCCTCCGTCTCCGCTCCTCTCGTTTTCCTCCTCTCCTCTTCCATCCTTTCCTCCACTCTCGTCTGTCTTCCCCCTCTACCCTCTCCTCCCCTTCTCTCCTCTCCCCGCTCTCTCTTGCATGTGGATTTGCTGACTCACAGGTTCCTGCTGATGATGATACGCATCTGGAAGGAGTTGTCAGAGGATGAGCTCCCTGAGAGACGACATCCTGTAAACTGAACAGCCCCGTTCCAGGCTTCAGACCGTGTAATCACCAGCATTCGCTCTCCACGTCTCCCCGTTTCTCCAGTACTCATTTACAATCTCTAATATGCTGTGCTTCGACTGACCACGTCACTTGTAGAATCCTTATATTAGTTTAGTTTTTCTGGTAGTATTGGGATCATGTCAGTACAAGCTAACCTGTTTGGGAGTTGACAACCAGAGACGGAACCCAGACAGAACCTATCCCGTCCGACATGCCGAGGAACAAAACCCACAGAACCGACCATGTGATAGTGGCCGGACGAGACTCATTTAGACTTCCAACCCCTGTATCAGCCCTGTGAGCAGACTCCCCTGGTCGAGGGGAAAGGCTCTGGGCCGATGCAGCTTGCAGCGCCAGGTGGGTTTAAAAGGCTATTAGACACAGCAGACACGGTGCCATCCCTTCATTTAAAAACTAATCAGGCAATTATCATCAGTCTCCCACTGCCGCTGGCGATGGACTCGGCCTCGCTTTCTCTGAGGACGGATGATGGCAACGCGTCACGGAAGAGGGATGAGGGGGGGATGAGAGAAGGAGGAAGGAGGGATGAGAGAGGGATGAGGAAGGGATAAGAAATGGAGGAATGAGGGATGAGAGGAATGAGAGCCGGAGGAGGGAGGGAGTGATGGGGCTGGGGTGATGGAATGAATGTGGGGACAGGACGACAGCTCATTAAGAAGATATTGACAAAGCTTTCACGCGCGATGATGCCGCACAGAGCTGAACCTCTGTTGGTTTGAACAGTGGAGGAACCTGATTCATTTCTAGTGCGTGTAGATTGACTTCTGTAGGAATGAAGGAGACACTGGACTAAGTGAGAGCCCCGGCTGGGGTGTCAGGTCTTTGATCTTCAGTGTTGTTGTCGATGAGGTGAGACGCTGCCGGAGAGCTCCATCAAGGAGAGATCTCAGCGTGGAAATCAGACAGTGTTGCTAAGGACCCTCGACCAGGAGAAAATAGAGAGAGAGAGAGCAAGAGAGTAAGAAAGAGAGAGAGAGAGAGAGAGAGAGAGAGAGGGAGAGCAAGAGAGTAAGAAAGAGAGAGTTTTCCTGTTTCAGGAAAGAGAGAGAGAGAGAGAGAGAGAGAGAGAGAGAGAGAGAGAGAGAGAGAGAGAGAGAGAGAGAGAGAGAGCAAGATAGTAAGAAAGAGAGAGTTTTCCTGTTACAGGAAAGAGAGAGAAAGAGAGAGAGAGAGAGAGAGAGAGAGAGAGGGACTAATCTCACCTTGGCATTAGTTTACATCCCCTGGCAGAGGGCGGTTTTCCCCTGGGTGTGTTTTCTCTGTGTGTACAGCCCAGTGCATTAGACTCAGCAGACCAGCCCAGATTCGGAGGTCTCCGCCGCTCAGCCATTAATTGACGTGCCGGGTCTTGATCCAGGGCGTTGGCAGGAATACACAAGCTACCTGTCCTCTGTGGAGCCAGCCAGGGTCAGGGGCCTGCTAGTGAGGAGAGGCTGTCTCCTCCACAGGAGGGGCGGGGGGGGCGAGGGAGGGAGGGAGGGAGGGAGGGAGGGAGGGAGGGAGGGAGGGAGGGAGGGAGGGAGGGAGGGAGGGAGGGAGGGAGGGAGGGAGGGAGGGAGGAAGGTATGTGGTCTGCTCTGCTCCAGTCTCAGGCCTGATTGGTCCACTGTGTCTGACACAATCAGAATCAGAATTTTGGTGCTCAATCAAGCAGGGTTCTACTCAGGGATGAAAGATGATTGGCTGACGATCAAACAAAACAAACTAATATCATTTGGGAAACAGAAAATATAGCTTACTACCTCAACTCCCTTTCCTATTTTCACAATTGAAATGCTATACATCCACTGTATGTACACACAGGGTTGCTGTTGACAGTCTGAACATCAATAGATAATCTGCAGGGCGTCTAAAAATAAAGAGTGCCAGGTTGCCTACCCTTTTTAACAGTCGCGAAATCTCCATTACAACTCTGCACTGGAGCACAAATGCACTTTGAACATTTCCGTCCGCTTTGCTGGCCTAGATCAGCGGTGAAACGTCTGTCCTCACAGAGGCACCATGACTCATGCACAGGGGCTGGCCGTTCGGGGAGAAACATTAACTGTCTTAAGCACACAACGTGTAGTCCCAAAGTCACTGGGAATAAAACACTTAGCGAAAACCATTTGACTCAGGAAGATGACTGAATTAATTTAACTGGATAGAAACAGACAGACTGGCTGGCAGAGGGTACAACGTGTATTAAAGTATCTTAAAAGCTTTTCTAAAAGTTCCAGTGTATCTTGACGTGCGAAAAGCAGTGTTTGTTATTGCCTCCCACTCTCAGCCATACAGTAGGCCTTCGATGGGTGCGGCATAAAAAATATACCTGCTTTCTATACATAGCTCCATAGCATACATGCTCTCCTACATTATATCTATATTACACACTTATAATATATGGAGTGATAATTGGTGTTAACAGCACTCCATATAGATGAACGTCAGAAAGATTCTTATTTCTATGAGTGGATCATGTGACAGTACAGCGGGGGGGGGCAGTCAGGGAGAGGAACATCCAGGAGGACCGTCCCTCTGCTGAGACGAGAGGAGTGATAGAGGCAGATGGCCGTGCGTGATGACAGAGGACCCCTTAGTAACAGACTCCACGCCGGCTCGCGTCGGTAGCCTGGAGACTCTGCGATGCTGCTACTGGCTCCAGTAACCTCTCCATTAGCGACAGCTCGACACAATAAACAGCCTCTCGCTCCCCGACTCGACCCACATAGGAAGCCTCGGGAACATTGAGTTCCCGCTGCTTCGCGGACGGCAGCTCGATGAGAAACGGGGCTCGGCTCTTTTCCTCTCTCTCTCTCTCTCTCTTTGTTCCTTTCTCGGTCTCTCCTTCTCTTTGTCTCTCGCCCCTCCCTCACTCTTTCTCCATCCCCTCCTCTTTACACTTTCTCTTGCTCGACCCTGTGTCTTTGTCTCTCTCTCTCCTTCCCTCTTTTTCTCTTTCTCTCTCTGCAAACTCTGTCTCTCCAAACTCTCTCCCTCCCTCTCTCTCTCTCTCCAAACTCTCTCCCTATCTCTCTCTCTCTCTCCAAACTATCTCCCTATCTCTCTCTCTCTCCAAACTCTCTCCCTTTCTCTCTCTCTCTCTCTATTTCTCTCTCTCTCTCTTTCTCTAGCTCTCTCTCTCTCTCTCTCTCTGATTTCCAGGTGATTGTCGAGCTGACAGATCCTCTCCTATATTTAACGTTGGGTTGTTACGGCTGTAAAGCAGGGAGACAAGCAGCACACATCTGCTGTTCCTCGCCTCTAATGACTAAACAAACGTCTGCTGTGTTTGTGTGTGTGTTGGTGTGTGTGTGTGTGTGTGTGTGTGTATTTGTGTGTGTGTGTGTGTGTGTGTGTATTTGTGTGGCACATGCCAGAAAAAAGCAGCCCAGACTTATTCATTTATCTTCACAGTGAGTGGCTAATGGTACAGGTGAGACACACACACAAACAACCCCACACACACGCACAGACACACACACACACAGACATCTCCATCTTCCCCTAGTCCATTCAGCATGACCTGTCCTTTCTGTCTGCAGCCAGACAGCGTCCTGAGTAATCCTCCTGCAGGCTAGTCTAGACAGACCTCCACCTCATTCGGAGGGCCTTTCAGAGTCATTTCCCTTACTTATTTGTTTTCATGAATAATTCAGTAATTAACTTTGACACTGTGTCTTAGGAATTGTGCTACTTAAAATAGAGCGTACCTAATTGAGTATTGTTGGCAAAGGCTAGCTCCCACAACTTGGTTTGTTATTTCTCGCGTTCCCACAAGATCCTAGAAGGTATATTGTTTTTTTGTTTGCTGGTGAATGTCAGCCTTCAGATCAATCCATGGCTAGTGCTCTTTCTAGAAACCTTTTCTTTTTTGAACTTGTTTATTTAGGGTGTGTTATCATTCATTTTTTATTATAAAATGAAGAATAAGTTAAAACATTCATCGTTGGCTTCTGAAATCAATGCTTAAACTTGCACATGTTGTTGTCAACACAGTAAGTGCTCTGTGAGCTGACGGTAATGTCCATTCTAACGGGTTACTGGGCGACCATAGCTAAACATCCTCTCTTCAGCCATGTCCTTTGAAAGGCATTGCTACAGAACAATGAGTTATATCCATAAATATAGCACACTGCACTGAGACACAGCCTTCCTCTCCTTCACTTTCAGAGTCATTTGAACATTACTGCTGGTCGGAGAATGTTTACGTGCATGTCTGTCTAAAAAGATGAGTGTTCTGTGTACTCCTTGACTCGTTTTCAGTCTATCTGAATGACAGGATCGCATGAGCGACATTAGGGCTGTACTGGAAACACAATCTCCAGGTATTCAGTCTACAGTAGCCTTCCATAAGACGGACATGTTCATGGTGGATGTTGTGAGGGTGGAAGGATGACAGAGATGCTTGTTCCTGCCTCACTCAGACCAAACACTCTTGGCTTTCGTGGAACAAAAGTGAGGTCAGGCTCCCTCAGTAAACATTCTCTCTGATCCTCCTCCGTGTTGATCATCTCACTTCAGTAGTCAGAGGTCACCATTGGGATCTCGATGGAAATCACAACCCTCCGCCCTCCTCCTTCTCCTCCCCCCCCCTCCTCCTCCCCTCCCCCTCCTCCTCCACCCCTGCCCGCTCCCAATCCCACAGTCCGTTCACACCAACCTCATGACCTTTCCCATAAATAGTGCATGACTGACTGAGTCAACATCATGAATGTTTGACTGGGTGTATACGGGACCGTGGCCTTGACTGATACATTGTTCCCTGTTTGAAGCTGGCTATGACATCGCTGTGATTTCTGACACAAGTGTTTCCCGTTCGTTCATTCATTCATTTCCATTTAGCAGATGTCTTTATCCAAAGCTTTACCCAACCCGTCTGTTGATCACTTGTGCTCTTTATTAAGAACAGTTGGTTGAGTGTATACTCTTTTACACATTGTACAAACAGTTACACAGGCCTACTGGGTGCAACATTATAATAACAATGCATCTTTAACATGGTTTGTTACAGCAGCACAACAGTGGAGAATCAAAAGACACAATTAAAGCTATACTTTTGGACATTATCACAACACCCTAGTACACAGCAAGGGTACAACTTCAGCCCATGACCTCCAACACTATTGATGCTTACACTGTAGGTCTCCTTTATCAGAGACTGATAAACAAACACACAGGGTAATGTCTGTTAAATTTAGAAAAAGAAAACGTTTGGAACGATAGTGTATATGCGCGGTCACGTTTCCCGCTCAACTACGACGTCAGAACGCTGGACAGCTCCCCCTGCTCTCTGGTGCCACACAAAACATTCATGTTCTCAAAGCCTCTCTCGCTCAATTTGGCCGTTGGCTCAGAAAGCCTGGCAGCGAGCCAACTCTCTCAGCTTTCAGTGTATTGATTCATTTAGACTGTGTTCACTGGGTGAACTCCGACTCATGTTGGAAAGACTTGCCATGAATGATTTCACTTTGTGAGCGTAATAGTTCCGTAAGTTGACAGAGGCGGGCACCTCTTTTATCCCCTCGTCGAAATCGCAGCTCCTCATGGCGACTTCGAGCTGTTTCTGCCGTTTGTAGAAGAGGGAGAACTTATTAAATATGAGCGTTATCGGAAGCACGACCACCAAGATGCCTGCGAGGATGCACGCCGACGCGGTCAGTTTCCCCGCGATGGACACCGGCACCACATCTCCGTAGCCAACGGTTGTCATGCTTACCGTAGCCCACCACCAACACGCAGGGATGGTGGAGAGATCCTCGCTGTCTTCTTTCTCCACGGTGTACGCCATCACGGAGAAAAACGACACCCCCCACCGCCAGGTAGAGGAGCAGGAGGCCCACCTCCTTGTAGCTGTTCTTCAGAGTGGCCCCGAGGGAGCGCAGCCCGGTGGAGTGACGGGCGAGCTTCAGGATGCGGAAGATCCTCATTAGGCGCAACACCTGCGCCACGCGCCCGAGGTTCGCCAGGGCGGGACTGCTCTCGGCCACCAGGTTGATGACGAGCGTCAGGTAGAACGGCAGGATCGACACCAGGTCGATCAAGTTCAAGGGATGCTCGAAAAAGTGGACGAGGTCAGGCGCCACGGTGAACCTCGTGACCAGCTCGAAGGTGAACCAGCCTATGCCGAAGTGCTCCACGGTCTCAAACCTGGGGTCCTCCAGCAGTTGGCCCTCACTGTCCCTCGAACTAAACTCTGTCATGCTGTTCATGCACATGGTGGCGATGGAGCCCAGTACAACGAGAATGGAGAGGATACTGATGACCCGGCTAGCTAAGGAATAACCAGGATTATCCAGCATCAGCCAAATGCGCCGCCGGGCGCTGCCTAGGGGCTGCTTGTCGAACTTGGTGGCATCGTTGTAGAATTCTAGTATCTCGTCAAAAGAAGACGTGGTGCTGCCTCCGTCCTCACTTCCGTCCCAGTCGTCGCGGTCTGTGTCCATTTTCCTGCAGTGGTAAGCGTTACTGCAACAGGAGTCTATGAAGTACTCGTTGATGCCCCAGTACTCGATCTCCTGGCTGAAAGAGAAGATACAGAGTTCTGCCATGACATGAAGACGTCCCGTGTTGTAGAAATTTAACACGTAGGGGAACAGAGCGGGATTCCTGTCGAAATAAAACTCTTTGTCTGTGTCATCGTAGTCGTCACACAGTTCCAGTATGGACTCTTTTGATTGGCAGAGCAGGAGACGGGCCAGACGAGTCTCGGGGAAGCGAGACAGCATGTTGGACAGCATTCTCTTCTTGAACCCGCCGACGTTGATGCGGATGGCATTGTCCTCGTACGCGCCATTCAGCTCCTCGAGACTCTGTCCGGTCATGGCTGGCGCGAATGGCTGGTCAGAGTCGCAAATCCTGCGAAGCAGACAAAGACTTTAATCAGAGACCGCGGTACGGGGGTTGGAAACGTTCTGGAAAGTGGGCAGTAAACTGAGGCTATTCAGATTTGACGACGAGGACCGAATGCTGTCAGATTATCAAACGTGTTCGAACGTGTACTGTGTCTTTGTCTGCTTTTCTGCTCAACGATGAAATAATACTATCTAGAATCAGTATTTTGTTATGTAAAATGACTAAGACCAAAACCAATACTATAGGATATGCTTGGAGTCAAACGACACAATAAAGACAGTGCTTCTGGAGGAGTAGCCTACCTTTCATCTGTAGTTGAACTTTGCATCAATTACACCACGCTTGGTCAATGAGTCTCGTTGACAATTAAACCTAGGCTAATAAATAATTCAGTTTTTGATTATGTAGTATCTTCTGTAAAGACAACTTACTTTCGTATACGCCCTTTTGGCACTCTTCGTTTACACAACGTGTCTTTTTTGCTGCAACTCCGTTGAAGGCATTGTGTTCCGCGGAGCTTGTGAGTATAAGTTCAGATAGCCTACGTAGATGATTTGTTTCTCTGCGACGATAAATAACTGCTCTCTAAAATCTGTCACGCTTTATTGTCTGGGTAGACAGGGATTTCCCGGCATCCAGTACGATGATTTCCCTCAGACATGAAAGATGTGTCCTCCCCCAGATTTCCCTACAGGCTGTGTATCATTAAAGCCTTCACCAGAAACCGCGTGCCTCGATCTGAAGTAGAAAGCCGCTCCAAGTGCTTCGATTTTCAGAGGGAATTCCTCGGGTCTTCGATCTAACCTCTCCCTTTTGCTGCGCAGCAACACGTACGCACCGCCCTCCGACCGATCTCAACACCTCCGTGGTGCTGAAAGGGACAGCTCGAGGAGGGAGCGTGTGAGAGAGAAAGAGAGAGAGAGAGAGTCACGAACGGTCTCAGGCACGCGCGCGCCTGGCGCTATAGGTCGACCTCGTCTTGAAATTAGAAAGCCTAACCAACCATGGCAGTAGAAGAGGAAGACAGATGACTCGTCATGTAAAGGTTAGGATTGATTAGTGGGGATGAAAATAAGGATTTATCAAACCATTTGACAAGTGTACTAGATAAAAAGGATGGTCAGAATTCCAGGTATACGCTCTATTGATTGGGCATATAGTTTTAATGAGAAGATATTGAACTACATGCAGTAAACAACCGAGACCTACTGGCTTGGTTCCTTTAGAATGGCAGACCCATCTAATGTGTAACCATGTCAATCAAGCATGGCAAAACTAGAGCACAGATTGATGTCACACTAGCATTCACTCTTTAGAGATTCATAGTCACGCTTGACGTGTGCTTGTATACATGTGCGTGCGTGTGTTCATAACATATTTCATCAATGAGGCCACTGTATATATAATCACACAATAACACCACACCTCTTGAGTAATTGGGGAGAAATTAGTCTGTAAACCAATAGCAATGAACGTGTGAATAAATAATAAGATATTAAGAGCTTCAACCTCTACTCTCCCAACAGACAAACACTGCACACAGCAGGGATTTGAGGTCATCTCATGAGGTGCTTTCAGAGCAGCTACTGTCTCTTCAGGTAATCTTACCCATGTCATCTGCATATCCCGTTTAAAGGAATAATGCCAAGTTTTCTGATAAGCGACTGTTTTTGTTAACGGAATACCTAGAAACGCGACGCAATTCTGGCAGACACAGCGCAGTCGTGTGACGATGATGATGTGCAGGGTACGTTTTCCACGGCTGCTTCTCAGAAGACACGCTGCGTGAGGGGAACGTCTCCATCAACTTACCAAGACTGGGAATTTGAAAAACCAGCTCCCCCCCGCCCCGCTGTGTTCCAAACCATCAGTCATTCACATGCAGCTCGTTCCTGGCGGGACTTCAAACACGCTTCAGTCTCAGCGGAGGCTGAGAGAGGGCCCGACACGGTGAGGTGACCCAGTAAATTCAGCTGTGAAAGAAAAGACAGCTTTATTGTTTTCTTCCAGGCAGGACCGTTCAAACAAACGAGAATATAAATGTCCTCAGTATCGAGATGATCAGTAACCAAGATGTTTGGCCTGACCTTAAATCATTACAAATAAACAGTTTGGCCCCTCACATAGTTTAAACCACAGACAGCCAAGATGTATATAACACCAGATTTCTCTCCTCTTTCAGCCAGGAGGCACTTGGAATGAGCTACTTAGTGCATTGGGGAGTCATTGACTAAAGTCTCAAAGCCAATCCTTCTCCCTTAAGTCAATTTCCAGAAGCGTAGTTAAGGCAATTTAGAAGGTTTGATATGTTTGGGACTTGCAGTCAATGTTTCAGAAACAGGGGATTTTTGGGGGGGAGCATATCCTCTAAGCCTTTCGTAGTGCGTATAAATAAAGTCGCTTTTAAAGTATTCCTCCATCACTCTCAAGCCATTCTTCCCTTGAACGATTTTGTTCTCTAATCTCGTCTTCCTGCTTTGAGGGGAGCCAAATCACCCCGCTTCTTCTTTCTAGGGCTCTGAGATGATGTTCCCTTCTGCGCCTGTCAATTGTGTAGGGAGAGAAGGTACCTCCTTCCTTCTCCCTCGTTCTGTCTTCCTCCCTCCGAGCCCGAGGGGCAGGCATGGCAGAGATTGTGTGTGCAGTGTGCGTAGGAGTGCTTCCCCCCCCCCTCTCTCTCTCTCTCCTCTCTCTCTCTCTCTCTGTTTTCCTTCTCAATCTCTGTCTCTCTCGCCATGTCTCCATCTCTCAGCCTAGAAAATGCAATTTGTCAGAGGGTCAGACAATATGGTGACCTCATCCGCGCCAGCAACCATCAGGTGGTCGTTTCAGGGTTCATATTCTGCCCCACAACGGAACACACTTGACCACGGGGAGATTGGCCTGTTTAAGGCCCCCGGCGCATGATAAACGCGCTGTCAATAAAGTTGGCCATATGTTGAAGTCTGAACATCTGCCAGCAGCTCACGTCGTTTGGCGCTGCCGAGGGAAGCCGTGGCAGAAGACTGAGCTGCAGGGGCTTCTGGGAGATTTATGACAGGCGTATAGAGGAATCTGTTAAGTCATGCAACTGAAACTAACGACTGAGAAATAAAACATGCCGTGTGACTTCTTCCACTTCTCTCGTTCATACGAAGATAATCACCTGGACTCTGGCATGGATGGGGTGTCAGATGAGAAAGTCTGCCGAAAGCAGAACTCGCTCATTGTTGATTCAGCATGAGATTAAATGACTCCAAATACACTCACGTAGGCCACAGGATATATTTGCAATTGAAAGAGAATTTGGGATATCATCCATTAATGTTTGTGTCAAGATTAGTTCAGCGTTCCAGTTATTCTGTGTGTGCTCGTGCACATGGATCAGTGTGTGTGGGGGTCTGTGTTTTGTGCGTGGGTCTGTGTGTATGTGTTTGTGTTGGAAGGTGTTTGGTTTTGGTGCCAATCCATCTGTGCAGGGTATTTCATATATGAAAGCTAGCCAGAACAAAACAGTGACTGATGTATCTCTCCATTGTTATGGATGAACACTGATTAGATGAGGGGAAAAAATACTTGAGACCAGCCAGGAGGAGATGCCCATCCTTTGACCAGCCATGCAGGTGGGCTCATTAATCACGTGACCATCATCATATCGAGATCAGGCATTTTTCTTCTTTAATGTCCATCATCACCATGGATTCATTTTTCTATTTGTTTTCTGCAGCTGTTGATGAGCTTGCCAATGACAGAAGGATGAGAATAGAGTCTAGATGATCATCCTTTAGTGTTGTTCTTGGTGTAGGTGTTGGTACTGTATATGCCCACTTCTCAACTCCAACTGATGTAAGACATACCATAACCATGTTTTTTTTTCATTTGATTGCTGACTATATTTTTTTACCTCGTTGTCCGTTTCAGGCATTTCAGTTCCTTCAACCGTCCGCTAGATGGCGCCTACTTTCCCGTGTTCAGGATGCAAGTATTTTTGAGAGGGCTGTCATGCTGCAGACCTTGTGTACATGTGCGTACAGGTGTATCACTGCTCTAAGCAGGGGTGAATCTAGGTTCCCACCTTTGGGGGGGGCTAAGCCCCTAGATAAAACCTATTATTTTTCCTGTGACCCAGCAAACTTTTTTTTTGTTGTCATTTTTGAAAATATCCTTTTAAATAGTGTCCTCTACTGGGTTTTATGGAGAGAAATTAAGACATTTAGATTTAAAATATGGAGAAAAAATATATAAATTTGGAGGGGCTAATAAAACTTTTGGGCTATGCTCCAGGGTCCACATGTCTGCTCTGAGAGCGCAAGAAGGTTGGGTTTAGGTCCGAAGTCCCTGGGTTAAGTTGAGGCATTAGTCCTAAGTTTTAGTTCAGAGTCTTAGGTTTAGGCATGGGTTCCTGTCTATGGTCAGTATTAATCCAATGGTCCAATGGAGCTTTGGTGGGTAAGGTCCAGGACCTTTTTACTCCATCTATAATAGATGTCAGTCTGAGAAGCACTGCCCCTCCGGGGTTAAGAGATAATCGGTGTCCGGAGACTTTGAGACTGAAGGTTATGAGAGGAACGATGTAGAGCAGGACTAATTGGGTAGGGCAATATATGGGTTGAATAACTTATCTGAACTTGACTGCCAGGTCATGGTTCAAGTTAGGTCGGTCAGGTTGAAGTCAACATGTCCAAGAGAATACATTTCTCATGGGGGGTAGCAATGCTAAGAACCAGGGAGGCAAAAGCGTATCCTGGGGTATGGGTTTGATCAAACCCCTCAGGCTAAAGGGTGATGATCAGGATCAGTCAAAGGTGCAGTGGTGCATGAGTGGGGCTAACCCCCGTAAAAGACTGGGCTACGATCAAGGTCCTGAGCCCTGGACCACCACATCCTGCGTGCTGTCCCGAGTGGGACGCAGGAGGGCCGCATACTTACCGCCCACCCAAACAGACTGCTTGTTAACACCGCAAGGTTACCACAGCCTGCCCGGAGAGGGCCTGAAGAACCACTTACCCAGACAGACTGCTTGTGATCACAGCCTGCCCAGAGTGGGTCAAAAACCTCCCAGCCACTTAGACAAGCTGCCCCTGTCACAGCTTGCCCAGAGAGGGCTGAGGAGGGTGCTGGCGGAAGGGAGGCAAGATTCTAAATCTTGGAACACCCTACAAGCTTCTACCAGCGGCTACGGCCTAGGTTTGTCGGCGGGTGAGTCCTGGGAGTATGTCCCATTGTGCTAAACCACTGGACCCACCAATCTTCTACCAACGCTAACTATACATCAGCAAAGAAGCATACTCACCAAAGCCGTGGAAAACCCAGTTACCGTTATGTCAGGAGTCTGCTGAGGGATCCGGATGAGGTCCTGAATCGTTTCAGGGAGACCCCATCAACTGAGGTAGCAAATCTTTCAACGGTGAGAGTGGCAGAAAAGCGGCGGAAAAAAAGAAAAAAAGAATAAAAACTGTCAGCCCCAAAGGATCATGGGAACTCAAAATAATTGAGAAACCAAAGGTAGGAATGGTAGCCCCGAAGAGGGGTATCGGCCTGAGTATTAGTGTCGATTAAATTGGTTGACTGGCACTAAAGGTGTCATGGCCACTCCCCAGAAATGAGGAGAGATCCAGGGCCACCCCCCAGAGAAATGGAGAGGGGCCCCTGTGAAATAAAATGGGTCCCCTGACCTGTCCAAGGGACATGGCAGTGTAAGGTGGAACCAGGCAATCAAGGTGTCAGGGCCTCCCCCCAGAATAGTGTCCTCTAGTGGGTTTTATGGAGAGCTCCAGCCCCCCCACTTCAGTCGTAATCGACCGGGCATTTCCGCAATAAACACAGTCATTGACAATTATGTGATGTAAACATGATGTAAACATGTTTCTTTTTGACTTAAAAAATATGTAAAAATAGTTTTACATATGTGTTTTGGGGGTTTTACTTTTAAAATGAATGCCACGGAAAAACAAAACAAAAACACTGTAGCATTGCCCCTCTATTCTATTCTACGCATTTTGTCATGCTTTTGTTTGAACAAGTTGGGAGGCTATCAGAGCTGTCTATTGGCTAGATCTGATCAAAAGCCTACTTGTCACAAGTGCGCCACTATCCCATTCAGTGGACACACCTGTCCAAGCCTCATGAGACAGGACGGAAGACGTGAGTCTCTCCACTCTGACACGAATGAGACACACCTGCGAGATGTCCGGGCTGGAAAGCCGGCAGAGACGCAAAGTGTGCATTTGAGTTGTCGAATTGATGGCCATGGACGGAATACGGGAGGAAAACATGACGAACTCAACTTTTGATAACTTGATTACTGAGCGAGTAGGACATAATGCTTCTAAGCTGAGTGATATCCGCGACCCGTTTTTAACGGTAAGCTACTTAAATGTACTTTTTTTTACCACGTTATTGTCGCTTGGATATTCGTTTCGTAAACTCTATAGCAAAAATATATAATAGCATGTATTTGAGATTAAATCCGCGATGTGGTCATAGATCACATGACGCAAATTTATTTAGGCTTTATTCCTTATTCCCTATTTTTGTGGGCTTCTCACAACTAAAAAAAGAGACGTTGCAAAACTTTTTATACTGTCAGAGAATGTTTTGCCTATTAAGGAACTGCCTATTGTCCTTTCCCAAAGCTGTGTTGGAGCAGGAAGTTACTGTTCTCTGCCAATCTGATAATAATAAACCAAGGCTTACAGTTCTGGAGTGGCTGGTGCTGGATGTTTGTGGGACTTACATTCTAGAGTACATCCAAAGACATAACCCTCAATCTCTGAATATTTATTTCTTTTTTCTTTTCTTTCTTACTTTCTGTCTTTCCTTCCATCATGATAATCTCCTAGCCTCCTTCACTTTAACTCTATGTTCTCTGAGGCACGTTTCTGTGACCTCACCAGGCCCAGGAGAATAGAACCAGTGTGTGTGTGTGTGTGTGTGTTAGAACAGGCTGTCTCTGAGGCATCTCCACACCACTGGTCCCCACTGCCCTCCTGCCTCAGCCTGCCCTAGTTCTCTCCACGCTCTCTGTCCAGTCCCAGAACCCTCCATCCCCCCTAACCATCAGGCCATCCCAGGAACAGATCAGCATTGTCAGGGACAAAGGGAAAGCCTGTCTCCCTGGAGAATGCCCGGAGGGAACAGTGTTGTCACTCCGTCAGTTGTCACTCATCTGACAGCGTTCTGTCACTGCAGTGAGACCACAGAGGGAGGGAGAGAGGAGGAGGGGAGAGAAAGGGAGATTGGTTTGGAGAGGTTATGTATAGAGAAGGGGAGAGATAGACAATAAGTGTGTGTGTGGGGGGACAATAAGTGTGTGTGGGGGGGGTGTATGTCCAGAATGCGCCATTCATAAAAGTGCAACGATTATGTGGAGCTCTCCAAGACACACACAGGCACTCACACGCAAGTCCCTATATGATTTTCTCAGGGTGTTTTCTAAGTAGTAAATTACCGTGTTTGACAACAGGAGTAAAATATCCTTAATCATCTACCTAGGACCAGTGGTAAAAGTAAACAGTGGACCAGTAAAATAACTCCACTAGAGAAAGAAGATTAAAATATCAGATTGCTTTCCAATGGTTCTCACACAGTCTATTGTTCGTATGCTCGTATCAGTTGTTAGTAGACCTTACAGTTGAATTTAATGTTGTACAGTTAGTAAGCTGTTGATGTGTATTGAGAGAGATTTTCAGCCCACAACTCCTCAAATAAACATTAATGAATTGTTAGGTTGTTGTAATATTAGAAATCACAGTATAACTATGTGATACAGCAGCACCGGTGTTTACTGTACTGACAGAATGTGTTGACTCTGCTGTACGTCACTGTGCTATACTCCACTGCACGAGGAGCAGGATGCCATTGTGACCTTAAAGGACCTGCCTGACTGGCAAAGTGGGTAATGTTTGCCAAGCAAGCAATGCAAGACACT
The DNA here is from genome assembly GCA_903064625.1 of Mallotus villosus. Classification (NCBI taxonomy): domain Eukaryota; kingdom Metazoa; phylum Chordata; class Actinopteri; order Osmeriformes; family Salangidae; genus Mallotus; species Mallotus villosus. The sequence goes on along the minus strand of CAEFZP010004160.1, from coordinate 126,209 downwards.
CCCAATATGCCAGCCTGTGCCCTTTGTTTGCACTTCCTGAAACAGGAAAACTCTCTCTTTCTTACTCTCTTGCTCTCTTAAACTCTCTCTCTCTCTCTCCTCTCTCTCTCTCTCTCTCTCTCTCTCTCTCTCTCACTTGTAGATATTTATTGATATTGGTCCTTGTGCTGGTGAAATGTGTGTGTGTGGGGGGGGCGTTGTGGTTTGATGGGGGAGGGGGGGGTTATGGGTGAAGGAGCCTCTTGTACTTGTGAATCACCTCCCTAGACACAAGTTGGCGGGAGTGTGGTCTATCTATCTGCTGAGGGAGTATCTGTGTGGAAGGTCTAGTTACACGCACACATAATCAGGAAGGGTGCACATACACACACACACAGTACAGGCACAAACAACAACACACCATCACACACCTACGGGCATGAGGTATGTCTTATCCAGGGAACTCATCAACGTGGTACAGTCGGACCGTGAGAACAGAGTCTTTGTAACAGTGAAGAATGAGTTTGTGTGTGTGTGTAGGGTGTTTGTGTGTCTAGTCTGTGTTGTGTTTTGGTGACTGGTGTGTGTCTGTGTGCCTGATGTGTCTGTGTTTGTGTGACGTGTGTGTTTGTTTGTGTGACGTGTGTGTGTGTGTGTGTGTGTGCGTTCACCTCCTTTACTCTGTCTTCATAATGATTCTTAATGGGAAACCCTAAGATGAGCGTTGTTGCTCCTGTGTGCTTCACTGAGTTCTCCTCTCAGGTATTCATCCCCCCCACCCTGAATTACCCACCTCTGGTCTATTTATCCAGTATTTACTTGGCTGCTGGGTTTGTTTTAATGCTGAGAACCTGGTATCTTTTAAACACGGTCTGAATTGCTCTCATTTGTGTTTCATCAATTATACTGCAATTACTATTCACTGAATGAGGTCTGCAAAATGAGGTGAATGTTTCCCTCTGGAGTCAGAGAAGCTCAACCATGGTGTGTGTGTGTGGGATTGAGACTGAACTGGGGTGTATGTCTGGGTGTGTATGTGTCTGAACCATGGTGTGTGTGTGTGTGTGTGTTGGGGATTGAGACTGAACTGTCGTGTATGCCTCTGTGTGTGTCTGAACCATGATTGTTGATAATGGAATGATGTGGATGCCTAATGTTTGTGTTTAATGGGGTGTATCAGGATGATGGTCTGTGTCCAAGGCCTGTCAGTGACACAGGAGGGTGTGTGTGTGTGTGTGTGTGTGTGTGTGTGTGTGTGTGTGTGTGTGTGTGTGTGGTGTGTGTGTGTGTGTGTGTGTGTGTGTGTGTGTGTGTGTGTGTGTGTGTGTGTGTGTGTGGTGTGTGTGTGTGTGTGTGTGTGTGTGTGTGTGTGTGTGTGTGTGTGCGTGCGTGCGTGCGTGCGTGCGTGCGTGCGTGCGTGCGTGCGTGCGTGCGTGCGTAAATATCAACACAGTTACTGTCCTAGATAAGATCAAGAGAATCTGTCACTGTCATCGTTCTTAATGGAAACAGCAACAGTCCTGTTTTCATGCACCCACATTGTCATCCTATCCCCCCCACTGGCCAAGACAGCGAGCCATATTGATGTACTGATGTTCTCTGTGGTGGTGGTGAGTAGCGGGGAGGGTTGTGGGGGTGTTATGGGGTGTTTATGGAAAGTGTGGTCTGACACGTTTGTTGTTGTTTTGGCCGTGCAGACTTATCTCGTGGGAATCCTCGTGTCTATATGTGGGAACTTCATCATCAGTGTTTCACTGAACATTCAGGTGAGGGTGTGTTGGTGTGTAAGGATGTGTTGGTGTGTGGAGAGATTCACAAAAGCGTTCATTCAATGATTATAGTTTCCATTGTAAACTTCCTAGAGTTTTCATATTATATATATATACAGTCGTATGCAAAAGTTTAGGCACCCCTCTGAGGCTGCATGATAATTTCCTGTCTTCACCAAAAAAGATCAATATAATATTGTAATATTACTTTTCTAGTTAACACTGAGTGCTGGGGTGTTTTCCAGACAAAGATATTTGGTGTAGCAGTATTTAGTTGTGTGAAATTAAATCAAATGTGAAAAAAAGGCTGTGCAAAAGTTTGGGCACCCTTATCATTTATTTGATTTGAATACCTCTGCCTACTAAATGCTGATTAACTGCAACACATAGTTAGTCTGGTTAACTCGTTAAGCCTTCAATTACATAAAAAGGTGCATTCAATCATTAGAAAGGGTATTTAAGTTAGCCAATTGCAAGTTTTGCTTCTCTTTGATTCTCCTCTGAACAGTGGCAAAATGGGGGCATCAAAACAGCTATCAAATGATCTAAAAACAAAGATTGTTCAGCAGTATGGTTTAGGGGAAGGCTACAAAAAGTTATCCCGGAGGTTTCAGCTATCAGTTTCCACTGTGAGGAATGTCATTAGGAAATGGAAGGCAACAGGCACAGTTCTTGTTAAGGCCAGAAGTGGCAGGCCAGGAAAAATAACAAAGAGGCAAAGGCGAAGAATGGTCAGAATGGTCAAGGACAACCCTCAGATCACCTCCAAAGAGCTGCAAGGTCATCTTGCTGCAGATGGTGTCACTGTGCATTGCTCGACCATTCAGCGCACATTGCACAGAGAACAGCTGTATGGGAGAGTGATGCGGAAGAAGCCTTTTCTGCACACGCGCCACAAAAAGGCTCGCTTGAGGTTTGCCAAACTACATTTGAACAAGCCAGGCTCATTTTGGAACAAAGTACTGTGGACTGATGAGACAAAGATGGAGTTATTCGGTCACAACAAGAGGCGTTACGCATGGAGGCAAAAGAACACAGCATTCCTAGAAAAACACTTGCTGCCCACAGTAAAATTTGGTGGGGGGTCCGTCATGCTGTGGGGCTGTGTGGCTAGTGCAGGAACTGGGAATCTAGTTAAAGTTGAAGGTCGTATGGATTCAACTCAGTACCAGCAAATTCTGGACAATAATGTTCAAGAATCTGTAACAAAGCTGAAGTTACGGCGCAGTTGGGTGTTCCAGCAGGACAACGACCCGAAACATTGCTCCAAATCCACTAAGGCATTTATGCAGAGGAACAACTACAATGTTTTGGAATGGCCATCCCAGTCCCCAGACTTGAATATAATTGAAAATCTATGGGGTGACTTGAAGCGGGCTGTCCACGCTAGGCACCCATCAAACCTTACTCAACTGGAGATGTATTGTAAGGAAGAATGGTCCAAATTACCTCAATCCAGAATCCAGACACTCATCAGAGGATATAAAAAGCGTCTAGAAGCTGTTATTTTTGCAAAAGGAGGCTCTACTAAATATTAATGTGATTTTTCTGTTGGGGTGCCCAAATTTATGCAAGTGTCTAATTCTCTTATGATGCGTATGGCATATTTTCTGTTTATCAAATAAACCTTATTTCACGGCTAAAATATCACTGTCCATGACGTATGTGTATATATATGACAAAGACGTTCCTCATCCAAACGCCCAACATTTTATAGATGAAAGTAATGGAGATTATCAGGGGTGCCCAAACTTTTGCATACGACTGTATATATATATCAAATCCAGTAAAAAAAAATATATATATATACACACCCATGTGTGGACTTATGTAATTTCATGTTTACCAATTATGATCTATTATGTGTGTGTGTGTGTTTGTGACTGTGCTCCCCTGACAGAAATACGCCCACATGCGCCAGTCTCTCCGAGGCTCCGAGCCGTACTACACCTCCGTCCTGTGGTGGTGCGGCGTCATGCTCATGGGCGTCGGAGAACTGGGCAACTTCGCCGCCTACGGCTTCGCCCCCGCCTCCCTCATAGCCCCTCTGGGCTGTGTGGCAGTCATCTGTAAGCCCAGACTGTTAACCCTACGTCCCTTTATGTTTGGGAAACCATCGCCCCTTTGAATACACATACATTTTAATATTGAAGCTGAGCAGTGGATTTGAAGCCTTGGGTAGCTCACGTGGGTTTCTTTCTCCACCAACTTAACAACATCATAAAAAATGGATGCCAACTAAAGGTCAGGGTGGTGGCCTCCTTCCACCCAATCAGATGGCTTTGTGATGGTGACTGAGTCTGTTCCTAGCCAGTCAGACAGACTTGGCAGGTCTTAGTGCCACTAGCACCTGTTCAGAGGAAACATTGTAATGGCAGGTTAAATATTGAGCCGGTTCAGGTCACCTTCCCTCTCCCTCTCCCTTCTCAGCTCCACCTCCCTCCTCTTCTCTCCTCCCTTCCTGTCCTCTCCTCCCCATGATGACTCATGTTTATTAATGACAGCTATTAGCAGACCTGGCAGGTTGTGTTCAGTTGGGACGTGGGGGGGGAGGGTGGGAGAGGGGGGGTTGGTTTATCAGTACTGAATACTGAAACAAATCTGGGTGAACGGGGAGACATTCTAAAGGGATGATGTCATTCCCAGAGCCTGCGTGCTCCGTGTCTCTCTGGCGCAGCTTAGCCGAGGCACCGCGTTCATCTGAGAAGGACGGTTCTCTCAGCGGACCGATTCTCAGAGGGCTTACACACACACACACACACACACACACAGGCGGAGGCTGAGATCATGATGGGTGATGTGTGTGACAGGATCCTGGTATCCCCCCCCCCACCCACCACTTCTCGCTCCGTTGCGCCGGGCGACTTCACTGTGTGTATTGTGGCGTTGCCATGGTAACTCGTTAGTCCTGACATGGTCGTCTCTGAGGTAAAGGGAGGAGGGCTACATGTGAGGCGCTGCTACTGGAGTGAATGAATTATAACTATGGGAGATACGATGTGTATGGGGCCATTTCTACCTATGCAATCTAAAACACATGTGCACAGTTCAAATGCATGCATTATTGACGGACCTCTTTTAGAAGATTAGATTTGTAGGAATGATTTTTGGAGGAAGATTGAGCCGTGCTACATGCGAGGGCTTGTTGATGACTGTGTGTCTCACCTGCAGCCAGTGCCGTCATATCTGTGGTGTTCCTCAAAGAGACGATCCGCGCCTCCGACATCATCGGTAAGTAAACGTCACATGACCCCGACACCATCCACAGCCCGTTGTCAACCAGAGGGAACGACTCCCGAATGGAGAACGGTGATTTAAGATCGCGTTGGTCCCTAGCTGTCGAGGAACATGACGTTGAGAGGACTTGAGGTGAGGCCACAGAGAGAGAGAGAGAGAGAGAGAGAGAGAGAGAGAGAGAGAGAGAGAGAGAGAGAGAGAGATGAGAGAGAGGAGAGAGAGAGAGAGAGAGATAAGTCAACAGGAGGAGTTTTGTTAGTTAGCGGTGATGTAGCTGGCAGTCTGGAGGATTCAAACCAAACATTTACTCTTCAGCTTATGGCTGATTAAACAGTGAAGTAACATAGAGCAGTAATGTGATCCAACAAAGCAACACTAATTGTGTTTGCCGTTAATGTGCGTGATCACTGCGTTCTCGGAAGGGCCGTTCGCTCTTAGGACCTCTCTCGCGCATAAGTCCAACGTAAATGTGCAGGAATCGAACCAACAACCCGTGTACTGGAAGCGGCGCTCGATCTGATCTGTGATTAGTCCCTGCTCTCCCCTCAGGCGGTACTCTGGCGGTGACGGGGACGTACATCCTCGTGACCTTTGCCCCCCACGCCTCCTCCCACATCACCGCCGGCCTCGTCCAGAGGTACGCCATGAGCTGGGCTTTCCTGACCTACGGGGTAAGTGCCTCTCTGACTCCGCCCCCCTCAAGGCTTACCCAAATCTCTTCCTGTTTACCTGAGGTGTGCTCTACCTGCTACAAAGCAGGATAACTGGGTGTAGATAAGGTTCTTATGACGCAAGGCTAAAGTGATTGGCGTTGCGTAGAGACAAAGTTAAGGGCAACATTTGTTAGTTCTCCCTTTTGGGCAGGATGTTCTTTGTCATAGAGAGGAAGCAATCCTGGATGCTCTGTCCTGTCATCAGTCAGGTGATCTCTCAGTGTGATCTCTCAGTGTGATCTCTCAGTGTGATCTCTCATGTCCGTCTGCCTCCTATGGGATCCTCATTCTGCTCACAGTCATCCATTCGTCTCCTGAACCGTTTCTAACGTTGCTTCCACACCCCAGAAATGTGTGTGTGTTTACCATGCCCCTAAGAGTACTGAGGTGCTGAAATAGATTTGAACGACATCAAAAGAAAGACAAGAAAGACAAATGTGTGGCTTTGACAGACGGCAGACGGCTGGAAATCAGCAGATGGATGTTGGAGCATCGCAAACTCCTGTCTTGAGCCCCGGTGACAGGGGTGATGGATGGGGGTCTAAAATAAGACGCTCTTTTCCAATCCAGGCGATGAATGGATAAACGAACGGATGCCTTCGGAATCCTCATCAGCTCGCTCCTCAAGCAGCAGGAGACACTGATGATTGGTTTAGAAGAACGCAGGGAAGAGACTGATGTTGTCCTCACATCCGCATGACAAACGGAAGGCTGGCTCCACCCGTGTGGGAATGACTCCTTCTGGATGTGAAGCGCACCTTTCGCCATTCTATGATGTATAAGGGCGGTTTAAGATTAGACCATGGCTTTTCATATCTCTGTATTGTGTCAGGGAGGTCTTTGGAAAGCATGAAAAGAAACCATGGAAACGCACAGAGCAAGCCAGATATGGGGCGACATCTCGGATCTCACGTACCTCTCACAGAGAGACTAAAGGATGCTAGCTTTCCGTATTTCTGCCATTTACCTGTTTCTGGTGCCTCTGTCTGACCATGTTTTCTAATAATGGTTCCTCTAATAGCTGAGTACGGCTAGAGAACTCCCAAGGACGGACTGGAAACCGTTCTCATTAACGAAGCGGGGAAATCATTTCATCTCTCTGTCAGGGCCATTTGTTTCAATTAGAGCGCGGTGTTCGCTGCCCACTTTGTTACGCCGAGGAGACATTCATGCCTGGTCGAGGTTGGAGACTGGAGGGGAATTTCAATGTAATTCCAGAGAGTGTTGGCAGGGCCTGGAGGGGTTTTGGTGTGACCGAGTTCCACGCAGAGACGGGTGTCACGGGGGGATCACACCGTCCCAGAGAGGGACCATATCTCTGACTTGACAGGAACTTGGAAGAAGTGGGGTTTTCTTCATCCTGTATTTCATTCATTTTTGTCCTTTTGCCCTCTCTCTCTCTCTGTTCTTTTTGCCACTTCTCCTCTGCCCCCCCCCCATCTTTCTCTCTTTCCCTCGCCCCTCCTTTCACCACTACCTCTCTCTCTCTCTCCACCCCATCTCGCTCCTACGCTTCCCTCGCCCCAGCTCATAGAGGTCGTCCTGTTTTGCATTCTGCTCTACCTGTACAAGGTCAGCAAGATGAAACACATCGTCATAGTGATGCTGCTGATCGCTCTGCTGGGTAAGATCACACAGTCGATACCAGGGTCCGTCACAGGACCCAAGGGCCCTTCCGACGGGCTCCGTGTCAATGTTTAATGATCACATGGTCTCGTCTGCTTGCAGCCTCTCTGACAGTGATCTCGGTCAAGGCTGTGTCGGGGATGATCAAAGAGTCTGTGAAGGGCTACATGCAGCTCACCTACCCTATCTTCTACGTCATGCTCGTGGTCATGGTGGCCTCCTGTGCTTTCCAGCTCAAGTTTGCCTCTTTATTTGATTTAATTCAAAGAAATGTATTGAGAACTCTTATGTATGGTTTCTCATTTCACTGTGGAACCATCATTTGATGTTGTCCAATTTTGAACCTTACAACGCTGTCCCCTGAGAAAAAAAAATGGTATTGGAAGAAATGGTGTGCAGAAAAAAAGGACACTGTGACCTTGTCAGTGTAAAGCTGCATTTTATATTCACGATGATTCATAAATTGACAGTTTTCCCCTGCAGAGGAAGGCCATGGTTTATTCATGTCACAGTGAAACAGACGTGGGTGACATTTGTGACTCTGGTTTCTCTCCCTCTCTCATCCCAGGTTTCTCAATCAAGCCATGAGAATGTTCGACGCTACTGAAGTCGTTCCCATCAACTTTGTGTTTTTCACTGCTAGTGCAATTATAGCAGGTAAGGACAATCACAATATCACACTCTCGGATTATGGCTTTCAGACACATCACATAACAATATCACACTATGGCTTTCAGACACATCACAATATCACACTCTGATTATGGCTTTCAGACACATCCAAAACAATATTACACTCCCTGATTATGGCTTTCAGAAAAAAGTATTGTGTTGAGTATCATACCACATCATCAATATATTCTTCATCCATTCATTACATTTTGCTTTTCAGGAATAGTATTTTACCAGGAGTTCTATGGATTGGCTTTGTTAAACATATGCATGTTTCTTTTAGGGTAAGTGAGCAATGAAGTAAAGCACGTTAGCAATCAAACTACCCAAATGACTGGGACCAAGTCCATTTAGAACTGTTTGAAACCCATCTGACTGTAACCATAGAGATATGATAATGAGCCCTGGCCAATATTGTAATTGTGAGTGTGATGTGTGTGTGTGTGTGTGTGTGTGTGTGTGTGGTGTGTGGTGTGTGTGTGTGTGTGTGTGATGTGTGATGTGTGTGTGGTGTGTGTGTGTGTGTGGGTGTGTGTGTGGGTGTGTGTGTGATGTGTGTGTGTGTGTGTGTGTGTGTGTGTGTGTGTGTGTGTGTGTGTGTGTGTTCCACTGCAGCTGTCTGCTGTCCTTCCTTGGTGTGTTCCTCATCGCCAGGAATAGGCCAAAGATCAAAACACCAGACCGCAACTTCATAGCTATGGGCCAAATCCCTGGTAAGTAGTTAGTTCACTCCAAACACACAGTATGTCCTCATAAACTTCACTTCTCTTTAGACATTTTAAGGAATATGTTGGCTTCCCTCGAGTGAAACACAGAACAGTATGACGTATGCTTTATCTTACCGAAATATTTGCATGACATCAACCAAAATCCAAGTCCAAAACCTAAGGGTTCTTGTGTGGTCAAAAAAATCGGAGCTGAAGAGATCCTGTCTGCAGTAGAATCCTTCAGATTCTGCATGTAGCTGGAGATGCTCGACCGATTACGAGCGTGCAGTGATGGATCTACGGCGGCGCTGTGTGTGACTGGGCCTCGTCTGGGTTGCTCCAGACTCTCCTACCAGACAGGTGAGAGAGGGAGCGGTGTCAGTCTGGTGTCCTGAGAGACAGATGTTTGTTTGTGCCCCCAGGGAGAAGACAGACAGACAAGGTGCAGCCAGAGAGCACGTACGGATCGCTGGCGGCCAAACTGTGTAGCGGAAACGAAAATATTGAGGATTCGTAACTTCAGCACAACTAAAACTCACACAGTTAAACACAGCCACCACACACACACAGAGACTGACACTTGGCACCCAGTTCGTCCTCCTGGGTTGACTGGTAAGGAGCACATGGACAACCTGACTGGCGACAGAGGAGAGAAATACGTTCTGATGCAACAGGCGATACTGGAGAGAAACCTCAGGATCAAACACATTCACCAATGCAATCCAATACTCTGGTTGAATTTAGTTTAGTTCGTTTTTTTTGCCCTTCATGAAATTGCACTCATGTTCTAACTTACTCAAATTACCTCTGGTTAGTCCTCTCTCAGAACTAAAGCACGTGGTTAGAAAGCATATTTGTTTACTCTTGTCAATTCAATATTTTTTTTTATAAACTGATTATTTAAACGTCTTGTGAGTGGCCTGAACGCAGCTTGGCAAAGCCAGGACACTAGCGCCATCTACTGGTATAAATAAACTAATGCCGATGGACACTTGTATTTCAAATGGTCATTTTAATTCAATAAGATGGGAGCACTGAAGCCATACACTTGATATCCAGCTCAACAGAACCCCTGATAACGACCCATTCTTTTGAATCATGTGTGACTAGAGGCAATATTGCAGAGTAGAATGGTGTTCTGATTTGCTCTCAAGTAGAGACAGCTGCTCTCCTCTTCACTTTCCTCCCTCTCTTCCATCTCATCCTTTTTAGTTCTCTCCTTTTCCCTTCAACCTCCTCCTTCTCCACCTCCTTTCTCCTCCTTTCTCCACCTTGGCTGGCCTTGCAGACATGTGACATTTAGATGGAGTACAGTACGGACATTTTATTGGCATCAAACTATTACTCTTATATAGAGCCGTAACAGAAACCTGTACAAATTCACAAACAGGTGATTCTGGCACCCAAACCAAAAGAGAACAGTCATGCGAGACAAAATGAGGATCGTCAGGCAAGAAGGTCAGAATAGAAGAAATAACCACCATCCCTGTTCAACTGAAACATCTGCCATCTCGAGACATTTCAATTTCAAAGCAAACATTTTCTTCATTTTCACGCTAGAAACATCCCCAATGCCTTATATCCGACAGCCCCCATACCTGTAAATAAAGAAACCGTTGATATATTGCTTTTCTATGACATAAACGCAGGAGAGAATATTTCACAAGGCACACTGTTTTTGATTAGAGATCACTTTCTCTCGAGTGTCACAACACGTCAGTCTGGCGCTGTGCAGAAACGGAACTCCACATGCTGTGCAGCTGACAGGGACCCCACACACACACACACCGCTCTCTCCCACAGCACACCTCTAACGGCTGGAGCAGGTAGCAGCACAGTCCTGGAAGCCTCGCCCACCCCCTCCAGGAGAAGCTGCGCTCAGTATCATCACACCTCCAGGTTGACCTTGGCCAGGCGGTACTGCAGGGAGGAGGGGTTGCGGAGCAGGACCAGGCCCCGCTGGTCCTCGGGCTGCCCCAGAAGCATGTGCAGCAGCCCGGGGAGGCTGACCAGACCCAGGGCCTCCCCGCACCCCGACATCAGGGAGAAGTCCCCCGTGGGAGACCCAGCCCAGCGTCACACGGGAGCAGTGGGACGAGACGCTGGGCAGGGGCTCCGGCCAGAGGCCCAGGATCAGGTCAGAGGTCGGGGAGGAGGAGGGTGGGGTGAGGCTGGGAGCAGGGAGTGTGGTGGAGAGGGAGTGTGGTGGGGGCAGAGCTGGTGTCTGGGACCAGGGGTGGATGTAGAGGTAGAGATGGGGGCAGACGCAGACTGTTTGTCATCAGCCCTGTGAGAGGAGGAGGTGGGCTTGGCCTTGCGGTGCTTCTTGAGTTGCTTCAGCTTGCTTCTGAAGTGGTCTGTGTGGAGAGGCTCCAGGGGCCCGCTGCAGCTCGGCTGTCCACGCTGCTGACGCAGGTCCTCGGGGGCGGGCACACACACCTGGGCGTGCAGCTCCGGTTGGCCCTTAGACAGCACAGAGAGGCGGACCCACACCAGGCTCCTCCAATTGGATGCGAGGAGAGATGCAGCCACTGCTGGATTCAGCGGCGGGAGTGCCCACTGGCGGTGTGACCTCTGACCTTTAGAGGATGTGGGTCTGCACCAATTAGAAAGCAGCCTCAGGGACTTCCTGTTCCTGGAAAGCACAAACCAAAATGAACGGGTCAAATGAATGAACGGTCCCTTTGGTATCCAAAGAAATAGTCGGAGGGCAGTGAAATGTTCTTTCGAACCGGCAAACTATTCCCTGCGGTTTGACAAATCAATTTCACTTTGTAAGCTCATAACTTTGTCCGTGTCCAAGTGATTTGCTGATGTTTTGGGGATAGCCGGCGCTCCCTCTCCTGCTAATCGGGCTCATTCATCACGGCTAGACGTTCCCGGGATGTTCCCATCAGCCACATCATCATGACAGAGTGGGGGGCTGGACTAGAGCATGCATCAGTACACACACACACACACACACACACACACACCACTTGTCTCCAACTAACATGAACAAGTTAGGGGAAATTGGGGACCCTGGAGTGGTCTTATAGTTAAAGAGACATATAGGGTTTTGAATAGACTTGATCTAAACACACGAGAGAGAGAGAGAGATTTACACCAGCAATAAGGTGTGTTCATCTACCTCAAGACAGTGACGGCCACGTCCCCTTGTGATGTCACTTCCCCCGCCTTTGGCACCAGGAGTTTAGCTAGGCTCTCTTCACTTCCTCCTCCCTTCGCCTCCTCTCCTCCTGTCACCGCCTCCTCTCCTCCTGTCACCGCCTCCTCCCTCACAATCAGCTCCCACTCCTCCGCCAGCTGTTGCCAAGGGCAACGGAACGGAGCCAGGCAGCCATGTTTGATGTAATTGGTCCTCTTGGCGGGCGGACGCCTACAGGGGGGCAGAAGGGTCAAACTCTTCTCAAACTGTCAGGGCAGATCATCAATTTATGTAACACATCAAGGCGGGGGAGCGGATGGTGGGAAACAGGCAGTCGGGGTTTAAGAGTGTGGAGCCGTGAGGCGTTAATGACTGGAAATCAGCTTCAGCACAAGGTGCTCGTCTCAGCAACCTGCCCCATTAGGAATCTCAACAACAGATACTCACAGTAATTGTCATGCAGGATTGAACTTTGATGTCCCAGAACATTATGACGAATTGGCGACACAGAATGTTATTCTGAACACACTCAATGAGGATCATTTTAGACAGACAGACCCATTGAGTGCCGTGTGCGTTGCTGACCTTTTGAACTTGGCCAGCAGTTCCTCTTCCTGCTCCTCCTGGAAGCGCTTCCCCGCCGGGCAGTCTGGGTAATCGTGGGGGAAGTGCGGCGCTCCTTTGTTCTGGGAGTGTTTCAGCGCCATGTTCAGCCCCCCCACACGCACCCCTCGGTACACCAGAGGCACCCAGAAGGCCATGCCCCAGGCCTTGGGCAGCAGCAGGTCCCAGCCCGCTCCCCAGGACGCCTGCTCCTGGCCCGACCTGCTTGCCAGGCTGTTGCACCAGCAGGACAGGCACCCTGCCCTGGGGGAGGGGCAGCAGCCTGGAGCCTGGCACCAGCACCTCGCCGCGCATCCGGTTCAGCTCCTGCTCGGGGATCTTGTGGTCGGTGACGTTGTCTCGGACCGAGCGCTCCCACAGGGGACTCTGGCTGCAGCCCTCAGGGGACACCCTGCAGCGTCAGCTCCCTCCTGCTCTCCTCGTCCACCTCTGGAACACACACACCCGCCCAGCACGGGACACACTCCTGCATGACCAGCGGTGGGACCTACACGCGATTACCTGGACCCACGCTACACGTGAACAACTGAAACTTAAAACCCCCAGTCAACCCTATGATCTATACCCTGCTGCCTATGAGGACATTTGAGAAGGTAAGTGTAACTAACATGGCAGACCATGTCAACCAAATCAGATTATTGAAACCTAATGAAACTTCCATACTACTTATACCGATATGACATCTCGTCAGATCGGTGTCTGGGAGACAGCCCATAGGGTTGACTGGTTTAGGGTGGAGTGTGGTGGTACCGTGCCTTATGGGGCGGTGGGGATGGGAGTGTGTTGGGCTCCGAGGACCTGGTCTGGGGCACAGGATCCTGCCAGGATTCGAACCTGGGACATCTGCATGGGTGGGCAGAGGCTCCCCAGGAGCACAGGACCAGACGTGACAGACAGAACCAGCCTCGGTCCCGCCCGCGTGGGGCCCGTACCACAGAACTACGGTACTGTGGCAGAACTGGTACGGTGGGACTGGGACCATGGATACGCTAGGAGGGGGGAGGGGGGGTCTCGAGGTTACCTTGGGCCTGCTGGATGCTGGGCATGGCCTTGCCCCTGATCCTGGGCAGGGTCAACCTGGGGTCATCAACAGTGAGACCCAGCACGGAGCCTGACGGAATTTCTGCTGTGGAGTAGACACCTGGGAAGGGGAGGAACACACACACACACACACACACGATGACCATTTAGACTAGAACTTCCACAACAAAAACACTTGACCTGAGGAACCAAGGCTTTCAATCTGAAGACCAAAATCACTGCAGGCAGAACAGACCTTTGAGCAGATTAAAGATGTCCGCCTGTTTTCGATGGAGCGACATGTTCCTCTCATCCTTGCAGTGCTCGGGCCACCAGAAACAAGCCTGCTGGGACGGGCTTGAGGCCTGAAACCCAAACACAACCTCACTAAAACACTGAGCACATAACCATCCACACACAGGTCATGAACTCTCCCCTCAGAGATTCCCCCGTGGTTCTCACATCACACTCTGTGGCAGCTTCCAGGGTCTCCGTGAGGACCGAGTGCGACAGCGGTCCAATCAGACGATAGCGCACGATCTCCATGGTGAGGTCGCTACAATAGAACACCACAAGGTCAGCATTGAAAAACAGCAGAACACGCTCAATAGAAAACACCTCCGTCCATTCAACACTGATTCAACCTATAGTGATTTTCATGCTTTGTGTGACACTCCTTTCATGTATGCTCGTCGACTTGTTTGATATTTACATTTATTCATAAAGCAGACGCTTTTATCTAAAGCACCTTCCAAGAGAGAGCTTTTACACACCTCAGGACTATCCCAGTAGTGCTGGACCTCCAGGTCACAGGGGTGGTGGGAGACCTGGTTCCATCCCCCAGGACCTTCTTGGCCGGGGGCCCGGTAGTTTCAGTCTCCCCCTGGGAGCGCTTCCTCTTGGAGGCTTTGGTCCGGTCAGGCTGAGTCCCCTTGGTCTCTGTGTCTGGGGCTGGACCAGAGACAGGCTGAGAGGCGGGGGCTGGGGGCATCTCCTCTAGGGTTGGCGGAGGGGGCACTGCCTCGGAACACTGACACACGGCCTGCAGCTCAGGCAGCAAGTCCTGGTCCACGGAAGGAAGTTCAATACGTTAACATTCAATGAAGTGACATCATACACATGCATCATCGATGCCTAAAGGATGAGTTTAGACGATCTCCTGGCTCACCTGTTTGAGTGTGGGGTGGATCCAGAGCCACAGCTGTCTGTGTGTGGAGTCCTGTGTACGGGGTCTCCACAGGAAGAGCACAGGGCCCAGGGGCTGGGCAGGGGCCTGGCCCGCTCGGTAAACCAAGGTACTGCCCTGTCTGCGCCCCGATAGGCTCGCTGCGGCTGCAAACGTCGGGCCTGCAAATCACAGAGCCCGGGTCAACAAGGCAAGTCAAATCCAGACCAAGGCTTTTACAACAAACGCAAAATAGAAGTATCTAAAAGTAATCTCAGACTTCTGGACCCGACTGTAGCTCACAAGCACACAGGTGCGAATTCACACAACACACACATGAAAAGCCCCACACATCCGCAAAACCCAAACAAGTGACCCGAGCACAGTGACCCGTGGAGCCGACCTGAGTCCTTGCAGGTCAGCTGGGCCAGGGCAGCCAGGAGCAGTCCCTCCTCCCCTCGGAGCTCCAGGCAGCAGTGGTAGGACAAGTCCTGGGGAGCCAGAGCACAACACCAACCTCAGCATGACATCATCAGCCCAAAAGGTCAACAGGTCAAAGTGAGCACCTCTGCGGAGGTTCCGGGTCCAATTGGCGAGAGGTGGTTCTGACCTGCAGCAGGCAGTGGGTGCTCATGGCACGGTAGCAGGCCCGGTAGCACTTGTAAGTGGGCCGTACCCCCAGGCAGTAGCCCCACCTCTTCGCCATGTGGAAGCGCTTGGCGTGCCAAATGTGCGTCTCCAGCCACACGTTCTTCCGTTGCCGCCGGTTGAAGTCCAGGAGCAGGTTGCCGTGGCGGCGGCGGGCCTTGCGGCTCTTGGTCTTGGACTGCGGCTTCTTCTCCTTCTGCCCCAGCTTCTGGCTCTTCTCCAGCTGACCCGGCAAAGACAGTGCAGAGGCTAGAGTGAGCGTCCTTCTCATTCTGCTGACCTAGATCCGATTCCAACTTGATCCACAGTGTTTATGTGTGTGTATGTGTGTGTGTGTGTGTGTGTGTGTGTGTGTGTGTGTGGTGTGTGTGTGTGTGTGTGTGTGTGTGACAGCCGTACCATCCTGTTAGCCGCCTCCCTCAGCCTGCAGGGTAGTCTCTTGGTGTTGTGGCTCATGGCCCTCCTCCTCATGTGCTTGGGCAGCACACCGAACGCATGCACACTCCCTGTCGTCTTGGTAACCGCCTTGAGCATGGCGTTCACCTCGGCAACCCTGGCCTTGATAAACCCTGAGGCTGGGGGGGGATTACATTCATGTAAATATACTTTTTCTTATGAATACTTGTGATAACACTGGAGTTGTTAACAGGCTCTCTCTATAAGCTTGAACATGTTGATCATATGGAGGAGGACACTAGTTTCTCTTTACCAACGCAGAGCCTGACAGGAGCAGCAAGTCATGGCTTTACCTGTGATGGCTTTGGGGAGCTCCTGGCCATAGGCCTTCCCGTCTCTCTGGTGGCCACGGACCCAGCCACCTCCGTGGGTAGGGTGAGAGGACCCCCGGTCTCTTGCCGGTGATGGATCATGACCACGACCTGCAGAGAGAGAGCGCAGGGTAATGAAATATAGCTCATGTCTGTCGGCTAAGACAGACTTGAATTATCTGCACGTTTCACAATCGGTTGGAGCAGTTACCGTGTGATGGACCCTCTCCTCCGTTTCTGCAGTGCGAGCTGCCAGAGCCGACTCCAGTGGAGGAATACGTCACACTGCTGGGCTGATTTTTCAATTTCTTATTGCGCATCCTTTCTTTGGCTGACGACATTTCTCCAGCTATCAGAGAAGAATAGTTTGGGCTTAATGGCATATGCACTGTATCCTCATTCACTTACTAATGCACACTGCTAGCTAGCTAACCAACGCTAGCTTCTGAAACCTAACCAGTTATCTTACTTATTAAGCTAGAACCAATGTTATTGTGTATAATTAGTAGTTTAGAATCGGCTTAAAGACCGTATTCCTATGTGGATACAAAATAACTACAATAACACACTCACCTTGACGTTTTAAACAGAGGAATGCTATTCAAAACGCACGCTGTCACATTTCTATCGGCATGTGAATTTTCTGCTAGTTGTCACTAACTTCCGGATACTTGGTGTTCTTGGGATATGTAGTCCAAGAATATATCGAGAGAGCACGCATTGTGCTCGGACCGGACTCAGCGGTCATTTGACGTTTCTCAACCACGCGGTTCCACCTGTTTCTTTGGCACTGTTAGTTGACTATTTGAGTTCCAGCCATGTCTGCCATCATCAGGAAGATAATCAACACAACAAAGGCTCCTGCAGCCATCGGTCCATACAGGTAAATAAATATCACCCGGTGCATGCCAAAATGTTGTATTATTGCTTAGATATATGCATATATTATTGCTTAGGGATATGCAATTGCATTCAGTTAACTTCTAGTGTCTAATGCACGTCTTGGTAGTTAAAGGTCCGTTTGTTCATTTCAAAATATGTGTTCAGGTCGTACGCAAACAGATCCGTGAACCGAAATTTGGATAGTTCTGAATGGAAGTTTTTGGAATGGGTGTCACCCTCTGACCCAATAGCAATGGAGAGGGTGGGGCAAAGTGCATGTAAGCTATAACCGTGGTCAGGGTCCGGGTGAAAGTACAGGATTTTGGCCAAGCCTTTATCCGTTGCATTATGTCTGCCGATGCGATTTGCGTGGATTTGGCAATATTGCTGAACATTCTTGCAAATTATATGTGTACCTCTGTAGAACTATTCTCATTCCTACTTTATGTTGTGCCAAATATAACTAAAATGCGAAGAAAACGGTTTTGCATCTCCTATGAATCTGATTACGGTTGTTACTGCGTTTAACCACGAGGTGGCGTTAGAGCATCATGTTTCAAGAATGTGCCTGTACTACTGGTGGTTTCATTTTGTTCCCAAAACAGTTGCATTTGTAGCTAGTTTCTGAGACTAGTTTTCACATATTCCACGAGTAGACATGTTTAATGAGAGAGTCTGTCTTCCAGCCAGGCGGTAATGGTGGACCGGACCCTGTATGTCTCTGGACAGCTGGGGATGGATCCCCTCCTCTGGGCTTCTCGTGGATGGAGGCGTGCAGGCCCAAGCCAAACAGGTGATGTTCAGACACACACACTCTGTCTCTCGCAAGCAAGCATGCACGACCAAAGCCAAACAAGTGGATTCTCAGTCACCTTCGGGGGAATGTGTTCGTGTGAATTGACAGTGTGCCCCGCCCCCTCCCCCTACAGGCTCTGATTAACATGGGGGAAATCCTGAAGGCAGCAGGGTGTGGCTATGACAACGGTGAGGACTACACTGCCATGGAGACGGTTGAACATTTGTGGATGTCATGTAATAACGTGATTAATAAACAAGTTCCTGTTTGTTTCAGTTGTCAAGACCACAGTGCTTTTGGCTGACATGAACGACTTCACCAATGTCAATGACGTTTACAAACAATGTGAGTGGTGTTGATCCATTACCTTGGTGTCTGCAGCACCACAAACCTATTGTTGTGCATCATCTTGAAAGGATTGAACAGATCTTGCTTAGTTCACCCGCCAGATGGCGCTGTTGCCCAACAAACGTCCCAGCATGCATGGCGGATGTGTGTATGTGGCACTTGTGCAAAAAAACATGGAGTTCTACTCAGTAACAGGAACCAGAGCCTCAAGACTGAGAGCTTCTGCCTCAATAAACATATTCATCCATTCCTTTGCACTCATATGCATCATCAAATATTTACTTATGCATCAAATGTCTAGGTAGATCTGAGACCTTCTGTGTGTGTTTGTGTGTCTAGTTTTCAGCACCCACTTCCCTGCTAGAGCCGCCTACCAGGTCGCCGCTCTGCCCAGAGTGAGTGTCGCTTTGACGTCTTTAACCAACCTATTGTTCTTGTTCAACGTTCACACATACTTGTAGTTACATATTTACACTCCTTTCTCTCTCAGGGGGGGGCTTGTGGAGATTGAAGCAGTCGCAGTCTCGGGCCCTATAACGGACGCCTCCTCCTGAAGGAAACACCAATCAGCACACTGGAATTGGAAGAATAGAACATGTGCTAGCCAATCACAGCACCTGTGTACATTCTTGATCTGTATAGCAGATGTTCCAATCAAACTGTTGACTTAACTTAGGGACTTCACGATAATGATTATGATGTGAATTTTTGGGGATATGAATTGTCAGTTAGCTTTACAGTTAGATGTCTGAATAGTGGTGTTTGAAGGACTGAAGGTGTATGGATAGGTAGTGTGTGAGTCACTGAGCAGTCATCTGTTTTGCTTGCATGGTGCCTGCCCAGGCACTTTCACTAGCATTGTTAGCTTTAATGAGGGGTGATCAGAGCCTCTGTCCTCAGACAACAACAATGAGCTTTATATTCCCCACGGCTAATGTTTTCACTTAGTTTTATGGAGTATAACCGAGGACTATACCTACTGACCAAGCCTTGCTTTGTTTATTGTATTACTCCTATACCAGCCTGGTCTTGACTTTCCTTTTCAGTCCTAACAGCTACTGTACTCTGTCATGGCAAGAATAAAGATGGAGACACCTTGTTCCTGTGTCGTGT
This sequence comes from Mallotus villosus, assembly GCA_903064625.1. Classification (NCBI taxonomy): domain Eukaryota; kingdom Metazoa; phylum Chordata; class Actinopteri; order Osmeriformes; family Salangidae; genus Mallotus; species Mallotus villosus. The sequence continues at coordinate 106,995 of CAEFZP010004160.1, read as the reverse complement.
ATTTGGTAGCTATGTGGTCCTTAGTGGATATGGATGGAGTGGTAGGTGGAAAATCTTTATTCCTGAGGAGATGGGTGATATATGCCTGAGGACAGATGACCCGGCCTAGAGCCCTCTTCTCCCGAGGGGCTGGGATGATCACCCCACACACACACACACACACACACACACAGGCAAACCAGTCTGAGTATTAGTAAGCAAGACTTTATTTGGACTGTACACTAAAACATTAGCGCATCACATACACGGCTCAGAAACAACATATAACAGAAGAGTGATCGTTTCTGGGACTTGCATAGAAAAAAGAACATGGAAAAACATTTGATCCCGCTACCCATCGTCATCACACGAACCAACATTAGACAGGCAGGCTCAGTCTCTCCCAACCATGGTATGAGGAGAGACTGAGCCTTGAAAACTGTGAAAAGACCCAGACACTGGAGTCTGAACATGTAAAATTCCCCAAGCCATTTTATAATGGTCTTCGTTCTGTTATGTTTAGGGTTAAAAGGATCAGTTTCTGTAGGAGGTGCACCGCAAACCCAGTGTTGTGTTGGTGTGTTATGTTGTAAAGCCTCAAGGAACAAGAAGATAAGGGGTTAATGGATCCGCTAATAAAAGCTTTCTTGACTTTGATCCATGTCCTCTGAATGAAATAACATAATCACAGACTCCTGTAACAATTGATTTACAATACAAAACCTCCCACACACCAGCCTCGCTCACAGTCTGCGTTTGGTACAATGTACAGTTTCCTTAGCGTAGAGATGGTCACCCAAACAGAGTAACTTCCATTCATAATTGCATTTTAATGTTGTGACAAACTCATATAAACAAGGTGACAGGAAAGAGAAGCCCTGGCACGCCACACACATAAAACTCATCCCATCGCACATCAACACTCTGCTCTACAGTTAAACCTTTAGTATCCACATACCTATACATGTACTTGTCAACCCTTTTTGAATTCATCATTAGCGGAGGTTTAGATTTCCATGGAAACGGGTGTGGTGAGAGTCGAACTTCCTTCACCTGGTTGAGGTGCACGCTAGGCTAACAGAACATGTATTTGCATTCACAGTTGTTATAATATGTTTGGCTTGTATTCCTCATCATTGGAGCAGCTAGTTAAGTAGTAATGAATCTATGTAGCCTGTTCCACGCGAAGCTGATCCGCAACCCCGACGACTCCACCCTGTTGTTGTTTAGAAAGTGACAGTGTTGTCCTGTAGCCTGTTCCCAGTTCTGCCCTGGTGGTGTACGTCGCCGTGCATCATCCTGCCTCAGCACAGCAGCAAACAGTCTGTTTGAGGGAGCCGCAGGGCTCAAGGCACTTCTCTCAGTAACAATGCCAGTACCAGGAGTGAGAAATATTATATGTACAAATGGAGGAAACAGTGTGATCTTTCTGGAAGAACAGGTTATGAAGGCATCCTGGTGTAAGAACTCACAGTAAAAATCGAATGGTGCTGGTCTGCAGCTTGGTAGACATGTGTGTGTGTGTGCGTGCGTGTGTGCGTGTGCTTTTACAGTAAGAGTGTGTGTTTGTTTTTTCCAGTAGCCGTTTCTCGTGCATCTTTGGGCTTGTGCATTTTTTTCCTCATATATTCATCATTTTCTTTCCACTTGGCGCTGTGAAGAAAAAGGGAAAAATGACTTAGACTTCACGTCCTACAAATCAGTTAGCAACAAACATTCAAAGGTACACAGCTCTGACGCCCTGTTGCCATGGAGACATTTCATTTGCAACAGAGTGAGAAGAGCTCAGAGTGAGGGGCGAGGGGGGTCAATGAGTGTGTTCATCTCACCAGAGGCCTCTTCATGTTGGGGACCTCTAGTCCTTTTTGGCCTTCTGTGCTTCCTGTAGGACCACTGCAGCTGCCTGCGCCGCCACTGTCTCCAACACATTCACTGGAGACAGATCATATGACACAACCAGGAAGTCAGACATTGGCTGGCATTTCCATGCATTGAACGTATGACATTCTGAGATGCAGTGTGGGGGAAGGTGGGAGGGTGTGTGTGTGTGTGTGTGGGTCTTAAGTTCTTTGAAATATTTGAATGATGAAGGAACAACTTCATTGTCAGCTACACTAAAGACACATCAACACAGCCTCGACACACAAAGTCTCTACGTGGTAAGTGTCGACATTCCAGTGCCGTCAGTACATCTTGTGCCCCTGCAGAGCCGGTTTAGTGAATAGAGCTGACCTGTGCAGTGTTTCTCAAACAAACATACATGTAGAGGGTGTGGGTGCCTTGCACGCGCACATACAGACACATCTCAGAGAGAGAGGGGGGGAGGGTGCCTGAGTTATGCAACTCCTCCCCTCAGCCAGCACTTGCACGGGTAGGCTGAAGGGGCCTCCTTTCCCTAAAAGTACAGTGTGTTCTTTCCCTGTTTGAGGAAGGGCACCTATAGAAAGACTGAATTTGTGGTGTTCCTCCAGCAAAAGTTAGGATTAGAATCGATTTTCTTGCACAGAATACTGTCCTAGACACCCGCTTCATGAAATGACAAGTTATTGATAAGAAGGTACCTGATGAAGGCGTTCTATAATAATTGTATGGCTTAAGAATCGATACATGATCTTTAAGGTGTGTGTGCTTGTTTGTGTTGGAGAGCTACATGCTACAGCCATGACAACAGTCTCTTGTGTGCGACTGTGTGGTCAGTGAGAGGCTGGTTCTCTCCCAAGCTATACAGAGACCAAGACGCACATACTACCGAATCAAAACAGACAATGGTCTCATTCTCCACTGCCACGTATAGCTCCATTTAACATGCCATTTACATTTGTAGAGACGGGGGACGGCGGGGGGGGGTCCGAATATTTACATGTGTTACGTAATCCCCAGTAACAGTGCATAAGTCTATGCAGACACAGAGAACAATGAAGGAGAATGTGTGACTGGGGTTGTTGTCGCTAGCGAGACACAGAAGCCCCAACCACACACTGGAGAGTGTCTCCTTCAGTCCGAGGCAGTATTGTCTCACACACTGCCTTATGTGTCCATCGCACCCTGGGACAAAACCGTCCTATTAATCTGCCCCCCTCCCTCACCCTCCCTCACCCTCCCTCACCCTCCCCAGTGCTGGTTCAGTCTATATGCAGGGTTATTCATTACTAGGACAGCTGGTCACCAAAGCTGACCCATGAGGAACCAACACTGGGCTTGTAGTGTGTTGGATACCCTAGTCTTGGTTACTGGGTGTTAATGGTGTCATTAAGGCCTTGGGGGGGTTTGTCCTTCATTAGCCTTGACAGTTGTCACTAATATGTAACTCAGAGAAGCTAGGTTCGACACTGCAACACATTGTTTGCCAGTGTGGGTCAATGTGTTTAGGGTTTGTTTTGATAATGCCTCACACGGTAACTAGGTCCAGTTGATCCGTGGGGATCAGACTTGTGGACAAAGGGGAGGTGGCCTTGGTAACCAGGAGGTTAATGGGTTAGTTTGCCCACCAACACCAATACACACGCCAGAACCTGAATACACAGAGAAGACAGATGTTCCTGCTTCACTCCTTCTTAACCAGGATTGCTGAACGTCTGTTTTTCACTCCTCAGGCTCTTTGGTGATTTGTTTTTTAACTAATGTAATCTCTATGCCTGTTTGCACATGCTCAGACACACACACACAAACACATGCCGCATCCCAAATCGCATGCTTTAACTAACTTTGAGTTACTTTCATTAGGCACTGTAGCTGCCATTATAATGTAAGTACTGTTGCATGCTACTTCGTCATGTAACTGCAAATTGAACTGGCCCAGATAGGTGTGTATCAGTCCCCTATTGAACAGTCGATTGTGGTAAAAAGGGTTTTTGGTCCGAATAGCCAGAAAGGCATGCTGGCTGGCTCGCACACTGCAAAATGCTACTGGATGTAATATGACATCCTGGTATTGTTGGCATCCTGTATAGACATCCTGGGCCCTATCTTGCACCCAGCGCAATTGACTTTGTCAGTGACGCAAGTATCATTCCTAGCTTGCACTCGGCGCAAAGCGGATTTTTCCCTCCACGGGCGCACGTCGAAATGACCTTGCGCTCCGGGGGGCGGTTCAGCGAAAAAGGAGGCGTGTTCCGGCGCAAACGTTCTTGGTGCTATCTTGCGGTTTCCGAAAAACCATTCCGCCACTGACCAGGAAAAAGGTGGTTTAGGGCCCTATTTTGACGATCTGAAACGCAAGTAGCAAAGCGCAAAGCGCAAAGCGCAAGTGGGCGGGACTCCGGTGCGGTTGCTATTTTAGCAGCGGGATAAATGACTTTTCGCCAAGCGCAAATCTAAAAGAGGTAGCTACATTACTAATGGGTGTGGTTTGGGCGTAACGTGCAATAAGCCAATCAGAGCGTCATCTCACATTCCCTTTAAGAGCAGCGCTTGTTCCATGGCGGATTGCTATTATAACGGCGGATTTGCCAGGCGCACGCCAGCGGTTCACAGGAGACTGACGTTCTCGTCAGGACCGTAAACGATAGAGAAGTGATTGTATGGGAAAGGCAGAGCAGTTTCATTGCACTAAATTGCCCACTCATGCTGCTCATTCAAATGTAGCCTATTTTGACATATATTTAAAAAAATGTAATTGCTTAGTTCTTAGAATTAGTTTAACTGTTGTACTTTTGTTTACTTAATGTGAGACCCGTAGGGTATATGTTTATTTTTTGCACCTTCCTTCCTGCCACAGTAAATTGAAAACTGAATTCTGATTCTGATGTGCATGGGAGAAGAAACCTACCCAAATTAGCTTCGGTTAAACAGGCGTAGGAGTAAATTGCCACAGTTGTTACAATTCAAGTTCACATACATAGAGATTTCTCATGAACATCTTATTAATTATTGATATGAACGAAATGTAACACAGCTAGCCATACAATAAATCAAAACAATACGTAGTTTCGCAGGAAGAATACCCTGGCTTCGCAGTGCGCACGGACCAAGCTTGCGCCGTTAAAATAGCATCTGAATAATGCGCCATTGTCTTTAAACCACCTTTTTCCTGGTCAGTGGCGGAATGGTTTTTCGGAAACCGCAAGATAGCACCAAGAACGTTTGCGCCGGAACACGCCTCCTTTTTCGCTGAACCGCCCCCTGGAGCGCAAGGTCATTTCGACGTGCGCCCGTGGAGGGAAAAATCCGCTTTGCGCCGAGTGCAAGCTAGGAATGATACTTGCGTCACTGACAAAGTCAATTGCGCTGGGTGCAAGATAGGGCCCAGAAAGACACTGGCGCATTATTCAGATGCTATTTTAAGGGCGCAAGCTTGGTCCGTGCGCACTGCTGGCGAAGCCAGGGTATTCTTCCTGCGAAACTACGTATTGTTTTGATTTATTGTATGGCTAGCTGTGTTACATTTCGTTCATGTCAATGATTAATAAGATGTTCATGAGAAATCTGTATGTATGTGAACTTGAATTGTAACAACTGTGGCAATTTACCCCTACGCCTGTTTAACCGAAGCTAATTTGGGTAGGTTTCTTCTCCCATGCACATCAGAATCAGAATCAGAATTCGGTTTTCAATTTACTGTGGCAGGAAGGTGCAAACAGGTCTTAAATTAAGTTAAAAAACAGTTACACTAATTCTAAGAACTAAGCAATTACAAAAAAATATATATGTCAAAATAGGCTACATTGAATGAGCAGCATGAGTGGGCAACTTAGTGCAATGAAACTGCTCTGCCTTTCCCATACAATGTCACTTCTTTATCGTTTACGGTCCTGACAAGAACGTCCGTCTCCTGTGAACCGCTGGCGTGCGCCTGGCAAATCCGCCGTTATAATAGCAATCCGCCATGGAACAAGCGCTGCTCTTAAAGGGAATGTGAGATGACGCTCTGATTGGCTTATTGCACGTTACGCCCAAACCACACCCATTAGTAATGTAGCTACCTCTTTTACATTTGCGTCAGGCGCAAAGTCATTTATCCCGCTGCTAAAATAGCAACCGCACCGGAGTCCCGCCCACTTGCGCTTTGCGCTTTGCGCTTTGATACTTGCGTTTCAGATCGTCAAAATAGGGCCCCCTATGTTTGTATCTAGACCCTTTTTTATGATAAAAAGTAGTATGGTATGTATTATGTAACTACACAACACTAATTTGAATGCATGTTTGCATGGGTGACTCAGCTATGTGTTCATATTCAGGGGCAGGTTAGCCTGATCAGGCAGGAAACCGTCTCTTCAACTCGCTTTACCACTGAAGCAACAGGTATTTCAGGAAACCATAACAACACCCAATGAGATGGAACCAATACGCCCGGCAGGCTGGGTTAGGTCTGATAATGGCTGTCAGGAATCCAGTTATGAGACATTAAATAGCTATTTGTCATGTGACCACTTCATTTATATAGGTTTGGTTAAAAGCCCATGTAACATCTCAGCTGATAGTAGGCAGATCAGTTTTAGTGAATGACAGAGAGGCCTGATGTGAATACATACCTCCGGCTTGGAGCACAAAAGCAGGGGTAATAACTGCAGCAGGGGCAGAAGCAGGGGTAATAGCAGGTGTAGGAGCAGGAGCCACAACTGGAGAAGGTGCAGGGGCAACAGCAGGTTCCAGAACAGCGACTGGGGCAGGTTCAGGAGCAGGGGCAACAACTGAAACAGGGTCCGTAGCCAGGACCGGGGTAGGTTCAGGGGCAGAGACTGGGGTGGGTTCAGGGGCAACAGCAGGTTCAGGGGCAGGAGCAGCAACAGGGGTAGGAGCAGGAACTGGGGTAGGTTCAGGGGCAGCAACAGGTTCAGGGGCAGGGACAGGAGTAGGTTCAGGGGCAGCAACAGGTTCAGGGGCAGGGACAGGGGTAGGTTCGGGGGCAACAACAGGTTCAGGGGTAGGAGCAGGAACCGGGGTAGGTTCAGGGGCAGGGGCAGCAACAGTTTCAGGGGCAGGAGCAGGGACCGTGGTAAGTTCAGGGGCAGCAGCAGGGACAACAACAGGTTCAGGGGCAACAACTGGAACAGGGGTAGTAACTGGGGCCGGGGTAGGTTCAGGGGCAGGAACAACAGCAGGTTCAGGGGCAGGAACAGGGACCAGGGTAGGTTCTGGGGCAGGAGCAACAACTGAAATAGGAGCAGAGACTGAGGTAAGTTCAGGGGCAGGAGCTGGTTCTGGGTTAGTGGCAGGAATGGTAGTAGGTGCGTGGGCAGCCGGTGTGGGTTCAGGGGCTGGGTCTGCACCTGAGACTGGAGCTGGTTCTGCTGCTACTGGAGATGGTTCTGCTGCTACTGGGGCTGGTTCTGCTACTGCTGGTTCTGCCACTGCTACTGCTGGTTCTGCCACTGCTGGGGCTGACTCTGCTACTGCTGGTTCTGCCACTGCTGCAGCTGGTTCTGCCACTGCTGGAGCTGTTTCTGCCACTGCTACTGCTGGTTCTGCCACTGCTGGAGCTGGTTCTGCCACTGCTGCAGCTGGTTCTGCCACTGCTGGAGCTGTTTCTGCCACTGCTACTGCTGGTTCTGCCACTGCTGGAGCTGGTTCTGCCACTGCTGGAGCTGGTTCTGCCACTGCTGGAGCTGGTTCTGCTGCTACTGGAGTTGGAGCAGCAGACTCAGCCTCCGTCACTGGCTCCACCTCTGCTGCAGGGGGCACCACCACCTCCAGGGCACTAGGGACGTCTGCTGGTGGTGCAACCACCATGGCTTCTTGGGTCTCCTCCACAGCTGGGGCTGAGGTCTCCTCTATAGCCACAGGAGCCGGAGCTGCCTCTGCCTCCGGGGCTGGTTCGCTCGCTGCAGGGGGAGCAGCAGTCTCCACTGGGGCAGGGGAGGCCTCTACTGAAGCCACATCCACTGGCACAGCAGCCTCAACTGGAGCAGAAACCTCAGCTGGGGCAGCAGCCTCAACAGCCACTAAAGGTTCAGAGTCCACTTCTGGTGCAGCCTCTACCAACACAGTCTCCGGGGCCTCCACTGGGGTGAAGCTCTCTGGCTCTGCCTCTGAGATGACCACAGCCGAGGTCTCCTCCTCGACTTCCATCCCCAGGCTCTCATCTGCCTCCTGGGCTATGGCCACCAGCTCAGCATCTTCATAGGTCCCAGGCTGGAAGTCGTCCAGCAGGGCGCTCTGCACCGGTAGCTGCATCTGGTCCGCAATGGTCTCTGTGTCGTCTCCAACGAAGCCATTTTTGACAACTAGACCGACACACACACACACACACACACAAGGGAGAAAGTAGCCAGAGAGAGGTTAGTTCATTTGACGTGGCAATGGAAGTCCTACAATCCTAAATTGTAATCTGTGTTCTACCGTAATATAATATTCAAATGCAGCTGTGCAAAGATTTGACGGTATATGTTCAAGGGAATTCAATGTGGAAGGTCTAGGATGATGACATTGCCCTACCCTGACCCTGACCCTTCCCCTCTGCTAAATCCAACAGCACTCAATGTTAATAATCATCACAACGTCATGACAACCCTTTCCACAACAACTCTTTCCCAAGTACCTCTGGTAAAGCACTGCTAAGCAACAGGTCATGTATAGCAAGAGAGGGCAAATATTAAAGAAGGATTACAGAGCATTAGTAGCTAATGTTTATCGAAAACATACCATGGGTGACATTTCAGAAGCTCTTTATTGCAAGGGACCAGTAACTACTATTTAAGTGGGCCCCTCTTATGAAGCAGGAAGTAGCAGGGCTATGCTGTGGCACCCTGCACACTGCTGACTCATGCTTAATATATAATATGAGAGAGAGAAAGGACCAGTAAAGCTTAGGTGTTTTTGCGGTAACTTTGTCTGTGTCAGTAAAAATGTGTTTTCTTCTGTTTGAGTGGCAACACTTTCTCGTAAGACTAATAAGACCTGCCAAGATCAGATACTGTACATTTGACACCAGGGTGATAGTTTGGCATCTTATCGCTCACAGCCACAGTCAAAACAAACATTTCACACAGAGGGGTTCATTCCACGGACTTCCATTGCCTTGACCGAGGTCAGAATTGTAATGAGAAAATGTTTTGTGGAAAGTGTCCCATTGTCATGAGGGATATAAGGCAGGTTGACCAACGCATTGTTTTCAGTGCATGTCAATGTATCTTGGATATGTTGACCTGTATGTATCTTCTTCAAGTGAATATGGCAGACTGGCTCCATTTTTATGAAATTATACATGTATTTACTTATAAATCAATATACCAATCAGTCAGTCACTTGTTTAAGCATTAACACACAAGCTCACATAGACATACTGTAGTCTTCAGCAGGTGTTTGTGCTCATGGCCTGTCCATTGGAAGTGTTGCTAAGGGACTGCAGTATTTACCGAAGGTCAAGGTTCACTTGTGGAAAGCTTTTCAGGCGATCAAGTCATGAAGGTAAACACGAGAGACTGTAATTCAGAACTCCTCCCCATCCATCCATCCATCCATCCTCCATTTCCGTGGCTGGGAATGTGGTCTATTGAAACCTGTGTCAGTCGGAGCAGACCCCCAGGCCTCTACAGGAAGTGTGAGCGAGCTCTGCAACTACTGAAGAAGAAAACCCCTTTACTTTCTACCTCTTCCTAAACAGACAACTATTCTGCCTAGGAAGGTACTTCTGTACTGAATGTACAGAACAGCTATGACAAGGACAGTATTGATGACTGAAAGGAATTCCCTGATAAAAGATCCAAACTGTTGCATGGTAATAAAAATCCCTTGAGTAAATGGTAGTTAGTTAACAGCCTGACTGTGATCTACAGTAACCAATGGAGTCAAAGCCCTATTGTTAAAACGTCTACAAAACATATAGAACTCGGAAACTCGATAAGGAGGCAGTCTAACATGACAGCCAGACAGGTTGAACTCCTGCACACATGGGACATGAGAAAAAGCGTTTGCAAACCTGCTCAGAAAAGAGACCGGGACTGTCCTATTATTAAACAAGCCACAGCTTGCGCCCTAGCATAGACATTGCTTGTTGTTTCATGCATGACATCAGCCAAATGATTGAATTAGCAGCTGATGTCCAGTTGGCCGTGATGGCTTCCTGGTTTCATTGGGCTGTCACAAGTTCTGAGAGGACCGGGAGGTGATGGCTGGAATGGTATGTGTCGGGCTGGGACCTAATAGGACTGTGGGCCAGGGGACAGGGGACAGGGGACAGGGGACACATTAGGATCCAGCCGTCTAGGCCTCGTCTCTTCCTGAAGGGGCTATTCTAAAGTGTTATAATGTTGTGGAGGTAAGGGGATGGGGTCAGTACTATACCATGTAGTGTTGTGGGGGTGGAGGAGGAGCGGGGTCAGTGTACACTATGTAGTGTTTCTGTGTGTGTAGAGACGGACAGAGCAGCGGATACTCCTGATAGGTTTTGATGGGAGGGGGCTGGAGGAGAGACGGAGGAGGAAGGGGTCACCAGGCCACGTCTGGATCAGGTTACAGGGGAGAAAAGAGAAATGTTGCACTTCTGGATAGTCGGTATTTTCCGTTGACTGCACATAGGTGCACCGTCAGAACAAAGGAAACAACTCTGCGTTAAGGCAGAGTTGTTCCAGATCCACCCATTCAACATGTGAGTGTGTGCGCCAGCAGTGCTGCTGCTGCGAATGCTGAGGCCTTGTTGTGAGACGGAGCTGCTCTGGGCATGAGTGGCTCTCGTGTGTCAACATGATTAGCAGCCAGAGATGACAGAGATCCCAGTCAAAACAGAGCCTGGCTTGGATTCCCAGGCCTGGCGACTGGGAGGTGGGGCGCTGGCATCTTGGATGCCCTTCAGCTGGTGGTGAGCATGCTTACACACCGCCACCATTCAGCTCCACTGGGCAGAAGGGGCAACATTCATCCCTGCCACACACTGACATCAGCACCCTGGAGCCAGAGACAGCACTCTCCAGGTGACCTGGCAGGCTGGTTCAACAATGCCCTCGTTGACACTGTAAGGGTCATTGGCCCCTGACAGCATGCACAGACCCAGAGACCCAGCATGTACCAGTCAGCACACACTACACTGCCTGGTTCTATCTAGGACACTTGAACCTCCTGTCATCCTGGTCAATTTAACAAATGTATTGCTTGTGTATAAATGGGCTTATTGCTGTAGTGTAATGGGATATCAGGTATATCTCACTGACTCTGGTCGTAAAGCAACACACCAACAGCAGCAAGCCCCACACAGAAATATAGACATAACGAGATTTACACAGGGTTATGAAGCTGTATATTTCCCTTTGAATCAATCTGTGGTAAGACATACAAATAGCCATGAAGACAAGAGGGAGATAAGGAGAAAGAGAGGGAGAGAGGGAGAGATAGGGAGAGAGAGAGAGAGAGAGAGAGAGAGAGAGAGAGAGAGAGGAGAGAGAGAGAGAGAGAGAGAGAGAGCAGGGGACAGTGAGTTGTACATGTAGAGATTACATAATCTCAGCTGTGTCCAGGATCCAGGCCCCATGAATGGACAATATAGCCTGTGTGGTCAGCTGTGGCGCTGTTCCACATGGCTGTCCATGCTTCGTGGAACACATAGGCACGCATGCAAAGACACAGCAAACAAATACTCCTCCGTAGCCACTGTGTCCCACTCATCTATATGCGATTGTGTTTTGCCAAAGGAAGGATGGTAGGCTTTAGTGGGCTTTTAGAGGAATGCTGCTGGTACAGTTCAAGGAGTTCACTAACGTTCCCTTTATCTGTCTAACTCGTATCTGCTGATGTGGGGTAATATCTGGAGTCTAATGAACCGTTAAACGCGTTAGCTTTTTCCCCACTATTGGTATTTCAAGACAACTCGCACTTAACGCGTTGCACGTTCCTTAACAAAGACAATAGACACGCCCCCTAAAAATATGTTTTTGTGGCATCTTCCAAACTCATAATAATAAGACTGATGATAAAATTTATAAAAAATGGGCCGGCGTTTATCACCAATTTGACGTGAATAAATATTATTTTATCGGAGCATTAGGAGAAGTTGTGGCCGCCCATCATCGTCAATATGTTGGGTTAGACCTCCAGCCTTCAAAGCGCATATCCATTAGGCCACACCGTGAACGTTTTACAGTTGGATGCTTAGATCAAAGATACGAATGTTCTCATTACCGCGTTCAGAGGCTTTGAATGTTCTACCGGATATTTTTGCAGAATTTTGTGACGCTGATACATACACCGACACATCGCATATACACATAGTACACAATGTACTGCAGCAAAGTTGCCTACATGTACATGGGCTGTCCCAAACAATGAAGACAGGAAGCGTACAGGACCATTATGGAATTGTGTTATGAGGGTGACTGAACTGAGTCAACTGAATATGATCATACTTAAATAAGGACGATTTTCGCTCCAGGGAGAAATAATAAACGCTGATTGGAAAAACATATATTTGAAAAGCATGGGCCTTGTGCAGGTTCACAAGTAAATGTGAACTCCAGCCCCCAAGTTGTCAAGAGGTAGTACAAGTTGCCCTTTCTGTTCTGCAGGTCCGGTGACAGACAGATACATTAGTGACTGTTTTAGATTTAGTTAACACTAAAGGTGCAGATTAGTTTTAAGAGAAGGACTCACTGAATGTGCTGTCTCCGTTGCTCTCCTCGTGCTTGGTTCCTGGTCTCTTCTCCTGGTCAACAGTCTGCGCGCTGGACGAAGAGCACCCCATCGCGAAAAATAGCAGAAATGAAGGGGGTAGCAGATATGAAAGGATAGACGAAGGGATTCTTTTTTAAAGTCGACGAAGTAAACAACACAGATTGATAAATGCCCGATGATCTGTCAGCACACACACGGGAGCGTTGGTGAAAACATGGACAGTTTTCGGTTTTCTCTTCTCTATTAGACTATAAGCAGCACTATCTCCCCTGGCCTGGTACTTTGTGCATGGCCTGTCGTCCTCCTAATGCCCTGGATAACGAGACTCAACGAGCTGGAGCCACGTAGAGGACAGTCACACTGAGTGAAATGAAGACCCTCAACTTCACTCTCTCTTTCTTTACATTATTCAGTTGTAGGAAAGGGGCGTGTACGTGCACCTCCCATGACCAGAAATCCGCCTGGTGGTGACATTTATAAGTGCAACGCGTTGTAGGTAATATATTGCAAATAAAGCGTCCCTCCTGGAGTTCGTCGAAACAATGTTGCCATCTAGTGTGGAAAACAGTTAATGCAATACAACATATGTACAAATCACGTAGGCCTACTCGTGTGTATTAAAATCTAGAACATGTTTGTTAAAAAAGTTAAACAGAATGATTAAATAAAAGCTTTTATTTCGGATTGTACAAAGGGCTTTTACTTTGACTTGTCATCATAAAATTATGTATACAATTATCCAATAATGCTTGAATAGGAAGTGTATTACATTTGTTTGATAAAACCTGTTGTAGACGCATTTTCTAGGCTTTACTAAATCCATACAAAAATACACTATACCAGAATGTATACAACTATACCATAATTTAACAGCTGTTACAGCAGAAAAAGTATAGCAAATATGTCTCACAGGAAATGTCCAACTGTTATCCTTATTTAACACCAGGAGGGTTTAGTTTTACTCGTTGGGTGTTTATAAAGGTCCACACTCATGATAGGAACTTATCCTTGAATGTGTTACTCAGTTCCCAAGGCGTTAATGATAGAGACGACTGGGTGTAGCTGCATGAACAGTTCTTCACTTCGGTCCCAGGCGAATCTCCAGAGTCTCTAGCCTATTCGACACAAGTTCAAGTAAACAGGCGATTAAGGAAGATATACAGAAATATTCTGAATACTATGTTAAGAGATGTCGGCCCGGGGTTTAATGTTGCCTCTGGGCTGGAAGTAATGTGGATAAGTTGTGTATTTGATGTTATATAGTATAAATCAATCCATCAATACACGGACTGTGAAGGATATTATTCTGGACGAGTTTCTTCAGCTTTTCCGTCACCTGGTTCTGGAACACCAGCATGTTCTCACACTTACACATCTCTTCACCTGACGGCTTGTCTGGGAATAAAGAGAAATATACCAATAAAAGATTTGTTGTGGAAGATAGGAAAGGATGGTTGATATGTGAAAGTCCGTTCTCAGATTTATAGACAGCGTCTTTTCTCTATTCTCTAACTTTCTACACTAGGCCCAAATAGATTTAAAACCACGGTGAAATGCAATAGTGTAAGTGCGGTTCAACACACCACGATGGATTTTGGATCGATGTGCGGACGTGGGCACACTAGGGAAAACAGGATTTAGCCATGGAAATAGGTTTTCGCTTCTCTTCTGTAAGCGCTGTACATATTTTAACCTCCAAGAGGCAGCAATGTTCTCATTTTCAAAGAACTGAGCGACCTACAGGTCTACATTTATGTGGAAAATAGTGAACAGAAGGAAGATCTATTAACATCCAGTGATTCACGATATATATCTAAATGTATATTAGATTTACTATATCTCAATCAAAATATACATCTTACTATGAGGCAGCAAAGAAACTTTGTACTATTTCACTGTGTGTGGTATTACATCCGGAAGTAAAATCTAATGGAAAAACAGATGACTGTTGTCATTTTCCCAAGCCACTGCACATCCTTTCACCACATCACTAAAAGTACTTACCGGTACCAAGAAACATGTTTGGCCATACAAAGCATAAATCTACGAGACTTCGACACACTGAATTTTAGTTGAAGGCGAGGACTCCCCATGGTAGAGGGAGAAACCCAACCTATTCCTAACCCTTTTCACTTCTAGTCTGTGTTTCGACTTCTTGTAAGTCTTAATAGTTGATTTAAGCACATTTCTCATTTGTTCAGCGAAAGTATGAGATGGGAGCTTGTGGCTTAATGTTCCACTGGTTGTGGTTACCTTTACATATCCTTGACTTCAGTTTGTTAGTTATTTCTCCCATGCGGCTGAAGTCTTCAGCATAATACAAATGCTTCTCGTCTGGCTCTGATGCGATCTCTCGGAGTTCCTGCTCGATGGCCTTGCCCACTCCAAGGGCATAGATGGTTATACCTGCAAGAGGAGAATCAGCAGACTCTTAGACACAATGCTGTGGAACGGTATTCCTTGAGCATATCCAAGCGACCAAGCCATTGTGTTCCAGTTCTAGAATAAGATAAGGAGATACAGTCAATGGTTCTTGTGGCTAAAGTGTTCTGTACTGTTGAAGAATGTGATAGAGTGAGACAGTACTGGTGTTGGAGTTCAAGAATACAATTAGCCATTTTTCTCAGCATATGTGACAGGTTTGTAAAGGCGACAGTTGCAATATAGTCATCCTGGCATGGATGCACATCCGGATCACACAGGAAGTCGACCGTTCTGTCCTGACACTTACCGGCATCCTTAGCCTTGGCGGACCACTTCGAGACGTCATCCTGGGATCTCCCGTCGGTAAACACGATGGCGACCCGAGCGACGCCCGGTCTGGCGCCCTCCTTGGCGGAGAAGCTGTACTCAAACATCTGACGGATGGCCGACCCTGTCATGGAGCCCTCGGCCCATGTACTGCATACGAGACACGGCCTTCTTCACCTCCTGGCCTGAGGTGAACTGAGCCAGGGTGAACTCGGTCCGGACCTTGGTGGAGTACTGCAGCAGGCCCACGTGGGTCCCCACAGCAGACACATCCAGAGAGTCCACCATGACGTTGACAAACTGTTTGACCAGCTCGAAGTTGGAGGGGCCCAGGCTTTTGGAGCCATCGATGATGAACATCAGGTCCATCACTCCGTCTCCACAGTCTGGCTCTGTCATGAACACACACATTTTACATTTTGTCATTTAGCAGACGCTCTTATCTAGAAGCGACTTACAGTAAGTGCACGAACACTCCCCCCGAAGTAAGTAGGGTGAAGTGCCTTGCCCATGGACACAAAGCCATTTTTTGAACACCGGGAATCGAACCGGCACCCTACTGATTAGTAGTCCGATTCCCTAACAGCTCAGCCATCTGACTCTCAAGTAAGCACACGCGCGAAGACACACACATACACAAAGCATACAACCAGGAGAACTTGTTTTTGGCAACCTATGGGTGATAAAAGCACGATGGAAGTAACCGGAGGTTTTGATGGCATAGGTTGAGTAAAAAAAACGAAAACTTTCACCATAACAATAACAGTGTTGTGTGTTAACAGATTTAGATAAAGCAGTTCAGTACTTTTGCAGCTCTTGCCGTCCTCCCCCAGTATGAATCCTTCGAAGCACTTGCAGCTGTAGGAGTCAGGTGCACTGACACACAGATGCTCACAGCCATGGTCCACCGACTGGCACAAGTCTAGACCTGGGACAGAGGATCAGAGGAAGGGAGGAGGGAAGGAGGGGAAGAGGAGGAAGGGAGGAGGAAGAGGAGGAAGGGAGGAGAGGGTTGAGTATAAATAGGTAGTGAGTGGTTATAGTGAGATGGGTGTGTTTTTAGACAGAAGTTTGGTTTGAATACATAACACCTCATTTTCTTTCTCATCCATGCCCATCATGTCTTTAAGCTTCTAAACATTAGAGGGATTACAGTTCAACAGTCCAACCTGTACTTTTTCTACACAAATCCCGATAATTTGTCTGTACCTCGTGACTATTCAAGTAGAACATTCTGTCTCCCTGATGTTATGTCAAGTGTGTACATATCCTGTCTGATGACAAGGAGACTCTAAACTCCCTGTCCATTCCAGCTGCACAGCAACTGTCAATCAGAGGAGAATATTCCTCGTAATCCGTCAAAAAAGCGGGGTCTGGATTGGAGGATTATCGCTGACCTAACATCCCGTCCAATCAAATGATGTAACACATAAATACCAGGGTGGAAAAATACTGGGCGGCAGAGTTTCGGAAGGGACCGCAGATCCCTGAAGACAGAGTCTACTTGTAAGACAGAGTGTGTCAGAGACTTACTTTTGCAGGTCTTTTCATCTGGTCGGAGCATGTAGCCCATCCTGCATTTACACACAAAGGACTTGTTTGTGTTCACACACTCATGTTCACAACCATGGGTGCCCAGGGCACAGTGCTCTATCTCTGGAAGACAGGAGTCAGGAAATAGACATGACATCACAGACAAACAGAGAAAGGACAGGAGGATGAGAGTCAGAGAATCATCCCCAAAACGTTGAGCTGTGTTCACATTCTCGTCTCCCAAATGTCTGTTTAGTTGCTTCAGAGACACAATCTGAGATTTACATTGAGGAGACAGGTGGACGTTTAACAGGCAGGGGCTCTCAGGAAGCGGAGCTGAACTCACTGCTGCAGGTCTTGCCGTCCAGGTTGAGGACGTAGCCCTTCTTGCAGCGGCAGACGTAGGACTCGGGAGTGCTCACACAGTCATGCTGGCAGCCATGGTTCCCCAAAGTCACAGTAATCTATCCCTGAGGGGGGATTGTTTAGCTCCAGTTAACAGTACCCACAGAAAGAGCCAACTCTTGACATAAATCCAACTCAACTTTTCTAGCATAATAGATGTATTTGATCAACTCCATGGAAGTATTGAAAGTCTAATTGGGTTAGAGACATGACTTGGCCAGATCAGACAGTGTATATCCAGGTTACAGAGTCCTGAGATTCTTGTACAGCCCTCATATATTAATTTACAGGACGCCCCACCATTTACTGTAACCCAAAACCAACAAAACCTTTTATTGAATCAAACTAGCGCTTTTCTGTTATGGCTTCTCTGAATTCTGACACCATGAATACACACTCCCCCATATTTCAACAGCTGCTTAGATGATTGGAAAAGCTCACTTCCTTTAGGAAATCTCTCCCACTTTAGTCTTTCTCCCTGGCTTCCACACACACAGAGAGAGAGAGAGAGAGAGAGAGAGAGAGCGAGAGAGAGGGAGAGAGAGAGAGAGAGAAGCAGGAGAAGTTTCCAGCTGGGGGTGGGTGGACAGGCAGGCCCCACTCTGGCATCACCCTGAGCACAATAATACTGTGTTTGGATTGGACGGCTCCAGGGACGTCTATCCTTACAGAGACCTGGTTGTGTTGATGCCATTACAGCTAGGGTTGGGGTTAGTTACTGCCAGGTACTGTAGCACTACAATGACAGATCTTTGTGTGTACAGTTGGGCGTTCAGTTAGTTTTAATTACAGGTTCTGCTCACTGGATCAAGAGTAATAGAGAGAGAACAAAAGAGAGAGAGAGAGAGAGGAGAGAAAGACGGGGAAGTATATGGGGAACACACGCTGGCTAAAAGGGGACATGCCTACGAGGCTGCAATAAAACAATCAATATAAATCAATATAATAGCATGAGACAACGATGGATTTTCTAACATCATTCTGCACTACAATGTCTCCCACAGAGACAGAAGGAAGGCAGGGAGGCAGGGAGGCAGGGAGGCAGGGGCAGGGAGGCAGGGAGGCAGGGAGGCAGGGAGGCAGGGAGGCAGGGAGGCAGGGAGGCAGGGAGGAAGGCTGCTCGATTCTCACTCGTGCATGTCTTCAGGTCCTGGTTGAGTTGGTACCCCGGCCGGCACCGACACTCGTAGCTGGCCTCCGGCAGGTTGGCACAGATGTGGGCACAGCCATGCTCCACCACCGCACACAGGTCCTCCGCTAGGACACCCCAAAGGCAGAGACATGGTTACTCCTCCACTCACTGGTCATGCTATTACAGGTGTTGTGACGACATCTCACGCCGCACAAAACATAGTAATGTAATGTAACACGATTGTTGGGGAGTTCAGGTAACGTTGTTGTCGGGGTAACGCAGTAGGTGTTGCACACCTTTGCAGGTCTTGCCGTCAGGGTTGAGGGTGTAGCCCTTCCTGCAGCGGCACATGTAGGAGGCCGGCGTGCTCACACAGATTTGGTCACAGCCGTGGTCCACCGCGGAGCACACGTCTGTGTCTAACACACACACATACAGAAAAAAAGGCTATTTTTAGTACAAGTGGGGCATGAAGAGGGATAGCTTTGGTACTAGAGACTGTGGCGACTAGAGAGAGAGGAGGGAGTGAGAGAGGGAGAGAGAGAGAGACAGAGAGAGAGAGAGAGAGAGAGAAGATGGAGGACAGTGAACCATCAAGGTCCTTCAGACAGCGGACGACCTCCTGACCTCCGCACAGCTTGGACTGGAAGACGGAGGTCAGCGTCTCGATCTGGCTGAAGTTGGCGACCAGGTGAACGTGCTCCGAGTGCGGCTCGCTGCCGATGGCCTTCAGCGTGCTCATGTCCACCCTGCCAACCCCGATGGCGAAGATCTGAATCCCCGCCTTCCTCGCCTCCGCCGCCACCTCCTCCACCGTGTCCTGAGGCCGCCCGTCCGTCACGATCATGGCGATCCGCGGGATGTGCATGTCGGCCGGCCGCGCTCCCTCCGCCTCGGAGAACGCCGTCTCCATGGCGTACTGGATGGCGAGGCCCGTCATGGTGCCCGTGGCGAGGTGCTCCATGGCGCTCACGGCGGCGTCCACCTCGGCGTTGGTGCCGTACGTGCCGAGGGAGAACTCGTTCTGGACCACGCTGCCGTACTGCAGCAGGCCCACGCGCGTGGCATCGGGCCCCACGTCCAGGAAGCGCAGGATGTTGGCGATGAAGGTCTTGACCTTCTCGTAGTCGTGGGGACGGATGCTGCGCGAACTGTCGATGACGAAGACAAAGTCCAGAGGCTTCCCTTTGCACTGGCTCCCTGGGAGACACATGGAAGACGCGTTCACACTCACACTCACGTGTGCAAAGGCTTGCATAGAAAAACACACACAGTGGTGCACTGACCAAGCACAAAGACATGACAGGCAGACACTCAAACTCACACACACCCACATGGTTTATCTGCAGTATTCCATCCCAACACTAAACACCCTTGGTACTACCTGAGCTCCTCTGACCCCCAGGCTTGTTGGCGTCCTCAGGGACCTCCCTGCCCCTGGACACCTTGGAGGGCTTAGAGCTGAGTCTGTCTCTGCCCTCCAGCCGGGCAGCATCACAGCAGAGCAGGCAGAAGAGGCCGAGAGCCAGGCTCCTCATCCTGCCCGGGGGGGGGAGACACACAGGAACAGGGGACAGAGGATTACCAGCAGCTCAGTCTGAAGGCTGAACACAGCCACTGACAGACATTGGCTGACTGGGGCTGAGAGTAAGATGATGTGTCAGTCAGACAGCCTGTCAGCCAGTCAGTCAGAGTGGGGTTATAAATAGCGGAGGACTTTCACCTCTCCCGCTTGGCTACCCAACTTGGGATTTCGCTCCTGACCCACAGGAGTCGTCACGGCTTGTCTCCACAGCGCTGGTCAGGCCTCAGAGCAAAAGCTCTGTGATATCAAGGCTCTCCTCAGAGAGGAAAACAACCCAGCCAGGTGGCCTGGAGAGATTTGCCATGTGACTGTCTAATGGAGTGGACACCCTGTCGGCTGCGTTTCAGATGTTGTGGGGCACAGGTGGTTGGAGTGATTTAAAACAGTTTGTAAGTTGCCTGAGACTGTTCCTCTCTCTGGTCTCGAGGGAGCCATCTTTTCCTGCTCCTGAGTGCACGGTCCATCTCCCGACTAAACCTCCACAGCCTGCTCCCACTTGAGCACATGCAGGGCCAGACCTCTAGTCCTCTCTAATTCAATTCAATTCAATAATGCTTTATTGGCGTGAATGAGTGAGCATGTCTGCCAAAGCCATATAAGACTGAAAAAATATATAAAATATTATACATAAATATACTCTCTCACTGAATCCAGGGCTCTTGTGCATTCTTGAACTGTTCCATGCTGAATAAATGTGTTCTAGAACTTTCCAGGCTGAATGAAGGGTTTGAGAAGACTGGTCTGTATTTGTCTCGTGCAGGGTTGGTTGCCACTGACTGAAATACCCTGAGTGGGTATTTGACTAAATCTGTGGTGATGACAACACTGTGTTGTCAAGAATTCAGCAGAGTTCTGGGGATGTTTACATCTGCCTGTGACCTGGAACGTTCAGGGGTCACACCCATATGAAATGTTGGGTGCTGTTAACTTCTGGATGAGCATTTGGAAGCTCTACTCGAAAAACAATTACAGATGGAACCCACAGCGTGGTTGTCTATGTCAGTCTATCCAATCACGTGTTTATTTTGAGCATGAATGAGTACATTAAAAACTTTACACAGCCTCGTGAAACATCTGGGAAAGTAAGTCAGCAACACAAGGCAACATTTCCAAGTGTACATTCAAGATGCCACTTCATAAAAAGTAATGATGTTTAAAAGAACATCCACAGAGGCTGTGTTCTGTTTTGTAAACATTGCATTTCTAATGGCTTTTCAGGCTGCTGCAGATGGAAATCTGACTAAATCCATCTGATACCAGAGCTGCTGGTAAGCAAATGCACAGTGAAACAGGTGTGCAAAGATATTCTGTCTAATTCGCAATTACCGCGATCACAACTCTCAGATTAAAGCCATCAGTTAAAGTACATTTATCTAGATTGAATTACTGTTACTGTAAATAACAATTTAGAAAGTCATGAATTGCGAGTCGTTAAAGGTAACAAAGCAATGAGACAGCATAATCATTAGCATTGGAATAATGTATCTTACCTTGCTGCCAGAAGAGATGTAGAGATTGTTGATTGAACTGTTCTGTCCAGAGAGAGGTGTGGGAGGACCAGTGTGGGTCCACCTAGGAGTCTGCTCAGTCTGCAGCTGGACACTCTGGTTTGGTAAGCAGATGGACAGCTCCTGAGGAGAGAGAGAGAGCGGAGACGAGAGAGAGAGCGAGGAGAGAGAGAGAGCGAGAGAGAGAGCGAGAGAGAGAGAGAGAGAGAGGAGAGAGAGAGAGAGGAGAGAGAGAGAGAGAGAGAGAGCGAGAGAGAGCGAGAGAGAGAGAGAGCGAGAGAGAGAGAGAGAGAGAGAGCGAGAGCGAGCGAAGAGCGCAGAGCGAGAGATGAGCGCGAGAGAGCAGAGAGAGAGAGCGAGACTGAGAGAGATCGCTCTCTCTCTCTATCTCTACTCTATCACTCTCTCACTCTACTCTCTCTCTCTATCTCTATCTCTCTCTCTCTCTCTACTCTCTCATCTACTCTCTCTCTCTATCTCTCTCTCTCACTCTCGACACATGCTGTAGACTATATAGCCCCCAACTTCTCCTAACCTCCTCTACCCCACTCCTCCACTCCTCCATCCCCACCCCTGCATCCCCTCTCTGACGCAATATCTCCTCTCTCCTCCCTCTCGTCTCCCTCTCTCCAACCTGTTTACTGCGAGTGATGATTCAGTAACATGGACTCATCTGTCTTTGCGTTTGTGTACACAGCCACCAGGATGGAACTTGTTTTACGTTCTCACTCAGCATCACAGTCTTACTGAGTAGTCAAACACTGAGGTTCAGGCGAAAAAATGTAACAATTGAATGCCGAATGCTACTTTTACATATATCATAAGCATGAGAACTCCTCCATGCTCACAAAGTATAAACTTAACAAATAATGTATGCAGTAGAGCTATCCTATCTACAGGGGCCACGCTGGAGTGAAAAGGGGTGATTGTCACTAAACGGGCTGTCTGCATGACCTCACCATCACCAAGGGAAACGGTAGCAGTTTATGGAAAGAGGTTGTAAGCGGTACTCTCCACTTAAACCGCCAAGAAAACACTCAACAAAGACGTTATATACTACTGCTTGTGTGTGTCCAGGAGAAAAGGTTTCCACGGAACTGTTCTCCATGCAAGATATAGTGAGGTTTAAACAGATGCCAAAGTCAGACGCAGTCAAAGTCTACCTCCTGTGGAGTGCTTTCATTGGTTAAGATGTCACACACCAATCATGAAATGTAATACATCACAACAGTAGCACGTGACCCTAACGTTCACAGTGCAGCATAACACACACATCTAAGGTACATATCAATTTAAAAATAAAACGGAAACAAGACTCTCAATGAAATTCTTTCGTTTTTTAATAGACAAATAAATATAGCTTATCTGTGGTTTCATCCAGCAACAGACTTGGTTTGATTGTTGTGTCCTCAGAGGAGGATCGTCGTATACCAAGCAGCCTGCCAAGTGACTTCATCCGGTAGGTCGGCCCGCCTTGTCGACACAGAGAGCCAACATCAGGCTTAATTTAAAAAACATGACTTTACTCCTTCTCTTCAGCGGACACAGCGATCAGATCACATTTACAATAACAAGTCGAGATGAAATCTAACTTTAAAGTGAGGGGGATGCTAAGTCAACACTGTTGCCCACGCTCACACACACACACACACCACAGTAACATCTAGAGAAGTAGGCGGGGTGCATGTTCTATCAGATAACAGGCAGGTGCGATTCTTTGGAATCCGTCCAGTCGTAGCCACACTTCATACATTATCTCGAAAGTGCACCCGATTCGAAAGAAGGATGTTGACAAGGCAATCCAACAACAGTTATGAACACAACAGAGTAAGGATTTGGAAGTGAAGAGTGGGCCACTAGTTTACACACAAGTAAACAGGGAGAGTTTTAGTACAGGTACAAGTAAAGCATATACAAAAGTATTAAAAATATATGAGATATTACACTCTAGCACTTACATATTGCATCTCACTCATTTAATATTGCATCATTATATCATTGTATATTTTTTACCTTCTACCCTCCATTGGTTTTTGCAAGAAACTGTAGTAGCAGTCTAACGATAGAGATCACTTTGACAGAATGGATTAAAAAATGTGGGTACACGACAT
Organism: Mallotus villosus; assembly: GCA_903064625.1. NCBI lineage: Eukaryota > Metazoa > Chordata > Actinopteri > Osmeriformes > Salangidae > Mallotus > Mallotus villosus. The sequence goes on along the minus strand of CAEFZP010004160.1, from coordinate 83,454 downwards.
GGGTATCACCTTGAGTGTGCGTGTGCGTGTGTATATGTCTGTTTGAATCAGGGTGTATGCGTGTACAGTATGTGTGTTTGCAGTGGGACAGAGGGTGGTTGTCAAGTTGCAGTAACAGCGGGGCTCAACTTCATTCTGTTGTGTAGGGGGGTGGAGCGCCCTTGACTGGAAGAGCCAGAGTGTCGTCGTAGGAGGGCAGCAGTACCTGTCAACACAGACAAGACACATCAAGCTCTCGAGCCATCCCAGTGACACAAACACCATGACAACAACAACAACAACAACATACCACGAACATATTGTTCACTAGCATGGATAGGAGTGTCTTTTATATTCCAATCTCTGACACTTTAGGACTGTGTGGCGGATAAGCATGTCTTGGTCTCATTCCAACAGTAAAAGAGGCTAATCCAGAAGACTGGCTCTGGGTTTCTAACTGATGAGTCAGTCCCTACAGCCAGGTCAGGAGAGGAGACAGGGGCCACAGCACCGGCAGCCCTCGGAAGTGACGCTGCGTCCACCATACTGGCCTAGTGCAGAGCACCATCACACACGGCAGAATTATGTAACAGAGAATAATGCTGAACGGAGAGAGAGGCCAAAGAGAGAGAGGGAGGTGATGCGCGTGGGCAAGGCTGTGGACAGCCACACGCCATGTTTACGGCTTCTCTGACGGACAGACGCTCATCCCCCCTGGCCCCCCCCCTCCCCCTTCCACCACATAGTTTGTCATGCAGCCTGCCTCTTCTGTTGGCCAAGACAGAAAATATTTGGCACACATATTCTCTGTGGGCCAGTGGAGCAGCTACCTTCTGACATGTGTCTGACAACTGGACACCAAGCCTCTGTGGTCCAGCCCCTCCCTGCTGGTGTTACACCTCACCCAAGACACCCCTATAGTGGTCCAGCCCATCCCTGCTGGTGTTACACCTCACCCAAGACACCCCTATAGTGGTCCAGCCCATCCCTGCTGGTGTTACACCTCACCCAAGACACCCCTATAGTGGTCCAGCCCATCCCTGCTGGTGTTACACCTCACCCAAGACACCCCTATAGTGGTCCAGCCCATCCCTGCTGGTGTTACACCTCGCCCACGACACCCCACGGTGTTCTCACCTCCAACAACAGCTGATTCACGGTCAGCAGCCTGAATTCTGTCTGAGATCTCAGCGAGGTTCCATGGGGTCTACTCTGCCTGGAGTTAAGGGAGTCTCTCTCCTCACATGGAAGACATCACATGGGAATGCTATGCTACAGAACCCTGCAGTGCTACTTGCTGTGATTACTTTCCAGTGATGGTGGCATTAGAGCACATACATCCCATAAACAAACCAGAACCATCACTACCAAGGAAGGCAATAAAGAAAACATAACAAATAAAACGAAATGCTGATGTTTAGCATGTCTATAATCACATTGTACAGACATTGGATACACTTGTTCATATGATCAAATACTTATTGTATTCTTACTTTAATTCTCATACTAATGGTCCTTCCTAATTCATATTCACGATGAATATTACAGTCAGTAGTGACATCACTACAATAAGATCCTCCTGTAGTTGTGTCAGAGTTGGCAGAGCAGGAGCCTGACTGTAAAAGCAGACCCCCAGAGCTCCATGTTTCAGGGCAGTATTTCTCCTGCATGTGAGGGAGCGTGGGGGTGACATCTGTGGGGGAAACAGGGGAGCGTAGGCCAGGTGGCCGGGACTGGGCAATAAGATACCTGCAGGAGGGAGGGAGGGAGTGGAGGTGCGAGGGTGAAAGAGAGATGGAGAGAGAGAGAGAGAGAGAGAGAGAGAGAGAGCAGGAGAGAGAGAGAGAGAGAGGAGAGAGAGAGGAGAGAGAGAGAGAGAGAGGAGAGAGAGAGAGAGAGAGAGAGAGAGAGGGGGAGACCCACAATGCTAGTGCACTCAGGCTCTACTATAGCCATATTAATGTGTTTGCCAGCGTGGAGCCCCGTTCATACAGAACTGAAACTCCAGTCCAACTTTATACTTCCTTCCTCCTCCAACATCATGGCTTTACAGTTGGAAGCCAGCTTGAAGGAATCCTACGCATGTCTATAAAACCCAGACTTAAGGGACAGGTTCCTCTTTCCTGAGGCTTCTGAAGGCTTTGTTTCCCTAAGAAATGTGCTCTGACAGCAATATCTAGACCAGCCATTTTTTGATCAGCAGATTTATGATCATCATCTGACTCCTTCCTAATTGAAAGCATGAAGCAGAGTTGGTTCCTACATTTCCAGCAGCATGAGCACAACAAAGGGCCGAGCTTGTTATGGTAACCGTGACCGAGGAGCAGGCTGTGTATGACTTACTGTGGTATCGTTGGTGGTGACGTAGACCAGGATCTCAGTGGTGCCTCGTCCACTCACATACCTGTAGCAGTTCCACACACAGGCGATCAGGTAGGCCTGCCAGACACACACACAGAGCGTCAGGACAAATAGTATACATTTACATTGAGCAGACACTCTTATCCAGAGAAACTTACAGTAAGTACAGGGACATTCCCCCCAAGGCAAGTAGGGTGAAGGGCCTTGCCCCAGGGACACAACATCATTTAGCACGGCGGGAATCAAACCGGCAACCTTCATTACTAGCCCGATTCCCTAACCGCTCAGCCATACATAAACACATGAAAGTCAGACTCTTCCAGGATGAGGTCAAAAATAAAACGAGTTCCTTGTATTCACAGTTTGATTTGTTTGCTGTCAGTTTGTAGTCTGGAGCACAGATACTTTCCATAACACAGTGGTCATTGTGTGAGACAGAGAACGGCCTAGCCGTAAGCCTAAGCTCTATTCCCTCTACTCAAGGAAATAGCAGGGTGCAGATGTCAGCCATGATACATCAATGGAGAAGCTGTTCCAAAGCTCTCCTGTCTATGAAGACTCTATCTCCCAGCCAGAGTAAAGGGGGAGTAGAACTCACTCAGGAGTGGCACAAAAAACAAACTCCGTATGTTTTCTGACATCCCGACATCATCAGTCTCACAGCAGAGGCCGCAGCGTCCCGTAGCCAAGCACAACACCATCTGGTGAGGCCATCGAGCCACCGCCACTACCAGGACAGGGCCTGGCCTCTCTGGCCCTCTGCCTGAGACACCTCGCCGCATCGACACCTCGGCCACGTGCACGGCCTCCGAGAGGACCTCTTCCCTCTCCGGCAACACGTCAGGGGAGTGCTCGGACACGGCAGTGAAAAGACACATTCCTCACATCCACCTCACACTTAATCATTGGTTGCTTTGGCTCACGGTTCACTTCTAACACTCTGTGTGTAGAAATTGGATTATTGTGTTTGACCAGAAACTGAATCCAAATGACATCTCCTGGGATACTGTTTGAGTCTCCTTCTAGGCTAGTTAGAGTGAAAGAGGAGATGATATGAGCATTAAATTAGCCTATAAATGGGACAAAAAACGTTGATGTATTAGCCAGGCTCTAACAAAAGATACCCTCCACAGAGACACAAACTATGATCTAAGTTGAGAATGATAAACTCAGTTACACAGTATTTTCCTCTTTAAGGAAATCAAAAAAAGACTATAACAAAACTATAAATAGATTTTCTTCTGGGACAGTTCCGACAGAACGTTTGGTGTTAGGTGTGTGGAAGGCAACAGTAGGTGACTGACAGGTTCACCAGCGGGGCTCTGGCAGCGATTAACAGGCGCTCACAGACAGAGGTGAGCTCTGTATGAATCTCGACAAATGGGCACTGTCATCAGTACCAGGTGAAAGTTGTCCAGGGTTTCCAAGAGCAACAGCACCACAAAGCCCTGCATCAATGGCCCCCTTTCTAGAGTCAGAAGGAGGGCAGCATATCCAGAGATTCCAGCCAGGGCCTCAGCTCCAGCCCCAGGGTCCCCCATTAAAATAACTGGAATAATGACTCAGACGACCACAATTTTCCTCTGTGATCTATACAAAAGTGTGCCTTACTCAAAGCCACTCGACCACATCTCTCTCCAGCCTTGTGGTACAGGCAACGCCAAACCTGCATAATACTGTTCCTCACTACATAAACACCCAGGCCTACTCACCTCGGGAACAGACATGAGGTAGTGTGTTGATAATATGTTCTGTGGTAGGTCATACTATATATACAGTCATCAACCTTGACATTCATTACCCATAATATGTTTAGTTATTAACTTGTTCTACTTGTGGGTTCCAGGCAGACCACTTTCCCAGTCAAACCAAGGTTCTAGCAAGCAGGAAGGGTTCAGTTTCAGGGGCAGAACTCAGTACCTTGAAGGCCAGGATGCAGCTGATGAACAGCAGCACGATCAAGACCAAGCACACGTTGCTCAGAGACATAATCTCATCTCGGTAGGGGAAGTTATCTGGCTGAGAGGGCACAAGAGAAGAGAGAGAGGGATTAGAGAAGACGTCGAGCAAACGAAAGCATCTCACCTCTATCTGCCGTTCATTTTAACCTTGTGGATGTGCATAGAGAAGTGGATTAATAAAGGGAGATAAATATAGAATACTCTTGACCCCCTTTCAGGAATTAACTTTAGCATTCCATATAGAACCTATTTATAAAAGAATTGAATGTAAATAGATTGTGTGTGTTCTATTCTGTCTTGGAGGTCAGAGGAGTGATCCTCTCACCAGCTGCAGCAGGTAGTCCTGGATGGTGTTGGGGTACACCACGATGCTGACGGCCACCAGGGTGTTGAGCGCAAAGTCGAAGATCTGGTAGCAGAAGAACGGGACAATCCAAGCGGCGTGTTGCTGTGTGAGGGAAAACAATCGGAGTTGAGACGCCAGGGAACAGCATCATAGAGCACTGGAGAGGGTTGATATGTCTAAGAATAGAGAACACAGAGAATCCAAACTCTGGTCTTTAACTAGAGCAGAGGATGTAAATCAGCTGTAATGTTAGAGGCTAGTCTCTCGAGATGGAGATGTTCAGACCGTGTCTGTAAAGCAGAATATATCCCACGCTGTTTCCTTACTCATTCAGAAACACAGACACTGTCCTTGGGTTTAAATCAGCATTTACTGCAACATGTTCAGGGGGAAATCTGGGTATCCAGATTACAGTTAAGAAGTGTGAAGAGTTGGAAGAAGTGTGAAGAGTTGGCTCACCTTGTATGCTCCGTAGGTGGCCATGCCACAGATCAGTATCATCAGCAGAGAGATGGCCGAAGCGATGCACATATCTGTATCAGAGGAGGAGGAAATTACATCCTGGTCCCAATACTAAAATATATGTGTGTGTGTGTGTGTGTGTGTGTGTGTGTGTGTGTGTGTGTGTGTGTGGTGTGTGTGTGTGTGTGTGTGTGTGTGTGTGTGTGTGTGTGTGTGTGTGTGTGTGTGTGTGCGTTTCTATCTCTGTGTCTGACAAGGACACCATGTGCATGACAGGAGCTGCTCTGTCCAGATGTCATCAGATGAGAACAATTGTGACCTCATGTAATTGCATGTTTGCTTCACCAACTATAATCTATACATACACTCCTACACAGCTCCAATGTTAAGAAAAATGTCTAGTATTATTTTTACATCGTCACAGCCTTGACATTGTCATGGCCTGATTAGCCAGACATGTTTGTTACTGCTGTGGCACACACTAATTGTGTGTCAAAGTTCTTTCTCTAATTTACTTATATATATATATAAGTTATATAACTAACCACAGTGTGTGTGAGTGTGTGTGCGTGTGTGTGTTCTCATGCTCTATCCTTGGGACTGATTCTATTGATGTCCACCCGCTCATGCTGAAGCAGGCCTTTGGCAGGTCGAGCACTGTCCTCATCCTAAGAGTCCTGGATCAGTTTCACCTCAATGAACACACATGGTGGCGTTTCCAAAACACGGGTGGATTGTACATTAATTAGCTGTATTGGACCTGTAAATCAATTGACTGTCAGGTACAATATCAGAACACATCCAGAGGGTTTAAAAAAAATAATGAAATAACAATACGTTTATAAATAATAACCAAACTACCCTTCTATTAATCCACTTCACTTCTATCTGTGCAAAAGCCAGCAGAGTACTTATGCTACGCTAGTCTGTGTGCTCCTACAGCCCGTGCCAGGGAAGCCAGGCTCTAACCAGAAGCCGGGGATCACACACGGCTGTCTAATCCCTGGAACTGGGACAACGCTCTGCCTCATCCAGACGGCCCCTCAGCAGCCGGCCCACGCCACATCCTCCCTGGGAAACAAAGGCTGCCCTAAGCCTCCAACCTGACCCAGGTACAGCTGATGAGGCAGGTTTGACAATGCACTCTGCAGCTGGACATTAGATACACATGCTGGTGGACTGGAGGAGCTTGTTTGATTAGAGAAACATAGAACCTGGCCTGCTTTCCATGATAGAGGGTGATCTACATGGTGTCCCAAACCCCCAAACGGTGCCTTTAGGGAGTGAGTAGCCGAGAGCCCAGACTGGGACCTGGAGCATCCAAACAACATGGCCGCCAGCAGCAGCTACTTACTGGCGTCATCCATGACGTCCATGTCGTTAGCGAGCTCAGCGCTGGTCAGGTGATACTGGTCTGGATCACCGAGGGCTGTCAGGAGGATCAGCAGCACCACGGCGTTGATCAGCTTAACCACAGGTAGTCAGGCAGACAGACAGGCAGATGGGCAGACAGGTAGATTAAAAGGAGACAGGGAGACAGACAGAAATGGACACAGAGGCAGGAAAGGAAGCAGACAGACAGAAAGACAGACAGACAGACATGTAGGAGGGGACAGAGTTAACTATTAATAAGATTAATTTGTGAAATTCAAAACATTTATTTTGAGAGCCTTCACTTGCTCGACAGTAAAGATTCAAATGACATTATTAAAGTCGAATGGTGTGTAATCGGGCACGGTGATGAGAGTCATGGGCGCAGTAAATTATAGAATGGAAAATCCCCTGTTGCATGCTGAGACATGCTACTGTATCTACCTGACAAAACACCTGAGCAACCTGACCTAATTAAAATTGTATAAGAAGGATTCTATTTTTCCATCGGTGTTGAATTACATTGAAACCCTTCATGGACTCTAAATGGCCTAGACCAGACATCTTTATAAAGTGATACAATCGATGCCTTTTTGACAATATATTAATTGCGTTACATTATAGTCCAAAATCTAAATATAATTGATTTATTACAGTTATCAAGAAACCAGCTGCTGTTAACTGTAATGTTCTCTTGTAATTAGTATAAAACAAAAACAGTGTTATTAAATGGCAGTAATCAAGTCAATCGTTACGTCCATAACTGCAGGTAAACCAGGCTCACCATGTACCAAATACCCAGGATAACTGTTCCTGTCCGGACATGGCAGCAGAGACAGCAGCTTGTAGAATACCAGCGGTCCCACGGGGATAGCATCATCTTGAAATCTCTTTATAGATCACAGCTAAACTATCAAAAATAAGCTATGTGGATGGTTATGATAATAAAATCCCGTTATTTCCGTTGGATGTTCAGGTGTTCCCGTCTATGACTGCCTCTAAAGCGACCGCAACTGCTGTCAACCGCGCAGTTACAGCGCTTAACTCCCAGTCAGATTGACAAACAATGCACCATGTGACCACCTAGATAGGATCAGACAGACGGTGATGTAACGCGTCAATTCGAGAACAGATTCCCCGAGTCTCGGGAATATGTAACGATATGTAGTAGCTGCAAACAGGAAGACAACATGGGATCGTTGACATGTTTTATGATGCTCTTGGCATGAACGCGCAATTAAAACCTGTCAGCTCAACTGTCAATCATCCAAGAACATTGAGCTACAGCAAAATGATGAGGAAACGGAGAAGACGTCCACAAATGTCAAATATAGAAAAGAGCCTTTATTCTTTTGCCTTTTTTACATATGGCTTTGCAATTCTTTATTACAAAGGGGGTTTACAAAAGGCTTTGGAGGGCTTTTTAAATCGTCTAACACAGGTGGACGAGGATGGAAACAGTTCAGGGATGGCGGGGTGGAACAGCGACACCTGTTAGGCTCTTGATACGCCATCACCGAGTGAAGAGCAAAACAGACCATATCACGCTCTCTGTATACAGGTGCGGAACACTGAAGGATCCGTCAACAGGATAGATTGGAAGGGCGGTTACTAGAGTGGTTGCTTTACCAATAAGCTGAAATGAGACAGTTGAATAAATGTCTGGCTGGAACACAGGAGCTGGTCTCAGACTTTGACTTCCTGTAGTCCAGACCACAAGAGGTCCACTTTCTCCACACATGATTAATCTCAAAATCACAACATCACAATTTCTACACATGATCAGTATTATTATTTGTTTTTCCTTCTTCCTAGATTTAAAATCGTACTACGGTGTTCCAATCAAAATATTCTATGGAATTAGAAGACACAAGAATGTGCCAAGTATCCTCAGTCAGAAAATGCATTGGTAGCTTCCAGTGTTACTGGATTCAGTCAAATGTCATGCTTGTGCAAAACATAAGACAAAGAGCTTGAAGGTGTTAGCGGTATTCTCGGATTTTAGGTCTCTATTGTTAATCCATGACATGACCAGTGGACCAGTGAGTTGCATAAACAGGATATGGAGTGGTTTTGCATATCGACTGTGAACCGAATCTCATGTCTCTCTTCTGGCCTTCTTCTTCTTCACTGGTTTGGACGGTTGGCTCTCCTCAGCATTCTCTGAGGAAGGAAACGATCACAATCATCAGTCTCTGCCTGTTTAATGTTTTTATACTTTTTAAACCAGGCAATACAAATGTGTTAAATCTGCAGCTTTACTAAGAGGACCCAAGAGGTGACTGAAAGTGAGGGTTTGTGTCTAGTCTTTATTCCAACAGACGTGAAGGTAGAGGTGACGGGGAGGAGCCTGTAGTAGTAGACTATAGAGTTGAGCTAGGAAGTTTAGGCAGTTTCAACATCGGTCAGGCAATTAGGCAGTTTCAACATCGGTCAGAGGACAGTTATTAAGCAAGCCTGTGTCCACACACACATGACTTTCTGAAGGCCCTTCAACTTACAAAACCTAGGTTTGTTTACAGTTTACATTGATGTGTGTGTGTGTGTATGCGTGTTTGCGTGGATGGGGGGCTCGTTGTCTGAGGGGTACAACTCCTGCAGCGATGGTGGTGAGCAGCCTTGTGTTTGCTCCATTAGAGAGAGTGCAAGAGAGAGAAAGAGAGAGAGGGGCTGAGGGTCACTGTGGCTGCTGGGATAGCTATTCAGACAGCCAGGGAGGACAGGGCATCTGGCAGCCAGCCCCGGGACCAGACCACTTCCTACGCCCCCATAAATCACAGGCTGGACCTGGGGCCAGGAGCTCCAGACAGCCGAGATGGAGGGGGGGGGGAGGGCACCCTCTAGTGGTGAGGAGGCAGGCAAGCAGGGAGCACGACTGCATGGCACTGGTCCAGTCTGTCTAGTCTGAGGGATGCGTGTGTTTGTGTGTGTGTGGGGAGTCGTGCTGCTGGTACGTACTCTGTGCAGGAGCAGGGAGGCTGTTCTGATTGGCTGAGGGGTCAGCCTCAGCTGGACTCTGAGGCACTTGTATCACGGCAGGGGGGGGCTGGGGCACCTGAGGAGGAGGAGGAGGAGGACGGGGGACACACAGGGTCAGGTAGGAACATCATTTCAACGTGAAACTGAACTATCCCTTATCCTGCAGAATCGCAGAATGTAAATGTCATGCAACACCCCAAAGGTCAACATCAGGGACACTAACAGGAAGGAAGGAACATAACATGAATCTGGCCAACCCCTTCCTGACAGAGGCTTAGGATGTGACATTATTAGAGGTCAGGAGAGCAGATGCAGACCTCCACTGCAGCAGGGGGCGCCACAGCACTGGCTGGCTGGGAAGAGGTGACCGTTTCCTGGGCTGGCTGCTTCTTCACGGCAGCCTCCGTCTCCCTCTCTGGCTCGTCTCCGTCCTGGTGACAAGGACATGCAGGGACAGGCTGGCATGAGGAGAGCAGGATGACAGCACCCTGGGGCCGGGCTTTTTAAAGCAGTGAGACGGTCGGGGTATTTCCGACGTGATAATCTGTGACGAGCCGTGTGCCGGCCTTCGCATAGGTCAGCCTGTCCAGAAGCCATACGTGTGTGTGTGTGTGTTACCTGGTCGGCCCCTCCTCCTTCCTCTGCCGGCTTCTTCTTTTTCTTCTTCTTCTTTTTCGATTTCCCGCTCCCGTCGGCCGTGGCGTCGGCCTTCTCCTTCTCCTCCTCGTCCGACACCTGAGGGACATGTGAGCACAGCGTCAGAGCGTCAGAGCGTCAGAGCGTCAGAGCGTCAGAGCGTCAGAGCGTCAGAGCTCCCCTGGGTCTCTCCAGACGTCCTTTACACACTCCCATCTCCAACCCTCCGACTTGCGGAAAAGTCCAGAAGAGTTGGAATGTAGCCATTGTTCATTTCGTGTCAATGTTATGTTTTTATAAATGGGAGATTTAACTGGTGAAACTGTCCCACAGAGTCAAGTCTACAATGTCCAAGGCTGAAGTCAAAGATAACAAGAATCGTTAGTCTTTGTCTCGTGAAAAGCCAGAGACACAAAACATTGACCCACAACTGTGAGCATGGACTTCCTGGAAATCTTGCCCGTCCACTGCTTGCCTCCTAGTCCCTGCTATCGGACCATGGACCCCTCCTCCAACAGGAGACTGTGGTGCTCACAATCTCCCCAAACCCCCAAGAGTGAGTCCCGTACCTTGGCAGGCTCAGGGGTCACCTCCTCCTGAGCTGGAGGGGCCACTGCTGGGGGGTCCTCCGCTGGAAGGTCCTCTGCTGGAAGGTCCTCCTCTGGAAAGTCCTCCTCTGGAAAGTCCTCCACTGGAAGGTCCTCCACCACGGCAAGCTCCTCATGGTTCACCCAGGCCTCAGAGGGGGCGGCCCAGTCTGAACCGGGGTCCATGGACTCCCCATCTGGAAACACAAGGAAGATCTCAACCAAACTAAATAAACACATAGGACCAAGAAGGTATAAGCATAGATGTTATAGACATGTATATCTGCATGCTAGTATGTGATTGTTTTGTACACGCGAGGTTATATGCCCGTGTTCTCTGCACGTCAATGAGGGCTTTCTTACTCTTTCCAGACCACTCGTCCTCTGCTTGTGGCGGGCCGAGCCAGGGAACCTCAGTCACAGGCGAGGGCTCCACAGCTGAAACACACAGCGGCATGTTCTCAAACGACGCCACCACGCCATCTACTGGCTCAAAAAGGGCAGCACTGTTCAAGGGCTGACAAAATGTCACGGCTTTACGAGATAGGAAAACTATATTTACTGTGGCGGCTTATTCCTGATGGAGACGCGGCTTGTTATATAAAAAACACATTTGAAGTTGCATAAGTCTGAGGGCCTATAGTTATGTTACAGAGAGCTGACACGTAATGGAGAGAGAAAGGAGAGACTTACGAGCAGTGCCAACTTCGGAGCACATCCCAGCGTCAATGACATTCCATGACCCTGACGGGGGAGATAAAACTCTTCAGACCACACACACCACTGAAAACATTTCAAATATTTATTTTCCCAACTAGGGCATGTTTGTTTGTGCGTGTGTGTCTGAGTGGCAGTGTGTGTGTGTGTGTGTTTTTGTTTCAACAATATAAGCAGTACATGTGGGTTGCAGGTGTCCAGCATTCCCTGCTTAGCCTCACCCTCAGTTTCCTGCCCCCAACTGGAGGCGGGCTCTGGAGTCGCCTGTGCAGCGCTCTGATTGGCAGGGAAGTCCTCTCTGTCTGGGCCAATCACTTGGGCTGGGGCATTGACAGATAGATCTGTCCGGCCAGCATCGCTGCTGTCAACTGACACCAACACACACACAGACACACAGTTGACACCCGTCCAGAATACACACATACCAGCTTAGCTTTCACACTTTACTTGGGAATCCTATTTAAAGGGTTCCAAGAGAAGACCCGCATAAAGATGCCTACTTTTTAAATGGGAAATAACTTTCTAATGTGTTTACAATGTTGTCATATTAAGATACAGCATACGTTATGTTTTCCTCTTCAATGTTGACGGTTACCTTGAGCAGTGACAACATCTTTCTCGGCTTTGGCCCTGGAGACCTCCCCTGAGAACGAGGTGAAGAGCATGTTATTAGTCAGTACCCAACTTCACACTTTCCAGAATAGCCTTGGGGGAGCAAGAGGTCTTAAGGGAAGCGGATGAAGATCTTGACACACACAGTCTCAGGGCGGGTGACGAGCAGCAAACTGCCAAGGGCCCTTGGTTTCCCCATGGCCTGTATTTTTAGCAGAACCTCTCCACGAGAGACCAGAGAAACTCAATAACAGGCAAGTAAGAGATCCACCTTCCTCTTTGAACAGTGTGCGGGTGTGTGTGTGCGTGTGTGTGTGTGTGTGTGTGTGTGTGGTGTGTGTGTGTGTGTGTGTGTGTGTGTGTGTGTGTGTGTGTGTGTGTGTGTGTGTGTGGTGTGTGTGTGTGTGTGTGTGTGCGTGGCTCCAGAGACCCTAACCCCCGTCGCCAAGGCCCTCAGTGGGTTGTAAACAGTGAGGCCCGGGTGGCGAGGCCTAAACATACCTTTCTTCTTCTTCTGGGCTCCAGCAGCAGCCTTGGTCAGCTCAGGGGGAGTGATGCTGCCGTCTCCGGGGACCTTGTCCTTACGGCGCTTGTCTCGCTTCTCCTTGTTACTGACCTTGGTCTCCCACGTGCCTGGGGTGAGGGAGACAAGACAGATTACTTTGTACGCTTTTATTTATGTACTTTACCAATAGGATGTGGATCTGTAACAGCCTCATATCTCTTTTGAATGTTTAGGCTTTACCCTCTTCTGGTTCTTTGCCATCAGCAGACCCCTTCACATCCTTCACAGCTTGTTTAGACTTCTTTTTCCCCTTTTTGACCTTTGAAAACAGAAATCACATTGAGTTTCACTCCCTGGTTGTTAGAGGGCCAGTAGAAGGAATCGAGGGGGCAGGAGAGAGGAGACTGGAACATGCAGGCCACACGGTGCACCTCAAGAGCATGGGGTGACTCTCAATCAAATCAACACTGGCCAACCTAAACATAGACCTGCTGGAGTCCACCTACCCTCAATCATGGATAACTGACGATCCATCCCTCTAAAAGACAATTACCGTCCACGTCTACGCACATTTCAGAGTTGTGTTTCAGTGCGATACTATGCACAACAATGACAAAGTCAACCATGTGGGTGGTGCAGGTGATGTGAGGTGCACGTGGAGAGCCCACAGTGAACACAGTCCAACTCTGGGGCCATCCTTCAGGATCTGCAAGCCAAGATGGTAACCTGACACTGCCAGCTGGTCTGGCCACATCACCACAGGATGACAGTGAGAGGCCACAGAGCTGCTTCACTTAAACCACCAGTGCATATCAGATGCACTGACAAGGAAGTAGGATGGTTGACTTACTACCTACACCGTGTCTTGGGGTGTGGCTATAACTACCTCGGGGCACTATTATACCGAATATTAAAAGTCCAAAGTTTGACCGACACCGATTTGGCATATGTCAAGGAACATGCTGAGAGGCGATTACAAATTACCCACATTTTGCAGGACGTGTCAAGATATAATCATAATCCGGTTTGGCGTCTAGCTCGGAACTTTTACCTCTGAAATCTTTTCTGGCTTCACATCTGTCTGTGCATGATGCGGCACATCCTCAGTTGCTTTGATTTCCTCCTGTGTCTCGCCTACCGCACGTCCGTTTGGCTGGGGTTTCTTTATTTGGAGCAAAGACGAATACACGTTAGTCCACGCACAATACATGCCTCTAACAATTCACAGGTTAGCTATGTAGCTGCCAAAAGTTAGTCCCGAATTTGTGTCTGGTTTATGTGAATAGCTGTCCTATGCTACCTAAGAGTATATTATTATGGCTGTCAACCAGAACTGTTGGCTAAAAACACAGAGCTAGCTAGCAACTGCTGGCAACTGCCATGCTTGGTCAGTTCATATCCAGATAATTCTGTCATGGCTAACGAATGGAAGTAGACATTACCTTTTCCACTGGTTTCCTCTTCTTCCTCTTAGGCTCCTCGTTCCTAAGTATTGGTTTGGTGAATACTGCTTTAGATTCATCCACACTGTCATCGACGGCGGTAATGGTCGGTCGTTTCTTGAAGACACCACGACAGGCCCAGGCCCACAACGCCACCATGAGCACTAGTCCGATACATGCCGCTAAGAGGATAACCCATGGCGGATACAGCTCGGGCTTTAGACCCAAATCCACACCGAGCTCGGAGTGGAGGAGGTTTACGCCAGTGGAGAGTAGTTCATTCAGGCGATCTGCAATCAACTTGATCTGCTGCGAGGTCGCGTCCTGCCAGTTATCTGCCATTTACATCGATTCCGGTGACAGGCACACTGAGAAACTAGGCTAACAACCAGCTAACATTAGCTAAAAATAACAAAAAGGTTTAGACATGCCAAACAGTAAAATCATCACCTGTTTGTCATAGCCACCTAGCTAGCGCTTTTCCCTTTCTGATTTAATCCCCTTAGCCTAGTTTATGAGCTAGCAAATTCACGTTAAGTAGCTACCGTTCGCTTCCAGTGTCGATCACGGGTTCACCTCAGACGCCTTCTTTCTTATCATAGATCCTGACACTTGATTGTATTGAAGAACTGACAGTCTGCCCACTAACCAACCATGCTCTCCTTCAACACTGACTGACAAAGCAAGGTGCATTCTCAAAAGGATGACGCCCTACAAGGGAATGGGCGGTCGCAAGAGGAATCCCGGTTGACGATTGGTGCAACGTCACTCATAGGCGTGGAAAAAGCAAAACTGCCACATCTCACTGTATAAATCAATGGCGAATGAATCATGTTATTAAAAATGACAACTGCCACGTTTATGAAAATGGGAGAACAGAAAATGATTTAATACGACAAAAGGAAACATCAATAATAATCAGGACGACAAAAAAGTAGCTTGCATCCAAGTTTATTTTGAAATTCCCTACTCCCCCTATACAAGAAAAAATGACTTTCCACCAAGGCAGAGGTGAACTGTCAGTGATAGTAAGTATTCCGTTTAGGGCAGGAAAAAAATTATAATCACAGTGTGTCTTTTTTTAAATTTTATTTTTTACTTTAAATACTTCTACTGCTGTCATCTTTGGCTGGGTTTCGGCTGACAGTTTGCTGTCAAAGCCAAATTCCTGGGAAGTAAAGGTTTAAGCCAATAGAGCAGAGCTGAGGGCTTCAACTTTACAAAGCCAATGCAGGAATGTACTGTATATTTCTTCAGAACACAAAATAAAAAATAAGAACAAGCCGTCTGTGTTCACAACACAAACAAAGTTACCGCCAGGGGAGTGACAGCATGTTGAATTTAATAAAATTGTATAGACAAAAAATAAATCTACAAAAATGGAACTAGGTAAATATTACACAACGGTAAACATGTTTTTTTTGTCAACTTCTCTAAACAAAACCAAAGTTCTTGGTCTTAATGGCTAGCAAGAGTTTCTGTTTCAGGATCTGTTTGGAGGAGTAGAGAGGCACGTAAAGGCGCGAGATGCAGGTGTTGGCCGTGGGCAGGTGCTGGTCGTCCGGGGGCCGGATGGTGATGGAGGGCATGGGCTGGAAGCCCTCCTCACTGGCCGGCAGAGACGGACTGGAGGTCCAGAAGTACACCTGACACACGGACAAACCAAAAAGGGATTAGTCATCTCTCTAAAAAAAAACACGACTTTTGAGCCTGTTGTGAGTAGTCCAGGGTGTCAAGACCGCTTACCAGATCTTGCCTCTCTGTCATGCTCATCTTCTCCACGATGGACCAGAACCAACGCTTGAACTGCAGCAGCTTGTCCGCATTCTCCCCTGTAGAGTGCAAGAAGATCAATAATTAGACGGGAAAGGATGAGTCAAAGATCTTCCTTGATGGGCTGACTCGGGGTCAGATACAAGAGCCTCATGAGAGTGTGTGTGAGAGAATACTTAAGAGTGAGGAAAGAGATTAAAAAAAGGAGCCACTTGCCAGACTCGTCATTGAAGGAAGTGAAGCTGATGAGCATCTGCACGTTGACCTCTCCACAGCCGTTGACCAGCAGCCTGAAGTCCTCAGCTGTCAGGTCCTCCAGGGCGTTCTTGGGAAGCACATCCAGCAGACCCTTCCTCATTGCCTGGTGGGGGGGGGGAACAACAGCACACAGCAGCTCAAAGTCTGGCTCTATGTGGCTCGATGTGGCTCCTGTTTATGTCTATCGATATACAGGTGTGCTGTAATACACGTGTCGTTTACTCACATGAAGAGGTTGCTCGGCAACAACCAGCATTCTGTGTTCCGCGTACTTCCTCACGTATTCATAAACGTTGAGAGGGGTCACAGGCATGTTCACCCCACCAGCCAGCAGCTCCACCTGACGGGACGGACACACGATGAATGAATGAAAGCGAGGGACGTCGCTTAGGCCACCACAATACCCCATCACTGAGCCGTTTCATCACCCAAGATATACTACGCTGAACAAGCAAATTTACGGGAAGACTCCCTTCATACCTGCCCCGCCCCTTCTTCCTTGCAGAGATCGATGGCGAACGCCAGGTCCATGGCGGCAAAGACGGCCTCCGCCTCGCCGGCCTGCGAGTGACGGATCAGCTGACGCAGGCTCTCGTACATCACCGGGTCGAAGAAGGCAAAGTCATGCCAGTTCACCTGCGTGCACACACACACACACACACACAGTTGTTAACATGGTCTGCCATGCTATTCCATGGACAGAGAGCGTATACGAGTGTGTGCTGGCCCCAGTGGCGAGGGCTTGTCGTGTCTCACCTTCCTGCCCAGCAGCACTTTGATGACGTGTCTGTTCAGGGTAATGGGGCACAGCTCGTTCTGCAGCAGACACAGGCCCAGTATCCTGAGGAGGAACACAGTCACACGCTTATCTCCTTTGTCCTCAAACACAACTGGTTCCGCTCGACGGTGCCGATCCCAGCTACGCCTGAAGCGAGCTCCGCACGGGTTCCGCTTAAACAAGATCGACTGGTACTTGAGCACGGCCCCCCCTTCTATCCTTACCTGCCGATGTTCCGGAAGCAGTTGAGGCGGGCCTCGGTGTTCTTGCCGGGCCGGGGGCAGTAGAACCCTCTCTTGCCGGGCTGGTAGAACAGCGGCGCGTTGTCGTCGCCGTCGTCAGGGTCGTCCATCTCCATGTCGACAACGCTGCGGGTGGAACCGTGGCGCTTACGGTTCTCCGCCTGCTGCTAGAAAAGTGGAGGGGGGAGAATTCAGTCAGATTTACTCAAAAAGTTTAGCAAAAACTCTTTATGAATGCATTTTGCAGGGTCACATGACGCCAAACAATTTCTGAGACACAGGAACAAACACTCTGCGGTCTGAACGGGAGTTTACTTGTGCTTTCTCAGGGGCCTCCAGCAGCCCCAGGTCCAGGATACTGTCTGCTCCGTTCTCCCTGTTAGGAGACAGGAAGTACATCAGTCAGTGATATCAACCGACTCTTGATACAATATGAACACGCTTATTTCGATAGTCATGAAATTGCATGATTGTGTATGTGGCGGTAAGGACGCCGTGGGGGAATGAGTGTGTGTGTGTGTGTGTGTGTGTGTGTGTACCTTCCGTGAGCGATGAGCAGCTCCATGGCCTCCTCCACGCGGGCCCTGAGAGAGTCCTCGCTGGCCAGCAGCAGCAGCAGCTGGGCGGGGGACAGCTCCAGCAGCATCCCCGTGATCTTACTGGCAAACGCCTGGAGGGAGGGGACAGGAGCACAGCCTGGGTTCATGTCTGGCCCCTTCATACCGTCACCCACATACAGTACCAGTAACGTCATAACATCATATAACTCATCTGCTATATACTTTGTCAGAAAAAACGAAACAAAGCTATGGGTAAGGCTTATTTCAGTGTTCCAAGTCCAAGTGGAGCATGTGAGTGTTTACCGGCTGCATGGCGTGGACACGGGGGTACAGCCTCTCCCCCAGGGCCTGTCTGTGGGCAGGCAGGGGGTCGGGCTCGTCGCTGGGGTTCCCCTCGGAAGCCGGCCTGAAGGGCCGAGTGTCGATGGACAGCTGCCTCCTGGAGTCCCTGTCACAGAGAAGCTCCGTGTTAGAGCAGCCGTCTTCCGGGCACGTTTAGACACGTTTCTCCAGGACGGGAGGGACGTTACAGTGAAAGCGCTTCAACGTCCAGCCAGCTGGGCAGCGTGGAGTCAACCCCCCTTCGCCCCGACTCACCTGTCTCTGTCTCTCCTGGAGCCGGCCCTCAGCCCACCGCTCCTCCTCTCCCTCTCGCGGTCCCTGTTCCTCAGACGCTGCATCAGATCTACACGCGCGCCCACACACACACACACACAGAGAGAGAAAAGGAGGAACGTTAAGAAAACGCTTCATTTAAGTGTTAAGGAAATCTCTATATGCAGCCCCCCGTCCCCCCCTCCCCCATCACCACCACCAGAGCAGCACCTCCACCATCTCCAATACAAATGCCATCACATTAGGTGGGCGGGGGGAGGGGGAGAGAGAAGGGGGGGGGTAAAAAGGAAATTCTGTGGTAGCGTCTGTGGTCATACTTGAGTTGTAATCGTGATGACACGTACTGCTGGCCTGCATGCCCTTGCTGACGCTCTGCACGCAGTCCAGGTTGGGCAGCTTGTCGTTGGACAGGAAAGCCAGGGCGATGGCCGTGTAGAAGCTCCGCGCCACGCCGCTGCCCTCGCCCGGCTCGTCCTTGAACGTGACCTTGACGCGGTGCACGGCCATGGGCGTGGTGGTGCAGCGCCGGCCGAAGTGGGTGTTGAGCTGCCGCATGGTCTGCTGGATGAGCTGGTCGCGGTCGCGGTCCACTTCCAGGGCCAGGTCACGGGACTGCAGGTTGCGCAGCTTCTCCATCTCGCGGCGGAACTTGGACTCCTTCACCTCGAAGCCGCCCAGCTCCGTCAGGATCTAGGGGACGACACAGGGGGGGCGCAGGGGGGTTAGAGAGAGAGAGCGCTGAAGGGGTTAAAACCTTATGGTTATGCCCATCTTAACGCGTGTTATGAAGAGCCCGCCACCCTCTCGTCTGACTAAACGGTGCGCGTGAGAGACGTACCGATCCGGGCTCGGCGCCGACGTCCTCCATGAAGACGCGACCAAACAGTTCCAGAGACAGACGCCAGCGGCCCAGGAGCATGTCGTGGGAGATCACCATCCCCATGAAGCTACAGTGGGGTCTGGGGAGGAGAGGGGAGGAGAGAGGAGGAAGAGATTATTATCTGAGCAGGTGTGAGTGGAAACCCAGGTCGTCAGATCGGGTCCTTCTGTACCTGAAAGAGGGGAGGGGCGGTCCGTCGCTCTCCGTCAGGCCAATCTCAGCCAATAGGCTACTCTTGAGCTGGGCGGCCAGGTCGTGGGGGGAGGGGCCGGGCTTCGGGGCCTCCATCTCCTGCTCTGCCATGGGCTGGTCGTCTGCGCCGCGCTGGGCGCTCGCCATGCTCATCACGTTCTTCAGATTGGCAGAGTAGGACATCTTGGTGGGCAGGATCTGCGCCGGGGGACAAGGCACCACTCTGCTGTAGTCAAAGTGCATTTCTAACGAGCCGTGTGTTGTTTTTTTAATGACTGTAGTATGGAAAATGTAACAGAGGTGACTGGCTGTGTTCCAATATCTTCGCTGGCAGGCAGAACATTGCCTCCGAGTGCGCTAGGCCCCGTTTTGAGTATCCTAAAGCGTCCTGCCTTCCCTGAGGTCATCTCAGAAGTGAACAGGTGACAGACAGGCGCTGGTCCATGACACCAGTCTAACCCCGTCAGATATGTATCTACCCCCAACCCATCACCGACGAGCCCTCTAACCCAGTGTGTCTAAGCGCCCTGGGTCCCAAGGTGGGGTCCTAGTGTGGATATTGGAACACAGCCGGTGGTGAGTGCTGTCCGGTGCAGAGGGGCGGTGGTGGTTTACCTGAGGGGAGGGCAGAGAGGAGCCCATGTTTACCTCCAGGCAGTTCCTGTCCATGCTGGCCTCGGCCAGGCCCTTACTGGCCATGTAAGAGGAGGAGGAGGAGGAGTACAGGCCCTGACTGGGGCGGCCAAACAGATCCTCCTTCCTGGCATTGGGCTGGTTACGGAGCGAGCAAACACATTCGTTAGGGTTTTACTGTGGGCGCGGTACACGGTCGCGGATGATATATGGTTTGAGAATTGTTCTGGAGTGACTCTGCAAACTCGCATGCGCAAAAGTACGTACGCAACCAACGTGACCAATGGACCAGTGAGCATGGAGGCTGACCTGCAGGAGGTGGGGCTGGTCGGCCAGGGGGATAGCCTCGGCCAGGGGGACCTCGAAGGGGTTGGGGGGGATGCAGCCCAGGAAGGTCATGGAGTCGGAGCGGCGGAAGAAGGGGTGGTTCTGACCAGTCTCTGCCGGCACCGGGTCCTCGTCCTTGTCCTGGAGGGTGGAGCCTGAGGAAGAGGAGGAGGGGGAGGGAGGGACGGGGCGTCAATAACCAATGGGACACTTAGAAACTCACCACTTACAGCGGAGGTTACATTTCCTGTACACCAAAACTGCAAATGAATCGCTTTCCTTGCCTGACACTATCCTGTATTATCAGATACCCGGTTGGGTTGATTCAAATGAAGGTTCTATTGGGGTTTTCAAGTGGACGGAGTCTGGCCTGTTCTAAGCTGGGGGGACTGTACCTTTAGGTGATGCCTTCTTCTTCCTGCCTCGTCTCAGTCTAACTGTCTTTCTTCCGTGTCTGTCCTGACAGGCCAGAAGCCCTAACACTGTTTTACACACCAGCATGCAGACCGGGGACTTTAACATTGGGCCTCTCATCAGACCAAGCAGGGGTACAGGCCTACGACGATACACACACTGGATCATTGGATGACCACTATTCCATCTGACTCACTCTGATTGGTGTCCTCGTCATTCTCGTGCTCGGAATCTTCGTTGTCCAATCCCAACTCCAGAATCTCACGGTTTCTAGGGAACAAACAAACAGACTGGTCGGCAACGGGAGCCACGAGCCCTCTCGAGCTTTCGACCTCTGAACTTCGGAAGCTACGACCAAAAACAAGTCTCGCTGGGTAGAAAACGAACACGAAAAACACCCCGGAACCAAAACACATCACACGCGTGGCCCCGCCCCCCTCACCTCTTCCTGTCTATCTGGGGCGTGTCCAGGGTGGTCTGCTGGTTCATGGCCTTGATCCAGTAGATGAGCGCCTGGAACACGTAGGCCACGTGCTTCAGCGAGCACACGTCCAGCACGGGCAGCACGTCCGAGTGCTCGTCGTTATGCGAGCGCATCAGGGACAGGGCGTAGTTCAGGAAGTCCCCGCGCGCCGACATCATGCCCTGGCGTGCCGTCAGCAGGGTGGCTGCTCGCCTGGGGGGGATCACAACAAACGTCACCCACAGGAGCAAGGCTCTCGATAACGCCAAAGCCTGACTCGGCGGTTTCTCGTCTACAATATGGTTTAGTGATGATGATGGTTGACAGCTTTTGAGTTCAGGAAGCCGCTCGGGGGAAATGGCCTCGTCCCAAACAGCCACTCCAGAGAGAGAAGGGAGAGGCGGGAGGCGTACCTGCGTCCCTCCAGCGTGCGCAGGGTGGCCTCCTCGCGGGCCGTCATGCGCTCCCTGCGGGCCGAGTGCTGCGAGGCGTGGAGCGGGTGGGAGGGGTGGCCCGGGTCGCCGGCGGACGACAGCGCCGAGCCGTAGCGCAGCTGGGCCTCCGTGGAGTCCATGATGGACACCATCCAGTTCCAGGTGGGGATCAGCTTGTCTTCTACGAAATTCTGAGAGACACACAAACACAATTGACTTCCATGGAAAAAAACAACCCAGTATGCATCAAAACGGCGTACGACCACAGTGACTTCCTGTACTGCGCCACACCCCGCCCCGAGTCCCTACCTGCAGGTTGACGGCGTCCTGGTAGGTGAGCTTGACGGCGGCGGGGTACTGGGAGTACACCAGGTGGTTGTACTTGGGGATGAGGCTCATGAGGTCGGAGATCTGGCGGATGACGATGCTGTAGGCACGGGCCAGGCTGCTGGCCGACGTCAGGTAGCTGCTGGAGTTGCTCGCCTCCAGGGCCGCCGCCGCCGCCGCGGCCGACGAGCTGATGGCTGAGCTCCGCCGCAGGTTGGACGGGTCGATGTAGATCAGCCCTGTGGAACTTGCTAAGCACACAAACACACAATTAGGTTTCTACTACAAACAAGCTTCATGTATGCTCCTATGTTATTTTTGTTATACAAAACAGTTGTGTGTCAAGGTGTGTGTGTGTCCCAGGATGTTTTGTCTAGATGTGTGTGTGTCAGGATGTTCTGTCTAGGTGTGTGTGCGTGCCCCAGGATGTTGTGTCTAGGTGTGTGTGTGTGTCCCAGGATGTTGTGTCTAGGTGTTTGTGTGTCCCCCAGGACGTTGTGTCCCAGGTGCGTGCTCCCCTCCAGTGCGGTGCTGACCGGCAGGCGTGGAGGTGCTGGGGGGCGTGCTGCCTGTGGCCCTCTGGCTGGGGGTGTTCCTCACGGCCCACTGCATGGAGCGCGGCGCCTGGGCGGCGCTGTTGGCGTGGGAGGAGCTGGTGGTGCGCTCCAGGGGCTCGTCGATCAGGAACGTCTCGTTCTCCACGTCGTCGCTCTGGCTGCTGCTGCTGTCCGAGTCGCTCGAGTCGTTGGACTGGGAGTCGTCCTCGGAGAAGAAGGCGGGGACGCTGCTGGCGCCTGGGGGAGGAGGAGGAGTCAGGGAGGAGAGGAGGAGAGTCAGGGAGGAGAGATCAGGGAAGTGAGGAGGCAGGAGAGAGAGAGAGAGCAGCTTGAGTGAGTGACTGGACGTGGTCTCTCTCCCTCCTCCCCACCCCCTCCCCCCCCACCCCCAAGGAGGAGTGCAGGTTAGTGATCCACACCACCACAAGGCCAACCTCTACAGTTCACAGCTCAAACAACAACACTGGCTCGCCTTTCCCTCTCACTGGCCTCTAGCATCATCATCTTAGTGACTCGGACCTGGGTACAGGCACAGCAACACTGAAACTCTAACATTTACAATGCAGCTCTGACATGTGACCACGGGCCCCATAGTGAGAGATGCAGACAGGAAGTGGGAAGTGGGAAAGGGGAAAGACCCAAACACCAAACCAGTTAGCCAGCCCCCACAGACAGACTAGGATAAGTGTGTTATTCAGAAGGGGAGGGGGAAGAACAGGAAGTTAGACTGGACAGAATGACAGGATTGGTTAGTGGTGATGAGACGGTGTGATGAGGGAGATGGAAGGGCTTTGCTGTGGGGATTCTCAGAAGAAGAATAACTCGTGTGCACTCTGCAAGTTCACTCTGGCCCTGAGCTGATCTGCATCAAAGTAAAGAGAAGCCCATACCAAACATAGGAAATGCCAGGGAGACCCTACTTCCTGCAAATAAAATACAATCAGGGTTTTGAGCCAGGAGGGAGTGAGGCGGTCTACTGTGATGATGTCAGCACTTGGGTCATGTCAACAGTTAAGGAGCTTGGGGAGAAGCGGACCCGAGTGTGTGTCAGTGTCGGCTGGCTAGGGCGTGTCTGGGGGGTATACTGTCCAATAAGCTAGCCTGTCTGACATCACTGGGGATTTCACTTTTTCGAAAGGTTTTTGGACGCTACAGATCCGCTATCTCGACAAGACGAGAACCAAACGAGAACCGTCCACGTACCTGCTTCGGAGCCGGCCGTCGCCGCGGTGACGACGCTCCTGCGCCCGCTGGCGTTGTCCTGGTTGCTGTGGTTACTCTCGCTGTCGCTCTCCGTCTCGGCGGCGGCGAGCAGGTCCAGCTCCATGTCGCTCCCTTCAGGGGGAGAGGAAGGAAGAGGAGAGATGGTTTAAAACACGGCCCCTTACTTCCGGAGGTTCATGTCCAAAATGGCCGACCGCGTTAACGGCAGACTCGATCCTCCCGGACTCTCTCTCACCGTCTTCGTCGTGCTCGTCGTGCTGCCCCTCCGCTTCGGCGTTCTCCTCCCCCTGCTCCTCCTGGTCGTCGTGGTGATCCTCCTCCCCTGCCACCCCTTCCACCACCTCCACCTGACAGACACACAGACACACGGGTGACCCATAGCTCTGGGAGGAAGAGGAGAGAGAGAGGTGAGGGAGAAGCTTCTGGATGGAAGTCCTGGGAAAACAGTCCAGGCGTGGCGTCTGACAGGAAGCTAAAGCTGAAAAGCAGCGGGATAAGTTCCAGACGGTTTCTGGCCGAGGTTTGCTCACCTCCTCCACGTCCGCAGACACGATGTCGTCCTGCTCCTCGTCCCGCCCCCTGGCCGGCTGCGATTGGCTGCTGCGGCGGGGCTGAGGGTTTCTGATGATGTAGGAAGATGCTGTCTGACTAGAACTGAGACACACGCACACACAGAATCAATATTTGAGCCCAAGTTGCTTTCAGACAGCTGAGCTACAGGGCAGCGTCCGGGCGTCTGGAGAGTAACACACGACGACTCACTTGCTGGACTGGTCCGGGGAGGGCCGGGGGGGCAGGGGCTCCACGGAGAAGAGCTCCTCGCTGCCCTGCACGGCGTCGATGCTGGTGCTGGCCAGCGTGAAGGGGGCGGTGGGCCGGGCCACGCCCATGCGCACGGGCACGATCAGAGACTCGGCCACGTTGCAAAGCTCCTCCACGGCGTAGGGCAGCAGGGCCTGGAACACACGCCGACACTTCCCAATCGGCTGGGGGATGAAGTTACTGTGGGGGAGAGAGAGAGAGAGGGGGGGAGAGAGAGAGAGAGAGAGAGAGAGGAGAGAGAGAGAGAGGGAGAGAGAGAGAGGGGGGAGAGAGAGAGAGGGGGGGAGAGAGAGAGAGGGGGGGAGAGAGAGAGAGGGAGAGAGAGCGAGAGAGAGCGAGAGGGAGAGAGGACGCCACACACAAACACAGGGTGGGGTCAGTCACGATTCAGATGAACAACAGGTCAGCTGTAGGCAGAGGGAGGAGAAACGGACTCAAACGAGAGTTTGTACTTTTTCTTTTTGGACGAGGCCATCTCCACGCTGAGGATGACGAAGACCCGGGCCACGGAGCGCAGGAACCTGCGTGTGACCACGATGGCCTGGTCCCTGCGCCCTGCCGTGTACTTGTTCTGCAGCTCCTTCACCAAGGTCCCCAGCAGGGTGTCTATGAACTGGGGGACAGGGAGAGGGGAAGGGAGAGGAGGAGGAGAGAGAGGAGAGAGACTTCACACACCTGGCAAAAATGACCCTATTACAATTTGGCTTCAGAAAACCTTCGGTCTCTATGTGTTGGGATCCGAATAGGATAACTTATGGTTAGTAGAAGTGAATGATTTCTGACTCGGGGTTCGGGTCCCGTCGGTCTGTCGGTCTGTGTGTGTGTTGGGGACGGGGCAGCCCTACTTACGGTGATGTCAGGGGCACACTTGACAATGAGGCAGTGTGTGAAGCAATCCAGACGGATGGTGCCGCTCTGCTGGTTCAGGTACACCTGCTCCTCTGGCAGGAGGTGGCCAGTCCTGCTGCTGGCACTCAGACTGCAAGAGACGGGAGGAGAGGGAGAGAGAGGTGAGTCGAGTACATGACACTCTGGCCCCTCCCCCTCTGTACATTCAGCCTATGACGCCGCAGAAAGGTTTCCGGGACAGGCAGCATTCAGCCCCAGCTACAGGAACCGCTCCATGCGTCTTGAGTTAAATGGTTCCTGGTACAACCAGCTGGCCGGCATCTTGGTGCCAAGAGAGAGGCAAGCAAAGGGCTTTCCACTGAAAGCTGTGATCGATCTTTTATATTGAGTCTGATTTTAATGGGGATCAGTTAAGGGAAGAAGCTGTGGCGGCCATCTTGTCTACTCACGGGTCTTTGTTCTCCTGGGAGCCAAACATGATCATGGACTTGAGGGCGTTCCAGTCCTGCAGAACCCTCTCCAGGGCCAGCTGGGCAAAGCGGGGAGGTTCCAGGTCATGGTCGGGCATGTCAGAGTCTGGGGGAGAGAGAGAGAGAGAAAACAGTGAAAAAAGAGAGTAAAAAAATATCACAAACAACGGAGAGAGAAGCAGAGACAGAGAAAGGTAGAGAGAGCGAGATAGTGAAACAGAGAAAGGGGGAGATAGAGAAAGAGGAGAAACAGAGAGAGAAAAGTAGAGAGAGAGATTGAGAAACAGAGAGAGAGAGAGAAACAGTGTGGAGGGGAAGTGAGAAACAAGAAAAAGGAGGCCAGAGAGAGAAGAGAGCCAGAAGCCTGTTATCACTACGTGCGCTGGGTCCAGGTGCAGGAAAGTGGAACTCAATCTCATTTGCATTCTTGTGTGCGCCACATGACACCAGCCCCCTGAATAGGAGCCTGTAACATCAGCCTGTAACATCAGCCTGCCTCCATGCAGGGTCTGGGTACCCCAGAGGGTCTGAGCGCTGACATGACCCCCCCACTGTGGGGCAGAGGTGTCGCTGCACCCACCTTCGGCATTGGCTGCCTTGCGGTTCCGGTCCTCTCTGATTCGCGGAGGGCGGTACTGGCAGTGTTCCACACTCTGCCTAGCAACAGTCTGGACCAGGAATAGGAGGATGTGCTCCCCCCTATGGATAGAGACAGAGAGCAAAAGAGAGTCACTTAAACTGCCAACAAACACAAAAAAAAGGACTTGCGTCATGTGGATGAAGCCAGGTCAGCTGACGATCAACAGAAAACACAGAAGAGTGTGTCTGGGTTGTGTGTGTGTGTGTGGGGGACCCACCTGCTGTTGGGCGTGGTGACCAGGTTGGTGGTGGTCAGGAGGCGGTAGAGCAGGTCCAGGCGGGCAGCCTTTTGGCCAGCGATCAGGGTCTTACACTTACACTTCTCCCAGCAGTCACAGTAGGCTGTGGGGGAGGTCCTCTTCAGCCTGGGGGGGGGGCAGGAATTAGGGTGGTGTAGGATACATGGAACCATACACGGTATAAACACTAGGGGTCATTCACATTTGAATCAGTCTTTTAGTGATTGTCATCGATTCAGAAATGTACAAAAATTATATATTTGATTTATTTATTTTTTTTTCTATAAATCCCCCCAAAAAATAGATTTTTTACGATCGGACCCCAAGAATCGATTAGAATCGTGAGGTACCAAAAGATTCCCACCCCTAATAAACACATACAATCCATTTTATTATTGCCGTCCCTCCGAAACAATGAACACAGGATCCAGTCAGTGTCTGGATAGAAGCGTACAGCCACCGTGACTGCTACAGAACCTGGAGACCAGCCACTGCAGACGGCAGCAGTAAGCTGGCCTCGTCTCCATGGCGACCGGTGACCAGTGAGGTACTTACTTGCAGTCGTGTCCCTTGTGACAGACCCTGGCACACTCTGTACAGCAGCACAGGGACTCCAGCAAGCCGCAGGTCCGGCACTCAAAGATGTCCTGCGCGCGCGCACACACACACACACACACACACAGACAGAGAGGAAGAGAAGAGAGAGGAGGGGGGGGTGAATAAATCACAGGTCATATGTTGCTTGCAGACCCTCTTAGGCTTGAGCCTGTGCCTGCTGCATCTGGTGTGGTGTGAAAAAACACACACACACACACACACACCAAAACACATCAGGGAGGGAAAATCTCCATGTGGGCAAATGTCTTTTGGCAGGTTGTCAAAAAGTATAGAAATCAACCACATCTGCCCAGCATCTACTGAGGGCTGACTGGCCCCCCACACACACACACACACACACACACACACACACACACACACACAAGAGAGGCGCTCGGACCTGGTTGATGTGCTCGGCGCCGGTCCAGGTGAAGCTGCAGGTGTCGTTGCAGCAGAGGACGTACAGAGGAGAGTCGTCGGGGTTGGTCCCGGAGGGGCAGATCATCTCCATAAACACAGAGTCTGCGTCCTCCTTCTCCAGGATGCCAGGGTCGCCCACTACACACACACACACACACACACAGTGAGGAGGGGAGAGGCGCGGAGCACACACACATGACGCAGACCTCTTGATGTGGAGCACAGAGAGCAGATGACAGTGTGTGTGTGAGCTGTGTGAGCGGCCCGTGTGGTGGCGCAAGTCGTACCCTTGGCCATCTTCTGCGCCGCCTCCAGAACCGTGATGGCAGCAGGGTACGCCCTCCCGCTGACCGCCAGCATGAAGGGGGTCATTCCACGAGCATCCCTGTCGGAAACACAACACACCTCAGACAGAGTGCGGGGGAGCGGGGGTGGAGAGAACACACCCTCAGACGAGTGCGGGGGAGCGGGGGTGGAGAGAACACAACACCATCCGTTTGGAAAACAACACTGGAAAAAAAACTGCTTCTGGGGCCAGAGGGAGGTAAGGGCTCGGTTTGAAAACAACTCCTTTCTCTGTTTCCTATGCAGACTAGCAGACGACTGTTTTCTATGCAGACTAGCAGACAGACCTGTTTCTATGCAGACTAGCAGACAGACCTGTTAGAAGAGCCCCCTGTTTTGCTACTCTCCAACAATGTTGGAACAAAGAGAACTGCCTGCGAGAGTTACCGCAGCGAGACCAAACCAGAGCTCCCAGAGCCGTACTGTCCACATGCAGTGCTGCTCTCGCGTTTTAAGAACACTCCTACGGGGCAGTTTTGTGTTTCGGAAATGACTCAGGAAATGACTCAGGACTTTTGGAGTTTAGGAAAGAGAGAGAGAGAGAGAGTGAGTGTCGTACTTGGCGGAGAGCAGCTGGCGGAGGTGTGGCCTCAGGACCACGCTGTCACACATCAGCTTGAGGATCAGGTGGGCGTTGGCCTTGCGGTCCTTAGACTCCACCACAGACGGCTCCGTGGACGGGCCTGGAGGCGGGGCCACGGGGTGAGGGGGAGAGGAGAGCACAGCACAGCCAAGTCAACATCACACATCCAAGGACATTTATAGAGGGGGGGGATTTCTCAGCTCTGAGCTAAGCAGTTCCAAGATTCTAGGTTAAGATGAAAAGAGTGTGCGAGAGCCGTGTGTGGTGTGTGTGTGTGGTGTGTGTGTGTGTGTGAGTGTGTGTGAGTGTGTGTGTGTGAGTGTGTGTGTGTGTGTGTGTGGTGTGTGTGTGTGTGTGTGTGTGTGTGTGTGTGTGAGACCTGGTACGGTGGAGGTGCTGGGTCCTAGGCTGGTCCCAGTGGAGGCAGTGGTGAGGGAGCCCACAGCTGGGGCCAGGATGAAGTCAATGTCACCATCTGCCAAGAACAATCCGGAACAAGCCACGGTTAGACACAGGTTGCACATTGAGCTGCACAATAAGCTGCATTAGCATGTAGCTGCTCTCCGAGCCGGCCTTCCTCAGGTCCTGTCTCACAGTAAACAGTGCCTGCCTGACAGGGGCACGGCATAACAACACCACAAAGGGACTCCAGTGTGTGTGTGGTGCATCATGGTCCGTGTGTACCTGGGTCCATAGGAGGGGGGTCGGGCACCCAGCTGGGCGGGGCTATGGGCGGAGACACGGGGTCCTGGTGGTCGCTGGACGAGGGCCCAGACTCGTGGCGTCCGAGTCCTGCGGCTCTCAGAGAACGCCTCATCATCTCTCTGAGACGCAGCCTGCACGCACCACACACACACACAGACACACACAGAGACACACACAGAGAGACACACACACACACACACACACACACAGACAAGGGGTTAGGATAAACAAGAAGGAGAAGAGCTTTCTTCAGTTAGATCCAGATGTTTGTCAGACGAGCAGGTTGTCCCGTCTAGCCGTACCCTCTGCTGCTGGAGGAGCCCGTGCGGTTCCCAGAGCTGTTGCTGGAGACCACGGAGATGGCGTTGGCGATGGCCTCCACGGCCGACAGGCGCTCCGCAAACGTGTTCCTCTCGGACCGTTCAGCTTCTGGAACACAGCCAGACACAGTTATACAGAGGCAGAGGGAGGGAGGGTGGCAGGGAAGAGGATGGGGGGGGAGGGAGGGAGGACAAACAAACGTCCCAAAAAGCCATCGGTCAAGTCCTGTATCACGCGACAGCCCCGCGGCGTCCTCGAGCGACTTCCAAAGGCGTGGCTCCCCTCGACAGTCGGCCCCGGCCGGGCCCTGGAGCACTTACCTTCCTCTTCCTTGGTCTCCTTGTTGCTGACGGGGAAACAGACGGAGACGCAGGCGTGGAGGACGTTGCGGTTGCCGTCGCAGCGGTGCCCCAGCAGCGCGCCCAGGGCCTGGCCCCCCTGGTCCAGCAGGAAGGCCTGCTCCAGGTTGACCAGGTACTGGCGGCAGGCCTCGTAGTCACAGCGCAGCACGTGCTGCATCAGTGTCTGCTTCTGGAACGCACACGGCGGGGAGGACAGCGTCAACACACACGGCACTGACCCACGGGCTTCTCTGTTTACTTTAGGCATGTCTGATGCCAGTACATCCAAGTGTAAAATGCCTGTTAAGGAGACATTCACATGGATGAACGTCACCCTCCACATCAAACGGGCTTTACCTCGACCGCCATGATGATGATAGCAGCCTTCTTCTTGATGGTGGAGTTGGAGGGCAGGTTGGCCAAGGAGTGCACGCCCATGCCCAGGCTGGCGATGGGCGGAAGGTCCAGCCAATCGGGGTCTCGGATCCCGCCCATGCAGTCTTTGGCCATTGGGTAAATGGTGCCGTTGCCATCCCTGAGGATGATGGGAGACTCCTGGGAGGGGGAGGGGAGAAGAATCCAGGTGGAACAAGCCGCACGGGGAAGGAAGACAGGCCAGGTACAAATACAGGACGCCGCCCGTCTCTGCCAGTGAACCAACACGTAAACACACGGGATTGAATGTCCCGTGCAGAAACACAACGACACTAGTCGTACGTCTGGCACTGTGTTCATGTGTACGGCGGTACGGCTGGCTCTCACCTGTCCCGCGGTGAACACGGCCACGTTGCGCTCGCTCTGCCCCAGGAAGGCCAGGTTACTGGTGGGGAAGTTGTTCTCCTGCTCCGCCTTGCCGGTAGCCAGGTCAAAGATACAGTACCTCACCCAGTTCCCCGTCTTCAACACGGCATGGACTCCTGCACAGGGGGGGGGTTGGAGAGATTAGAGCAACATACACACCCAGACAGTATTCAGACCGACTGACCTGAACGGTGTCAGTGGAAGTGACCAGGCGGACCGCGCTGGTGTACCTTTGGAGTCGACGTTCACAGCCAGGATCTCGGCTTTCTCTGGGATGCAGAGTTTTTTCGGGGTGCGTTGAAAGCAATCGGGAACTTTAGGCGTGCCGCCTGTTTTAACAACCTGTTGGAGAGAGAGAGACAGACCTCAGATCCTGACATGAAAAAACATGGATGTAACCAAGCATAGCTGTGTGTAGACATGTATAACCAGGTGTAGCTGTGTGTAACCATGTATAACCAGGTGTAGCTGTGTGTAACCATGTATAACCAGGTGTAGCTGTGTGTAACCATGTATAACCAGGTGTAGCTGTGTGTAACCATGTATAACCAGGCGTAGCTGTGTGTAGACATGTATAACCAGGTGTAGCTGTGTGTAACCATGTATAACCTGTGTGTAGCTGTGTGTAACCATGTATAACCAGGCGTAGCTGTGTGTAACCATGTATAACCAGGCGTAGCTGTGTGTAACCATGTATAACCTGTGTGTAGCTGTGTGTAGCTGTGTGTAACCATGTATAACCAGGCGTAGCTGTGTGTAACCATGTATAACCAGGCGTAGCTGTGTGTAACCATGTATAACCAGGTGTAGCTGTGTGTAACCATGTATAACCAGGTGTAGCTGTGTGTAACCATGTATAACCTGTGTGTAAGCAGGTGTAGCTGTGTGTAACCATGTGTAACTAGGTGTAGCTGTGTAAGCAGGCCTACCTGTAACTCGTCGATCCTGAGGAGCCTGCAGTCCTGCAGCAGAGAGGACGGGTCGGAGTCAGACGGAGCGGCAGGCTGGCTGCTCACGCTGCTCGACGTCCCGGGAAACTTCACAGCCACATACGCACCATCCACCTTCAGCACCTTGGGTTAGAAGGGAAAACTGTTGAGAATTAAGGGCATCGCGAAGAGGCATCACACAAAGAGAGAGAGAGAGAGAGACAGAGAAAACATCAGCTGTGAGACAGTTAGACTGCATACATGCCAACTGTTTTCTAACAGAGAGTACTGCAGTTTGATTCTGCTTACGCCAGCACCTGCACCAGGCCTCAGACTAAAACGCTACCTAATCAGAGATACATCCGTCTCAGGACAGATCCCTGAATGACTGCTTCTATATTTGATCCTTTATTCATAATAATGAAATAAAATAAAAAAATCTAGTGTCACAAAAGATTACGGTTTTAAGTATGTTACACCTTCACACAGTCCTCAACACAATTAGGCTCTCCTCCCCCAGAAGGGGGGAGGGGGGTGGCCTCTGTGGTCCTCTGCCACACCCACCTTTCCCACGGGGACGTTCTTGACATCCTCCACGAACACCACCTCCTTGAGGGGCCACTGCTCCTCGTTCACCTTCTCCTCCTCTTTGGGAGCGGGGGTGGAGCGCCTCCGTTCTGCAGCACACACACACACACACGTGAGCGGGACACACACACACTCAGGACACAGCAGGACTGACCCCAATCAACCAGGCTCACATACATCAATATCCGCATGAAACGCAAACATGTTCCAACTTCCAAGTGAGCCCAATGACCTTGCCAACATATCTTTATTTATTTCTTTGCTAAACCACATTGCACTTAAAACTGTTCTCTTTGAGCCTATGACGTAGAAAGAACATTTAGGAGATGGCTAATGTCAGGCTTCCTGTAGACCAGCTGTGCCATCTGTTTGATGAAACAAACAAGAGGACCCCAGAGACTAGAGGTGGTGAAGCGGCACGTACTGTAGGGCAGCGAGGCACTGCTAGCAATGGAGGACGTGTCACTGCAGGTGGAGGCTGGGGAGGGAGGGGGCCCCATCTCCGTCTTCACCAGCTCGGGCTTGTTGCTCTCCGTCCTGGGGGGGGAGGGGAAGGGGAGAAGGGGGTGTTAATGAATGTGAAACAGGCTGGCTAATGGCCAAGTGCAACAGCTGCATGTGATATCGTGCATGAACAAAGGAGACATTTCGTCCGTGTCAAAGACACGTCTACAGACGGCAGTTTCACAGGTTAGAGAGAGTAAATCCAGTAGGGTTTACACGGTCTAAAACCAGACCCTGACAGACATCTCTCTCTCTCCCGTCAAACACAGTCAGACCCTGACAGGAAGCAGGCTATGGTCTGGACCGGGCCTAGCATCGAGGTCATCACAGATGACGTAAGCACGCTGGGGCTGAGGAGATGCTCTCACTTGATCTCCTGGGTCTTGGCGGTCTTGTCCATGCTCTTGAGGCTCTCGGGGGAGCGCAGCTGGAAGCGGCAGCTGTCGTTCATGTTCCAGACGGACTCCAGCAGGACTCCCACCTTGGGGATGCCCGCGTTCACGGAGAAGGCCACGGCGCCCGCGTGGTACAGGGGGTTGTTCCTCAGGCACACCTGGGAGAGACACCGCAAGCATTTCAGATCAACCTGTCCAATCCAATCTGCTGATGGTTCAAAACTAATACTGGATACATATGGATTGTGCCCGCCTATGATCATGTAGAACCGCAGCACCAAACCGTATCCCTGCTGCCAGACTTTAAGAACTACATTGCCCAGACCCCTCACCTGAGTGCCCACTGTGATGTTGGGGATGGAGGAAATGCCTGCGCTGGACTTTGGCTTCTTGTTTTTGGCTCGAGCCTTCTCCAGCATCTTCTTCCTCTGACTGAAAGGCACGACACCCCTGCAGAGAAAAAACAAGAGCGCGTTAAAACCAACCAGAACCGAACGCTAATGATCGGAACATTATAACCCAGAACTGTCCCTCAACAGGCAAGCACCCATGTTTGAGTTTGTGTTAGTTGAGCACTTTAAATATGAGGTAGAACAGGAAGTTGGTATTTGACTTTGACAACTTCCTCCTGGAGCTAAAGGGTTTTCAAGTTTGCGTGATTAGATCTTTAGATAATTTTAAGTCCTTGTAAGAAAATGTCAACGCTGAATATCAGGAGCGGGATCGACTGTGTCACTACATTCCGATCTTTCAAGGAGATACAGCTCCACTTCAAAAGATAAAAGCCGATTATCCCTCAGAACATTCGTCTCACGCCAGCCCAACCACCAGAAGCTCGGTGAGACAACCTTCAGAAACAACCTCTCCACCATCCCTACCCTGACACACTACCAGAGTCGGAATCACAGCTCCCTTCTTTCCCGTACGCTGCTGGTTCAAGGCTTGGGGGGTGGGGGCCCCGTCTCTGTACTTCCAGACAGAGGAGAGAACTCACCACCAGTAGAGGCTGCTGTCCAGCTGGACGCAGCTGTAGAGGGCACAGCAGTGCAGTGACACGATGCGCTCCCCCTGCAGCTCCGGGAAGGTCTGGGCGCTGTGCTCCAGCTTGGAGGCCACCGTCATCAGGGTGTCATCCACCCAGGTGGCCACCTGCTCAGACACACCCCCAACACTTAGACATTTAGCCCGCCAGAACAGGATATGGGACTTGCTTGTGGTAAAGGTTCGACAGTTCTATACAATACATTCTGCCCTCCCTTCTCTTTAGTATTTATGATGTCATCGGTAGGTGGAGCGGTGCCGTTACCTTGTTGGTTTCCGTGGCCACGGTGGCTCTGATGCTGTTGGCCGACAGCAGGGTGATTTTCTCATTGGCCAGCGCCAGGAAGGACACACGGGGGTGGTGGATAGATGGGTTCTGATTGGAAGAGGGAATCCTCACATTACATGACGCACTCTACATACAGAAACGTCGACTGCCGCGTCTGTTATGAGGCAGGGGTCCAAATCAGTGTTGCAGTTCACCTGTGCGTTTCTGTAGGGTTCAGGTTCGCTCCACTTCCACTGGTAGAGCTCCCCTTTGGAGCTGACCGCCACCAGCTCAGAGAACAAGGCCCCGATGCTCACAAACTTCACTCCGTCCTGAGGAGAGACAACCAGAGGGCACAGAGGCGTCAGTCAGCCCTGGACGCCTTCCTGGAACAGAAGCTTCTGGAAAACACCTGAGAGAGCGCTCGGACGAGGGAAAGAATCTAGAAAAGCCCTTTTCATCGGCGGTCACAGCGACATCCGACATCGGTTCATCTTCCACGTGTGCACGGAATGAATGGGGCGGGGGGAGGGGTGGGGGTGTCCAGTGTATACACCAGTACCTCCACACCCATAACACCCACTACCTATACCATCCCCAGGAAGAAAAATCACCAACAAGCCCCCCAGGCTCCACGGAGCTCCCACCTTGTCAGGCCACCACTGCAGGTCCTCCCCCAGGGAGACGGGGCTCTGCACGGGGATGCTCTTCTTGTCCTGGCTGGGCTCCCCCTCCCGGCTGGTGGAGCCTCGCTCGGTGTCGAACGAGGCCCCGTCCAGCCAGCGCCGCTCGCGCAGCCTCAGCACGGACTCGCGCTCACGCAGCAGCTCAGAGTCGCGCTCTAAGGGGAGAAGGAGAACTGGTATGCAATGGGGTCACACCAGTGGAATAAAAGTAAGCCACTCTCTGGGAAAGACCCGTCACAATGCATTATCAGAGAGAGAGAGAGAGATTTCTAATTTCAATTGATTCAACGCCATTTGCGGCCTGGTGATTTGACAGCACGCTCGCTCACATGTTATGATGTGAGGTGAAGGGGGTGGGGTGGGGAGGGGGGGCGGAGAGAGACATGCAGGTGGCGGTGGTAGTGCTAGGCTGCAGGGGTGGTAGTACTAGGCTGCAGGGGTGGGGGTGGGGGGTTGGCTACACAGCACGGCGGGCCTTTCTCAGAGTGCTCACTACAAGGACTAGACCCACAGAGCACGGCTCTAACACAGCAGCAGCAGGGCGTCCTGCGGTGAGAAAAGTTACCTCGCGAGGATCCCAGGCGTGAGAGAGAGGAGCGCCGGAAGGAGGGGTAGCCGAAGTAGCTGATGTCCTCAGAGAACATGGCGTCGGCATCGATGATGACGCTGGGGTGGGCTGAGTGGATGTCAGCGTCCAGCAGAGACATCAGGTCTTCTGCAGGTCCCGAGGGGTCGGGGAGAAGAGGAACGGGTCACCATCTTGCCAATGAAAACCTCTCAAACTGTGTGAGAGACGCTGCCTAGCCACCATCTTGATTCGGTTTCTACAGAGTGACTGACTAAGAAGGTAATACTGTAGTCTACTTCCAAGCTGCATGGGAAAGGTCGACAGGCGAGCATCCCTAACCCCTCCCAACGGGTAGGACTACTAACCTCATCCACTCAGGTAGGACTACTAACCTCATCCACTCAGGTAGGACAACTAACCTCATCCACTCAGGTAGGACAACTAACCTCATCCACTCAGGTAGGACTACTAACCTCATCCACTCAGGTAGGACAACTAACCTCATCCACTCAGGTAGGACAACTAACCTCATCCACTCAGGTAGGACTACTAACCTCATCCACTGAGGTAGGACTACTAACCTCATCCACTGAGGTAGGACTACTAACCTCCTCCAGTCAGGTAGGACTACTAACCTCATCCAGTCAGGTAGGACTACTAACCTCATCCACTCAGGTAGGACTACTAACCTCATCCACTGAGGTAGGACTACTAACCTCCTCCAGTCAGGTAGGACTACTAACCTCATCCACTCAGGTAGGACTACTAACCTCATCCACTCAGGTAGGACTACTAACCTCATCCACTGAGGTAGGACTACTAACCTCATCCACTGAGGTAGGACTACTAACCTCCTCCAGTCAGGTAGGACTACTAACCTCATCCACTCAGGTAGGACTACTAACCTCATCCACTCAGGTAGGACTACTAACCTCATCCACTCAGGTAGGACTACTAACCTCATCCACTCAGGTAGGACTACTAACCTCCTCCAGGCAGGTAGGACTACTAACCTCATCCACTCAGGTAGGACTACTAACCTCCTCCAGGCAGGTAGGACTACTAACCTCATCCACTCAGGTAGGACTACTAACCTCATCCACTCAGGTAGGACTACTAACCTCATCCACTCAGGTAGGACTACGAACCTCATCCACTCAGGTAGGACTACTAACCTCATCCACTCAGGTAGGACTACTAACCTCATCCACTCAGGTAGGACTACTAACCTCCTCCAGGCAGGTAGGACTACTAACCTCATCCACTCAGGTAGGACTACTAACCTCATCCACTCAGGTAGGACTACTAACCTCATCCACTCAGGTAGGACTACTAACCTCCTCCAGGCAGGTAGGACTACTAACCTCCTCCAGTCAGGTAGGACTACTAACCTCATCCACTCAGGTAGGACTACTAACCTCATCCACTCAGGTAGGACTACTAACCTCATCCACTCAGGTAGGACTACTAACCTCATCCACTCAGGTAGGACTACTAACCTCCAGGCAGGTAGGACTACTAACCTCATCCACTCAGGTAGGACTACTAACCTCATCCACTCAGGTAGGACTACTAACCTCATCCACTCAGGTAGGACTACTAACCTCCTCCACTCAGGTAGGACTACTAACCTCATCCACTCAGGTAGGACTACTAACCTCATCCACTCAGGTAGGACTACTAACCTTATCCACTCAGGTAGGACTACGAACCTCATCCACTCAGGTAGGACTACGAACCTCATCCACTCAGGTAGGACTACTAACCTCATCCACTCAGGTAGGACAACTAACCTCCTCCACTCAGGTAGGACAACTAACCTCATCCACTCAGGTAGGACAACTAACCTCATCCACTCAGGTAGGACAACTAACCTCATCCACTCAGGTAGGACAACTAACCTCCTCCACTCAGGTAGGACAACTAACCTCCTCCACTCAGGTAGGACAACTAACCTCATCCACTCAGGTAGGACAACTAACCTCATCCACTCAGGTAGGACAACTAACCTCCTCCACTCAGGTAGGACAACTAACCTCATCCACTCAGGTAGGACAACTAACCTCATCCACTCAGGTAGGACAACTAACCTCATCCACTCAGGTAGGACAACTAACCTCATCCACTCAGGTAGGACAACTAACCTCATCCACTCAGGTAGGACTACTAACCTCCTCCAGGCAGGTAGGACTACTAACCTCCTCCACTCAGGTAGGACAACTAACCTCATCCACTCAGGTAGGACAACTAACCTCATCCACTCAGGTAGGACAACTAACCTCCTCCACTCAGGTAGGACAACTAACCTCATCCACTCAGGTAGGACAACTAACCTCATCCACTCAGGTAGGACAACTAACCTCATCCACTCAGGTAGGACTACTAACCTCCTCCAGGCAGGTAGGACTACTAACCTCATCCACTCAGGTAGGACAACTAACCTCATCCACTCAGGTAGGACTACTAACCTCCTCCAGGCAGGTAGGACTACTAACCTCATCCACTCAGGTAGGACTACTAACCTCATCCACTCAGGTAGGACAACTAACCTCATCCACTCAGGTAGGACTACTAACCTCATCCACTCAGGTAGGACAACTAACCTCATCCACTCAGGTAGGACTACTAACCTCATCCACTCAGGTAGGACTACTAACCTCATCCACTCAGGTAGGACTACTAACCTCCTCCACTCAGGTAGGACTACTAACCTCCTCCACTCAGGTAGGACTACTAACCTCCTCCAGTCAGGTAGGACAACTAACCTCATCCACTCAGGTAGGACAACTAACCTCATCCACTCAGGTAGGACAACTAACCTCCTCCACTCAGGTAGGACTACTAACCTCATCCACTCAGGTAGGACTACTAACCTCATCCACTCAGGAAGGACTACTAACCTCATCCACTCAGGTAGGACTACTAACCTCCAGGCAGGTAGGACTCGCTGGCCGTATCATCTCCGTCATCTCCATCCTCGTCGTCGCGGCTCAGTAGGTTGTTGACAGCGAGGTTGACGTCAAGGTTGGTGCGCTGCAGCTCTCGGATGATCACGCTCCGAGACTTCCCCTGGAGCACGACCTGGGCCTGGGGGAGGGACACATGCATGAGCACCTGAGCACTCCAACAGGCCCCGTTTGAACAGTGGTTTCCAGTTCTTTGCCTCATTCCATTAGGCTCTTACAATTCCCACAATGTTTCCCCTCCCCCACAATGGTACAATCAATGACACTGAAATAAAGATTTAGAGCAGGTCAAAAATCCTATAAAAACATATCCTTCCTTTCCATCCTTGAGGTAACCTCATCAGGCATGAGTAATTGAATGGCCGTTTTAGCACATACGGTGGTATCAAATGTGACGCGTGTGGTCCCGTGCGTTACCTGGGAGATGAGTTCCTCGGGGATGACGGAGGCTGGGATGACGGGCTGCGGCTGGCTGCCCAGGAGGCCGGAGCCCCTGTCCCTCCCGGTCCGGATCACCCTGGTCTGTCTGCGCGAGTCCCGGGCAGCAGTGGAGGACCGCCCCGACGAGCCGCCGCCCCCCTCCTCCTCCTCCCCCTCCTCCTCCTCCCCCACCTCCGCTCCCTCCTCCACCTCCTCCCCCGCCGCTGCCCCCTCCGCCCCCTGCTCCGCT
The DNA here is from genome assembly GCA_903064625.1 of Mallotus villosus. Classification (NCBI taxonomy): domain Eukaryota; kingdom Metazoa; phylum Chordata; class Actinopteri; order Osmeriformes; family Salangidae; genus Mallotus; species Mallotus villosus. The sequence continues at coordinate 44,072 of CAEFZP010004160.1, read as the reverse complement.
CCCTCCCCCTGCGCCTCCTCCACTGCCGCCTCCTCCTCCTCCGCCGCCTGATCCACCGTTGACTCCGGAGCTCCAGCGACTCCTGTTACAGGCAGCACAAGGCCGTGATCAGGGGAGAAGTGACATCACAGCAGACAGCAGCAGCACACAGGACACCGACAGAGAGGCAGAGAGGGGGAGAGCTGGGAGACAGCTGGATGAGACCGAGCACAGGTTCTGGGAAGTCTCCCAGCGTCATTCAGCTAAATAGAGGAAGCAGTAGTCTGGTACCAAAGGCCTGCATTTAATTTCCTCTATGGCTCGAAATTGGTCATATTTTGGCCTGGAGTTTTATTGGATCAGCAAACGGACTACAAAGACCTTGGAAAATCGAAATGTTCCGAGTACAGGGCTCAATAAGAGGTGTGTTACATTAGCCCCCGGAGACGAGCTAAGGGTCTGACGGCCTCAATTACCAGGAAAACTGAGGCGGTCAGGTCTGCATCACCTCAGGAAAAAAACAGTTTAAAACATGGCCGACGTTTCCAGCCACAGAAGATGGATTCTCCCTGCAGTCGCCGGTGTCACAGAGAGCCACTAGTATGCACAAAAAGGCTGCCAGTTTCACGCGGACCCTGACAGAACTTACCCAAGGGTGTTGCCTGCCAGTCTGCCCAGTGTGTCAGAACCAGACAGGAACCAGGGAGGGTCACTAGTCCTGCCTGGCCTGGGGGTCCTTCCTGTCCCTGAACCACTGCTCAACTTTGGACTGGAAACAAAAAGATGGGAGATCAGTTACAAACCTATGGGGCCCACGGGGGACCTATTAGAAGGCGACCTGGAAACACCAGGTCTTGAGGCCCGTTCGGGGCTCCTACTTATGCTTTGTCCGTTATGTTTTTTGTTTATGTTTTAAGATCCGAAACGGGAGGGAGGGGAACGGTGGAGGCTAGCATGGCGACACCCTTGGGAATCGGAATTGGCTGCAACTCGTTCCTCCTTCAAGACTTTGCCTTTTTTGAAAGGTTCTTGGGGTTTTTAGGGCTGCGACTGCTTTCCCCCAATACAGTTAACATGGTCGGTACCGTCTAGAACAAGTCTACCGGAGCACGAAAACACATCACAGATCATATGGCGCATTTAGGATGGTCTTGGCTTTCTTTTTCACAGCGACTGCTCAGTCCAGTCAGCTGTCTAACTGATTGAAGATCTGCAGTTCTCATTTCCCAAAGATAACCAGAAAGCCACAATGATGCTGACTGCGAGGCTATTACCATCTGAAACCATCTCATTTTCTTTTTTGAAAAGTTCAGCTTATTTCATCGTGCCAGGCAACAAACCATGCGCTCTGCAGAAAAGCTTAGGCCGGTCACATTCTTCCACAGTTTGTCTCAGGGTGATTCTCATGCACGCTTAGCAACTAGAGAGGCCTAAAAAAAAACTCTTAAATCACTGCTGGATGCTTCTCGGTTGGCAAGATGTATAGGGTATCAATGAAACTCACAGAAATACATGCTCAAAGCCAACATAAAGCCTAGCAACAGCCAAAAGGCACTATTCCTCATTTAAATGAAAGGAGAGCAGGGAAACACTCGATTATCAATGCCGCCGTCTCACAAAAAACATTTTATACCGCATAGATAAGGCATCACTTAAAGCCTTGTTGGTTTACAGCCGGTTAATGGCCATGTGTTAATTGCAATTTAAGAAGAATGAACTTAATTATTGTAGGGCAGTCTATCAACTTCATATGAAATATCTCTACAGGCAGGGATGCATCTTAACACAACCGTATTAAAACCCATCAGATTGCCAGGCAAACACTGCCAGGATTCGAGAAGCACACATTGGGACATGAGATCACTCAAGCCAGCAAATCCATGACAAGGGTTTGAATCAATCGCAATTCATTTGTTTTAAGCCATAGATCTATGGATTTTTACCTAGTGAACATTTCTTAATGTTAATCATCTCTATGGATACGCATGTGCTATATCAGTTTGATGCGATTCCCTACACCTCAATGATATTTCAGTTCATACTATGTATGTCTCAGAATTAGAGCTCTCACCCATCATTGCCATCTGGTTTGCTTAGCTCCAGTCTGTCAGGTTGGACTGCAAAGCTGATCCTGCAAACGCGTCCATCCTGGAAAAGAAAAAAAACAAAGCTTCTTATCCACTTAATAACATAACAGCAAACTGCTCTGCCAGGTCTGACACAGTGCAGGCAAGTTAACACCTAGGCTAATTAACTCAACAGCACAGCCATGGAGCTGAATCAATGAAGCCAGCTTTCCCTCACGTGCATTTGTCTCCAAGAAACCAAAACCTTTTCACAAGTGAACAGCACTTTGACTCGCAGTCGCAGCTATCATTTTGTTTATTGGTTCCATGGCAGCAACTAAAAGTGTACTCGGTGCAAAACTGATTGATGATCCTGTAATAGTTATGTGGTGGTGATTATCTGGGTATGTCCTTCCATGTACCTCTAACAGGAAGCCAGCATGACTTGGTCCAACCACACATTGCTTCAATGTGGCCTGCTCCAACAGACTGAGGTGTGGATGACTACATGGGAGAAAAGGGGAGAAAACATAAGAATACTGTATTCCAGCTCACACAAACCAAACCACACTGTATTGCATAACAATACGAATGTTATTCTAAGTCTCATTATGGCCTGACACTCATCCATCACATGGCCCCTTGCTTTTTAGACTTCAGAAGTCACATTGCAGAACACACGAGTCGTCTTACCTGTTATAGTTATACTTGTTAAGTTTCTCGGAGACTTCACGGAGCCTGTTGGGAGGCAAGAAAAGACGGGAAGTTGAATGAGTTCATTTTCATTCGTGGTGTGAATCTGTGCCCTCTCTATCGTTTAACAATTAATAAGACACCTTGGGATTCCATGCCCTTCCACAAAACATGAAATAGCCGGTCATGCACAATGCATGAGAGACACATCTGTTTATTTAGCATATCACGCCATTAAGTCTAATTAGATTAAGTTAGTCGATTGGAAGAATGGTGTCTGCTGATATGTTAAACAGGGCATTGAGGCCGAATACATCAGTTGCGGACTTAGCCGATCCACAGACATTTGCAGATCAATTCGGAAAGTCAAATAGCAGGGCCAGGTGTCACCTGACATTTACTGATTAAATCAACAATTGAGCACCGGATGTGATGTAATGGCACATTTGCTTTGTCCACCATCGACCAACAACCACTTCAATACTTGGTACCATATATCAAAATGTCTTATTAGGAAATGCATTAGGACAGCATTGCCATTCAGACAAGAGAAATGTGACCAGCAGTTGACTCCAGGAATCTCATCTTGTAAACAAATGGGGCTGTCCTTTCTATTTTAGAGAAAGGTATTCCTCAGACAACTGTATGCTCCAAACTGGGTAAGGAAAAGGGTCAGCAAGCCGAGGGGACTGCAACAGCACATGGTAGCCATAGCACCATATGCATGCAGAGCATGTCTGAGTTTCAAAAGAGGGAGCTAGGACTTAACCTAATGAAGAATAACTGTCACTCTACATTACATTTGTTAATGTGAGTATTCACCCTTGTATCCATGTACAGACCACCTCAGCCCCTTGTTTCTATTAGGACTGTCTGGTGGAATATATTTCGGCATAGACAATGTAAGGCATAATGTCCAAGATTCAAGCCTCACATTTCCTCCCAAGGTCAAATTGAAATACACTTTATGACTCTTCCGCCTATTTATCTGAAAAGTAGAACATCCCCTTAGTCAGTTTGATCTCAATGGATGATATAAATAGGTTTACTATAAATCACCAGCACTGACAAAATGCAGGTCACAATATCACCAGCATAACTGAACTGTTCCATGATGTTGTCCATGCAATGAATGCTGCCAGCTACCCTGCAAACAATACTGTCATGACACATTCTTTCAGCTGTGACTTAAACTATGCAGTTAACAACATATGTCTTGGCAGGTGTGTTTACAAAAACAGTTAACCACTTCTCAGCCATTGCAAATAGTTTCAACAGAGCTACTGTAGCTTCTCATTAACATGGCTGGATCATTAAATGGCTACCTGGTAGATATATAGTCGATGACTAAATCAACGTTATGCAAACGTTTGTCTCTACAAGTAGGCTAGCAATGAGGCAAAAACTCCACTTGCCGATAAGCGGCCAGACACTGAATAGCTGGCTAGCAAGCTGAGCTAGGCGTAGCTTGTCATTTACTTAGCCAGCCAGCTAACGTAGCTAGCAACAAAGTAGCCAGCTAACATTAGCTTCGAACCTAGCCCTTTTTAGCAGGCTAGCTAGCTAGCTGTCTTTATTGATAATCGATAACAAGCCTTCCACAAACATAAAGTTCGTGTGACATAGACAAATATGTAAATGCTGATGTACAAACAACGTATAATTATTCCTAAAATAAGCTATTACTGATCATGTTCCCTCTCTTTTCACCCCATCCCCCAACCCGCATTGTCTGTCTCAACTTTGACTACCAGCCAATCATTTCAGCAGAGTGAACGAAGGGCTTACTAGCTTGCTAACGGTATGCTAACAACCGGGACTAGCTACCCTGTATAGTCAACGTCTATGGGATTGATGGCTAGCGAGATAAGCTACACAACGTACAATACCTGGCATACTAGCTAGCCTAGCATAGCATAGCGATATCAAGGCAGCAGTGTTTGTTCATTATGCCGGGCCTTGCTTCAAATCCGTGGGGGTCGTCACATATTTTAACGAATGACACGGAGATGACAATTTTTACATAACTGCAAAACATGCAGATAGTCGCCATGAACCACACCCTAAACATAAATATTGATTTAAACGCTTTTCCCCCGCCCGTAACAAATACCTGTCATTGAGCTGATCCTCGGTCCCGGGCAACGGGTGAACCACGAAGTGTATAGATGTCATGGGTTCAATCTAAATTCACACACAAATGTGTGAAGTGTGTGGGAAATGTTATTTTCTCAACCCTTGTTGATATCAGGATTCATAGAAATCTTTTATGTCGAAAAATCCCGAGCTTAGATCCACAGCCTCCTCACCCACATGCCGCCATCTTAACTCTACCAAGCTTCTTCTTTCTGTGTTGATTAGTGCACATGTAACCTCTCTGCTGGTTGGACCTTGAACAGAAACAGAGACTATGTTATACTGAATTGGATTGGCTTTGAGAAGAAAGGCAATAAAAGACAATTTTATACAATGTAGCAGAAATGCAGAATGTATGACATTTATCCATCATATCACAATGAACCAGCTGTACTGTTACATGACTGTAAAGTGTGAAATATCCTGAATAGTTACAAGTCAGTATTAGTAAGTACAGGAAAGCCCTCAATGTACTACATTTCTCAAAGCATCATGCACCTATTTCAGCAGTCACATGATGTAATAATAGAAAACTGAAGTGTCTAACATGAAAATAGCTTAGACTTATTGACCTGATTTACATTTAGGCTATTGCAGAGCTTCCCCAACACTGAACTAACATTTTATTTAGTCTGACTTTTGTGTGTGTGTGTACATGTATGTGTGTGTGTCTGTTTTGTGTTGCATATTTTCAGTGGCATCCCAACAGATGCAAGAATGCATGAAGGAACACTGCCAATAGGAGCAGAGGCTGGGTGAGATAATCCGCAATAACATGGGGGTTATTGAGGGATTTAGCAAACAAATGACAACAGAAGCTTTCTAAGATAACCAAACTGGGTTACTAGATTACAAATTGTCCATGGACTAGGATGAATCCCTTTTTGAGAGGCATTAACTTTTCCTATATGGCATGAACAAACGTTAATTTAATGTGTTAATCCCACATACTGTTTATGGACTGTAGTTATGATATTTGCATAGGCATACATAGGGATGATACTGACACACTGGTAAAACCATAGACATGGAGTGAAAGTCCAGAATGGATATCTCATATTTGTTCACTGGATGACTTCACCCTTTTAAAAGGAAGGTGGAAATGTATTTGCTCTTTTCTTGGTGTCTATATTATTTACCAGCAGATGGCAGAATTTCTCTTTAACCTTTCTATCAGAATCAGAATCAGAATTGTGGTTATGCACAAGTAAGTGTTCACAAACAAGGATTTTGCTGTGATGGGCAGGCGCATACAGTTGTGGTGGGCAGGTGCACCGTTTCATCGTGTTCTGGTCAGTTTGACAACCAAGTTTCACTGTATGTTTCATCCTGAAACTTAATGATACCGTCAACACTCAATAAAGGAGCACACAAATTCAAGATATTATGTATAGACAGAATAGTACTTCCTACCGTACCAAACACCTAAACACACACACACACACACACACACACACTCCCCAGTCCTCCTCTGCAGACCTTATGTGCTTTTTGAAGTAAACTGATTTGTCCTCTTATCAACTCTACAATCTGTACACACATGGAAATTCTTTGTTTGAAAAATCTGATAATAGTTCCAGCTCTTAATGTGACTGTCTGGAACTGTCACCATGTTGTTCCCTCCTGTCAGGTCCTCTCCGTAAGAACATGTTCAAAAGAAGCTAAAGGTGCTAAAAATAAATGTTGACTTGAACCCCAGGCACGTTAATTAGGTCTGTCGACAACCTATGAATAAGAATAAGGAGTCTATGCCTGGCAGCACACAGCACCGTCCAAAATCTGACATTCAACTCTGAACAGTCCCGTTCTCACTGCCGTTCTGTCCACACTGCCCTAAATCAACATGAACTGTACTGTTGCCACCAAAGCTGCCTCGCTAATCTTCTTCACACTGACCTGCCTTACCAGGAATAGCTCCTTTTGGTTTTCACAGAGTAGAGGTATTGCAAATTCAGAAAAAAAGATGAAAGCTTGCTATTGCTCACGCAACCTTGATGATCATCAATCAATGATGGATGATGATTTCCTTTGCATTATTTCCATTCTACAGTGCTCCAAAGTAACCTAAATGATTGCACTATTTAGCATATTAGGCTATTTAGGCTATTTAGATTGTGCTAGAGATGAATGAAAAAAGGTAATAGTTTCTTATAAATCACAAGTGTAAGTGTCATAATAGCATCTGGAATAGTTTACCATAGACATGTCTCATGTCTCAATCAGTTCTCATAGAAACAGAAATACTCAGGAAGCTATCTTCCATCCTGAGGTTGATAAACTCCAGTCCATGAGTCCATGGTTCCACTGCTAAATATAACCTCTTATCAATGTCTGGACAAATACGACCAAAGAAATCAGGTCAAATGACTTATTTTTAGATGATTCAAGGCCTCTAATGGGATAAATGTGGACATAGGCGGAACAGAATAACCTAAACCCAGGGGATTGCTGTATAATTGTCCCAGGGTCACACATAGTCCTGGATATATTGTAGGTTATAGGGCAGCCATACTAGGATGATGTGACAGAATACAAAGAGCAATGAACCTCACACTGTCATGACTTCAGTTTAACTACTTTACAATGAAGTTGGTTTGATGATGTGGTTGAATCTCAACCTCCTTTACCTCTCTCATCAACCTGAATTCTAAAGGTAAAAAGGCAAAGGCCTCTTGTCATTGTGTGTAAAAAGACAAAGGCAAAGATACACACAAAGGGAAGTCTATAAAGTATAAATGACGTAATACACAATTAACAGTCTTGCACATACCAAGATCTAAACCCACAACCCAGGCCTAACCCACAAGCCTCAGCTAAATGTGACCCTCCACTACCATTACACTGCACCAACACACAGGCATAGTTCACCACCACAGCACCAGTTCCTGTCACTCAGCCGCTGCATAGTAGAAGCCCTAGTTCTTGCTGGCAATCTCTGTAACACGATAAGGAGTCAGGCTTTAAAATACCCCATCTCAATGCTGGCCGTGGCATCTCTGAGACTGAGGGCAGGGCTGACCAGTTGAGTGTGGGGGTAGCTGAAATCTAATTCCGCCTCATGTGTTAATATAGGAAATGTGGGCTAGCACAGCCTAGGACTCAGCCTCACCAGCACTGCTCCACCCACCAGTCTGACAAGTCATCCAGCGGGCAGAGAGCCTGCTAATGAGGGAACAGGGAAGGGAGAAAAGAGAGGCAGTGGCTAGACGGCATCTGAGAAAGTCTCCTGAGACTGAGCCCAAGAAAACAGTAATGTATTGCGTCCTAAGAACGCAATACATTAATTCAAAAGCTATTTCTAATGAGTTGTTACAGTCTTGTAACATGGCTGTGGTACGGGCCTGTCAGACGGTACTTGATAAGACACAACAGGGTCTTCACGTGTGCTACATTCCGTGTACCTGTACTAGTACCATGTTATCAATGAAACACTGTGATCAGACTCAAACAGATGACGTAAAGGACACAACTCAAAGACAATCACTGTTTCAGTGATGAAATGCAATGTTTGGCCACTTTGGAACAAAAGTTGGACAGAGTTACTCAGGCCTAGGACTGCGTGTCTGTGTGTGTGTTTCCCCATTGTCCCTGACTATACAGCCCTGCATTGTTCCCCACCTCAGCCCAGTGAAGGGCAGTCTAGACAGCTGCCACTTACCTAATCCATCCAGAGGAGGAGGCCCCTGGCCCGCCCCCATCCCCAGCCCGGACCCTCAGGCCCCTGGCCTGCGCCGAGACCCACCCCCAGCCCAGATCCCCTTGCCCAGACTCATCTCCTGCTGGGGGAGGGCAGCAGTCCAAACAACTGCCTGTTGGACAGAACCAGCGAGAACGACTGTAGGCTATACACACACAGCCACAGACAGATAAACACATCTATTGTCTGTGGGAAGTTTGTGTTGTTTAGTCTATCCTGAGTATATTTGTTTAAACCCCATTGTGTGCCACCCAGAATTTTTTGAAATTGTATGTTATTGCATGACCTAAACATTTTATTTGTGGATACTCCCCTCCACATTATTGAATATTATTACATTAGATCACACCCAAAAAACTAATACAACCATACACAATGTAATAACATTACAAATACCATTACAAATACAAGTAATCTGATGTCCAAGACCAGGGTCTAGAGAATCCACTTTTGGTTGTGAAAGCGTCAGGACCTGACAAGTCATTGGAGGCCATGGGTGAACAAGTTGATCTGGAACATTCACAGAGGGTTCAAGTGCCCCATCGTTGAAAGTCGTGGTCGCGGTGCCGTTTTCAACGCTGATGATGTTGTGTACCACGCCGGTTCCACGATACACATCAGCCTCTGAACACGCGCTCATTCTCCTCCCATTGGTTCGTGTCTTACACACCTTTATGTGCGATTGGCTGAAATTGGAGCCCTGCCCATCTTTACCCACCGCATTTGAAATGATGTGTGAATGAAAGTAGAAATAGCTGAAGGGGGAATGCATTAGTAGTATCTACCACAAGACTGAAGTCCAAAACCACAGTCCATGAACACAGAAAACCTACAAGAGCACGCTGATATTTATGTTCGCGCCATTCACCCTGGAGCAGAACATGTAAGTAAACTTTAACTATATGTAACTTGCTCAACGCCTAAAATGGGATTGGGAAGCTAGTGACATCAATACATGGTATATGACTTTATCTCATTTAATGTTAAAATGTTTTAATCAAATTCGACGAGTATATTGTAGTAATTCCATCATTTGGCTGTTGACTTGCTGACTCTCATCAGCGCAGTAGGGGGAGTAGGAGTATTTGTTTAGGCAGCACACTAGTGTATCTGGGCCGAAAAAGTAGAGCAAAGGCCACGGTGCCGGAGGGCAGCCGCTCATAGTCACATGATCGTTCATGTTGCCTAATGACTCATTCTAGGAATCAATCCATCGCACCTAATTGTTGACAAAAATACAGTTGTGTGTTGAACAGTTCAATATAGCATTTTAGTTATTTTGCATTTCACGAGTTTACTTTATCTCAATTCAGCATCTGACAGGCAGATACATCAGACAATCTCGTTTACTTGAGAATGTGTCATGCTGAGACATTGTTACATTTCTATCACCAGGGAAGTTCATGGGGCCCGCTGCTGTGAGAGTATGATCCCTCAGGACAGTATCGACCTTCAGGACAGTCCCATGGGCGTGGGGGACATGGTGGCAGTGGAAGCTCTGATGTTCATGAATAAGAACCGCTGGAAGACCAGGACCTCTAACCCAGTCCAGTTCCGCCCTCTTACCCCCACCTCAGACTTTTCTGAGGATGATTCCGTCTCTGCAGAGGTACTCAGAAGGTCACCTATGGTAAGTAGTAGACCTACATAACTGTCTCTATAGCTGCCCTCAAACCCTCACTTTCATTTCCATAACTAATTGTAAAAATGTTGATATTTTGTAACAGCAATATACAGTATGTTAACATGAAATAAGTAGCGATTCTAAGTGCATGATTTGTCTCTGTTTTAGTGTATGACCCCACCATACAGCCCACCTGTGTATGAGGCCATCCACCCAGGCCCAGGGACCCCACAGGAACCGTCCCCAGCCCCACCAGTGAGCCGGTGCCCCAGCACAAGGGCAGAGACCCCTCCCTGGCCCCGGCCCAAGACAGGCCCCCCTCCACGGTCCCAGGCTACCAGTGTGATCCGTCACACAGCAGACTCACAGCACTGTCCCTCCTGTCCTCCCGCTTCCCTAAACCACAGACTGACCCAGCCAAGCTCAGACAGCCTCAGTAACACCTACCCTGATAAGTGGAGGGGTAGAGACTCTATGGTGAACCCCAACAACACGCCTCCTGATTGGCCCTCTGGGGCTGATGCTCCACAGGTCCCACCTACTGTGATTCTACAAGCTTCTGCTGTCCAGTCTTATCATCCCACAGCTGGGTCCCCTGCCCCTGGGACCACTGCCAAGGCCTCTCCTCTGCCCGTTTACTGCCAGATACTCCCGACAGCTACCAACCCCCTTGTCACCACCACAGTCGTCCGCAAACCAGTGGTGTCCCCGGGCCCTCAGTCCATGGTGTGCCCTCAGGTTTTCTTTATGGAGGGTCATGCGACCAGCGGCCCCCTCATGCTCCTGGTTCCCCGGCCGGCAGGCCTGCTCCAGCCTGCGATGATGACCCCAGGAGGCACCAGGCTGGCAGCCATCGCCCCTGCGCCTGGAGGGTTTGTCCCACTGGTCCATAGGGTCAAACTCCTGGTGAAGGATCCCCGCGTGCGGAGCCACATCTGCCCTCACTCTGAGTGCAGCAAGACCTACTTCAAGAGCTCCCACCTCAAAGCACATATGCGGACTCACACAGGTAAAACAATGATGAGGATGCATGGGAATTTAAATATGCGGGAGTTCAGTATAGGAACTTGAATATGTCAGAGTTGCTTCTCCATATCTTTGGGCTCTCTTTGGGATATCGGTACTTGCAGAGCAATGGCAGGTTTAAGGACCTACTGAGGCTTGATGAATTAAGCAAGTGAATAAGTAACATTTCATGTGCGTCTGTCGTATTGTGTGTTCTATAACTCCAGCTGTTCCTCCCGTGTGTCCTCAGGTGAGAAGCCGTTCAGGTGTAGGTGGGAGGGCTGCGACAGGCACTTTGCTCGGTCGGACGAACTTTCCCGGCACCGCCGGACACACACCGGGGAGAAACGTTTCGCCTGCCCCATATGTCACAACCGCTTCATGCGTAGCGATCACCTGGCCAAGCATGCCCGGCGACACCTAGCAACCAAGAGGATGGCCTGCTGGCCAATGGGAGTCAGTCACAGTGACGTCACCAAATTACAGTTGCTCTCTTGCAGCGCTGAAAGACTGCCTGAGAACTGAAGAAACTGGCTTCCTGGTACAACCCTGTGTAAACATCTACATTTTGCAGTGAACTGTCTACATATGGGGTGTATAATACTGTTATATGTGACCTGTGTGTCTGTCCAGCAGAGGGCCACACCAACAAGAAACGTATGTAGCATACACTGAAGAACTCATGTATCTATAGTTGTGCCTTCATAGAGGCCCATAGCGTTGAAGAGGGAACAACAGCGGATTTTTCAAGCAATTGATCGTTACACCGTGTTCCTCTCCGGGAGTTTAGAGAATGTTATTCTCAGAGAATCTTTTTTGAGTTTGACCAAAGTATTTTCTTTCTTTTCTTCATCCAGATTTGTATGTCTTTTTGTACAGTTGCAGATATTTTTTTATGCAGACCATTTGCACACGTTATAACGTTGTTATAATTGTTCTTTTGTTACGAGGAAAAATAAAATGTAAACAATTGATGGTTGTTGTGAATATTTCTCTGTGTCTCCTCCTCCTCTCACTCAGTAATGAAAGCAGCTGTGTCTCTGGGAATTCAAGGCCATGTAACAGTGACTGCAATGTGCCGAAACTGAACGTCTTACCCGAATGTGAACACAGTTATCCAACTATTTAGCTTACTGTTACCCTTTGACAGGAGTAGAGACAGCAGCCGGTTGTGCAAGTGTCTGTGAGGGGACTTGTGGTTCCAGTGTTGAGACACTGTAATCACATGCTACTATGGTGCTAAAGGCAACAGTGAAACCAGTCAGTCCTTAGCTAAGCTATAACAGTTGTCATGGTCAGGCTAACTCAAGCAGCCAGAGATTGACAGTGAAACTGTCCCGACAGGCTTGTTGATTCTAAATATAGTAAAAGCGTGCTGAATCACACTTCCCATTTTCTGACTTCTGCAGACTGTAAGTTCATATCTGAACCCTTACCCAGCTCTGCCAACCCCCTGTCTTATCTGCTCCCCACTGACGAGGGATTCCTCTTCAGAGAGAGGAAGGAAGGTTGGGTTTAGTCGAGGGTCTGAACGTAGCCTTATAAGTGCCTTATCTCCGTGTAACCCACTGAGCCCAATCCCCTTCCTGCTCTGATCACATTATCCAGGATGAGAAACTGCTGTCACCGTGTGGTTACGCAACGACAGCTCATCCCAATGAGAATGTCTTGTAGGCCGTGTGTAGAAAGACGCCAGCTCTGTGATGCTATTCCTGTACTTCGCACACAGTTTGAACATTGTTTGGAGAGAAGACTGTGTGGAACATGACTAATCTGTCGAAGCAATGTTACCTTGGCAGGATCAAAAAAGAAAAAAAGAAAGTGTAACCACATAATCCAGTCAACAAGGTAGTCTTTATTCATGTGTTTCATAACTTGTATGGGCACAATTACAAGTAATTTATAGGCTGTGTAATTGCCTATTCCTCACAAATATATGACATATTCACTGACTTGGTGCACCTTTTTCTAGGCTAATATTCTTTGAATATTTATCATCAATTATGACACATTTAACTATGGTATAAACTTGACATTTAGCGAGTAACGTCATGCTTGTCATAAAGCCTCTTCCTCTAGCTGAGGGAAAAAAAAGATTCTTCCCCATCGAAACACTTCCTCAACACCATCTCCTGCACTTCCTGTCAATAAAAGCCTTTTGATTTGACGAGACACAGCAACAACCGCCCACAATCGACCACCTCCTGATGCAGCATCATACAAGGCAATGAATAATTCACCAACCGAGTGGACAAGGAGATACATGGCACAAATCTAGGACAACATGCTGGTGTATCCAGTTCTGATGACCACATTGCTTGACGCATCACTTCAGTAGTTTGGCAGCTTGGCCTTCACTCCAGGTGCTAAACATCACTGTGCTGTTGATGAACAATACAAATAAAATACAAAACAACACTAAAATCACCTGGCAGGTGGTGGGTACTGACCCCAGGGGCTCTCAGCCTCCCACCCCAGGCAAGATGACCAGACAGCCTGTCTTCCCAGGTGGACAAGGGGGACATTTCAAGTGTACCTTACATGGAGAAGAGTGAACAGAGTTGGTAGGTAGGGAGGGAGGAACTGCCCATTGTTCAAAGGTCTGGTGAGTTAGCCCTGGAGTTGTAAAAGCCTGTTTTGAATACTGACTGAAAAGCAAGTGCTAAACAAATCCCCATTCGTATTTGCAAAACAAAACGACACAACTGCTAAAACTATAAATATACATAAATATTGTTTTAAAAAGCATTCTGAAAAGTGTGTTCACTTAAATAAACTGGCCCACTTTTGATGGTACTGGCTGATCAACAAGGCAAGCACCAGGGCATGATGATGCTACTGTAGCGGTATTTACATTACAATTACATTTAAATTAAAATAAATGTGTGTTTGTGATACCCATTGGCAGGTTGGAGTTATCCATCTTAAATATATACTTTTTGTTTCATAGTAAATTAAATTATTTTTGCCTGGAGAGGAATAGCTGTTACAATCCAACAACACATTGTGTTGATGAGCCACCAAATCAATCTGGTCCCGACAAATCACACTCAATTTCTTAACAAACGAAAAAAGACCGCAACATTTAATCCTTCCCAATGGAATGCTGACCAGCTGAGGTCATCAGAAACGAGGAAGTAGCGTTGTCTCCACGCAGTCTCACTCTATGCTGGGACGGACAGGGCACCCTCTGATTGGCTGGAGTGGAGGAAGTAAGGGATCAATGAGAAGCTCTTCACTGTGATCTCCTGGGTAACTCCGGCTTCCTGCATCTCAAACCTGTTACGGAACAAATCCAGAACTCCGTAAGATGAAACCAGAAACTGGAGCCATAGTTGCACAAAAAAGCCCTATCGTGTAGTGCGTACCAGTCGCCGGTGGAAATGACGTAGTAGACTGGAGGTGTATCCGTGTCAGGGGAGCTGGAGCAGGGCTGGCCCAGGCCGTAGGCTCCTGCCCCTGGGAAGAGGAGCCAGTCCCCTACGCTGAGCTCCGGCAGCAGACACTGCTCCACCACCTGGTCCAGGTCATCCCCCGAGGGCCCCCACAGGCTGCTGCTGAACACAGGGCTCCTCAGGCCCCGGGCCCTGGACACACACGGAGGAAACACGGAGGCGGAGTTAGGACTTTGTGTTTCGAGTCTACTGAGGCCCTAACTCGGGTTTCGGGTGGGCTGATATTTGCTGTTTTACCCTTTGCTGCAAGGGTAAACCCAGACAAAAACCTTGCCTTTAATGAAACAAAACATACATGATCAGTTACAAGCCATTAGGGTATGGAGATCCAACAGGGTTTGACTTAAGTTATCCCTGAACGAAGAGATGAAGCCCACCTTGTGCACAGTGGGCGCCGGGATCAGGGCGTCGGTGAGCTTGCTGGCGAAGGAGCCGTAGACGCCGTCGCTCATGTAATACAGGAACTCGGGTTCATCGTCGGCAGACGGCTCGTCTGATGGGAAACGGATGGGGAAACAGCAGAATGAGGGATGAACACTTGAGTTTAACCGTCTCCTATTGTCTTTAGTGACCTCTGGGTCTCCTCAATGAAGTGATAGATAAGAGTGGTCTATATATAGCTGGTGCTAAGGGGAGGCCCCATAGAGCATCACACTGTTTGTGTACGCGCTTGTGCAATCCCTAGTTGATGTAATCCGGGTCACACAACTCATACTTATAGTAACTCATTGTAAGCCTCTGTCATCTTGTTAACTCCAAGGTGTAACCGTGACTGACAGCAGATTACTAGCAAGGCTGAGTCTTTGTCATGTGGATCTAATGCTCCTGGATGTTGGCGAGGTTCTAAAACAGGGTTAGCTGGGAATGCTGCGGCGCTAAAGGATGCCCATGTACCGTGTGACTGGCCCTGGCGGTCCCGGGACACCACTTCCTTGGCGACGACGCTGACGGCCAGGGTGAAGGCCGCAGAGACGAAGAAGGCGCCGGGCTCCGCCAGCGCCGACACGCCGGAGGAGGCGGGGAAGTAGAGCTGCATCAGCGGGCGGACGGCGCTCTCGATCTGTGGAGGCAAGGGCGTCACGGTTACAACCTCCATCCTGGATCACGGGGTGCACAGCACGTCTCTGCCGGGGCGGTCAGGACCCAGACTGGGATGGTCATGCTCCAGGGTTTTACATAACGTGGGCGGGTGAGGACAACGTCCTGGGTGGTCGATGCCAACCTTGTTTCCATCAGTACTGGAGGCCCCCGAAGTGTTACGGTTACGTAAGTGTCATTGCTGGGTTACATTCCACTCAATCGAAAGGGAATAGGGGACTAATACTGCATTATGGGAGCTGTTATGGTGTTGAATGGGCCTGGTGGACTGTGACCGGTGAGGCGGCTAACAGCTCTGAGGTAATCTATTCAGCGTTATGTAACGCAGAACGGAGACAGACTGACCTGCTGGAGTTGATCCTCTGAGCCACTGAACCCCCCTCCAATGTCCAGCACTTTCATACTGAAGCCAACATCCTCCTGAAACACAGAGGGAGGGAGTTGGACTTCTACTTTACACAGCAATATGATCCACTTTGGTTGCTAAATTAAAGCTAGAATTGTACTAGTTGTACAGTACACACGGCTGCATTGTAGCCTACTGTTTACTCATTAAGTAATACACATTCACAATCCACCTCTTCTCAGCCGCGGCTAGCTAGCTGACTCACCCCCATGTCAAAGACACAGCGGGCGTCCGAGATGGCATGGCTGTAGACCTCGGGGTCGTCACAGGAAGCAGGGATGTGGAACCTGCGTGGGGATAGCACAGTTGGTAGGAGAACTTTGGTGAAAGGACGCCTCCCTCCCTACCGTTGGGTCTCTGTTACGTGTCTCTAACGTCATGAATGTTGGAAGAGTACATCTGTGTCAGTGTGGGCTCCCCCCTCACCTGGCTCCGACCACCTGCACGCCCAGCTCCTTGGCACTGTCCAGCAGGTGCCTGCACTCCTTCAGACTGGAGCCCGGGGTCACAGCCAGCTCCTCCGCCTGGCTGCAGGGCTCTGTAGCCACCTGGAGCAGCAGCCTGACACACACACACACACACACACACACACACACACACACACACACACACACACACACACACACACACACACACCACACACACACACACACACACACACACACACACACACACACACACACACACACACACACCACACACACACACACACACACACACACACACACACACACACACACACCACACACACACACACACACACACACACACACACACACCACACACACACACACACACACACACACACACACACACACACCACACACACACACACACACACACACACACACACACACACACACACACACACACACACACACACACTTAACACCACTTGCTTTCTTATCTCAAACTGCAAATACAACCATTGTTTACATCGATGTAGTACAGTTGTATTATGTATGTGTGTGTGTGTGTGTGTGTGTGTGTGTGGTGTGTGTGTGTGTGTGTGTGTGTGTGTGTGTGTGTGTGTGTGGTGTGTGTGGCCTCTGTGAGGTAGGGACCTACTTGGCACTGGGATGGCAGCGAGCGATCTTGCGGAGCTCAACCTCGTTGTCACAGACCAGCAGGTTAATCCCGTTCTTGGCTGCGTACTTGATCTGAGAGAGCTGCTTACAGACCCCACTGTAGACAATGTCCTCAGAGGGAACCCCATAGCCTAGCACCAGCTCCAGTTCACTCTGCAAACACACAACCACCATGTTAGACAATGAAAGATACACTAATGTATATTTGCAGCTCATTGCATTGAAAAAGAAATGCTACACATTAACCTTGCAAAAGAGTGGTTTTAATGGAAAGGTAGGTTCATAAGATTGGTAAAATGGAGATCTCCACTAGATGGCGCTACTTGACAACAGGGTCTGTGGTGTAAATGTGTACAACACGTGGCACTACAAGGCAACCCGAAAGTGAGATGTGAGAATGTGCACTTCCGGTAAATACCCGTAGTATTTACACAACAACACAAAATACAACAACAACAAAAAATACTAAATTTAAATATTCCAGCTAGGCTTGTGCATAGGGGAGACAGGTAGCAGCAGGGGTTCTGAGTGACGAGTCATCCGGCTACCTTGTTGTTACAGACAAAGCCGGTTCCCATGGCGGCCAGGAGCTCGATGACGGCCGGGCTGGTGTTGCACCTGACGGTGTAGTAGGGCCTTATCTGTGTCATGTGGGTCTGCCAGAGAACATGCTGTCTCATCACCACACCCAGGTCCGCCACAAAGAACATACTCTTCTCAGCCTGGGGCAGAAAGACAAGATGATTAGACCCACACCTTGAACCCACAACCAAAAGAAGAAGGTAACCCATGCCAACCTAATATCTCCCATTTCACCAGGACAAGTTCCAGGTATGTACGTGAACATGACTTAACCGCATTTCGAGTCTGGGAGCAGCCTAGCTGGCTTTCGAGGAACATGGTTTTACAATGAGTCAGCAAAGAGGGGGTTGTCAGAATGCTGAGAGAGCCTCACCATAGTCTGTTCATAGATGTGATTTTCGACCACGTCGCCGAGCGCTACGGCTCCGTCCAGTAGGGCCACAGAGCAGCTCCCCTCATCAGCCAGTCCTTTCATCTCAACCGTTGTCCGTAAATCCGACAGTCATAAAGAATGTGACCGGCCTGAAGAGGGCAACTAACTGTTAAAAGAAGAGCAGAGGAGACGTGAAATTCCTGCGGTCGTTAGCAAAACATTGGCACACCGACTTTGGCTTCTCCTTACAAAACAGTATAGCCTGTAATTAAAATTAAAAAGGTATGAGTCGCAAGTGTCAGAACGCGGCGGTTAACTCTGCAGAGCGGGCGGGCGAAGCCGAGGAGCTCCTGAAACGGGGATCTACGCACTCGCTGCGAGGAAGAGAAAAAAAAGAAGCCATCTCTCGAAGTCGGCCAATCGAAAGCAAGGACGAGCCGTCACATGTCGGGGACCTCTGGACGTGGACACAGCCACTGTGAAAACACTCGCACTGGGGCAGGGAGTTCGTTTACTTTACCATCAATTACTCCCGACAATTAGGATTAATCCCACTGGCAGTGAACCATAAGGGGTTCCTTTGATGGCATTAGCTGGGGGACCAAAGCATGGGCTTGGCTGACAGATCTCTGCTCTCGATAATGTTACACAATGGGCCGGCCTGGCTCAGCGACCTGAGCAGTGGCCCAGATGTGCAATGGACTGGCCGGTCCGAGGACAGACAATGTGGTCGGGGGATGCCCAGGCGACTGGGTGTCTGAGGGAATTATCTGCCCTGATCAGCTGTTAACAGAAGCACCACGGAGAAGCCGTCTTGCCTTCAAGGCAGCAGCTCTAGCTAGTTCATATAGCTACCTTGCAACCTGTTCTTCCCTACAGGAGACACAACAAGGTTGTGTGTGCTCTTAGCATGTGCTGAACTCTACTCACCTGGACGAGTCCCGGACTGGATCTCTCCTCCTATCAGCTGGGATCCCAAGGAGGCTCGGCGTTGAAGTCGAAGGGCTCCCTGTAGAGTGCAGCCCCTAGGCCCTCCGGGTAGTTATAGTAAACCTGCACAGGACACAGAGGACACAATGATAGGGATGAGGTTGAAATATAAAGGTGATTAATTAATTGAAACATTACATGGCAATGCAACAGAGAATCATACGATAAGTCAAGTCAAAAGATGTGCCCAAAATAGTCATTAAAACCGAATGGTTTGACATTATCCATTTATACACCATTGTTATAGTATTTTTCTCAAAGGGGTTTAATTACTATTGTGTTAACCATCGTCAGCCTTTTTATTAACGATGTGGATTTCAAAACGAGACCTCAAGCCTTTCCACTCCAAACACACCTATCGAAGCTATATCAATCAGGCAGCAAGCTACTGTAGCCACATTTGGCTTAATGACTATCTTCATACACTATCAGCTAGCTACAAAATACATGATTACGCGGAACATAGCTTTGGAGTATTTCTATTAGAACTAGCTATATATCGACTACACCGAATAATAACGACGATTACAAGTCATCTACACTCGATACTGTAGCTTACCACTGTATATACATAGGACAACGACCTTGCATAGGGTGCGTTTTGCTAGTGGTTTGACTAGCTAGCTCTAACGTAGAAAAGCTATATTGCTAACAGTTAGCTAGCTAGCTAGCTAGCTACTGTAGTGTGGCCACTGTAGCGGTACATATTGGTTACTTACGTGAGATAAAAACCCAAAATTGGGGATAGACCGTTTTCTCTTTTTAGGCGGAATTTTTAAAGAGGGATGGGGTTACTAAAAGAGGAAAGAAAAAGTGCCATTTAATGCCCGTCGCGTTGTTGAAGGAGATTATGGTGGTACGCAGTGCCAGCTGTCGAGGTCGGGACGGAGAGGACGAGGAAAAGGAACGGCGGTTTACAAAGTGACAGAAGAATGGGCGTGGTTTCGAGCTGTCAAAGCACCTAGTCCACATTGCTAAACACGAAGATTGACATTTGTTGCTAATAATACGCTTTACAGTCACACCAGCGTCCTATACAATAGCCTATGTTCCATGAGACTATCATAAAAAGTAGCCTATATTTATTCTACGTATATAAATAACATTAAAATGTAAAAGGTACTTTCGGAAAAGTGCAGATAAATGTAGTATCAATGGGCCCCTGTTGAATGATATACAACTGTCAGATAAAATTACCACATAACCAAAGATTAAGTAATACCTTGGTTAGGTCTTCATTCCTCTTCCCATGGCACCTCAAAGGTTCAGAAAGTTGTCTGACAATTTTCACTGTATTTGGTTTCGTGCTCCGTGAAATACTATCGCAGTCTCAGAACTTTCTCTGGACTTTGAGTAGCTTGTGTGTGTCCTCAAATTCAAGCACATACTTGGTACCGTCTTTGGTCTTTGCCCTCCCTAGTCGAGAGTTTGCAAAGTTGCCCAGCCCTCTGAAGACGTAGCGAATATTATGAGGGGGTTCATTTGCATATTTTCTTTCCTGCATTCCATTGGTGGAGAAGGGTTTAATCCAAGTCAGGAATTTTTATTCAAGTTTGTTTTCTACAAAGGCTTGAACAAAATCTCCAATCAGAACATTGATTAGGGCAAGGTAAAGGATCAGTTCACATCAACACAATAATACATTTGACTTATATTTCTATTGGATTTCAATTACAACAAATGTGTCTGCAATTATATTTAATTTGTCAAGGGATGATATTGCTCTGATATTGTTATATAAATTGAGTAGTAATAAACTAAATAGCCTACATGACACTCTTCATTCTTCTAATCTGTTTTTAATGTTAGGGTAGGGTATACTTTTCTAATCCCATAATGTTGTTGATGTCCATATTCTGAATGTACGGCGCTGTGTGTTCGACTTGATTGAACACTGACCTAAACATACTCATATTTTGTATTTGTCAACAATTACAATTCGACACACAGTCATATAAATCGCACACATAGCAAGAGTACAAGTCAATGTACACTGTTGATCTGTGTAGATACACTGTACTCTGTCTAAAGTCCAAACCACATTCTTAATGTTTACCTGAGAGGGTAAGTAAAGAAAACACCTCATAAACGCAATGGGTACTGGCTATGGAAAAATAAACAATGAGTATTTTGTTTTGCTCATAATAAATATTGCTCTGCCTATTGTAAACACTCAAGGGAGAAACTTTCTCCCTTTTCCTGAGGCCCCCAACACAAAAGCTGTTCCGAGTTTTGTGTCTGGACCCCCGTCAGAATGTATCATGGAGTATGTACATGAGGTATAATCACACATAGCATCTAAAGTGCTTTCCAGTAAACCGCAATGTTTGATTTCCATTGTTTGGACCATAATGGCCACGGCTACCAAGCGCTCGCTGGACGCCGCGACGTGTGTCCCGCCCACGCTGAGGGAAAACACTCCAGAGCATGCATTGTGTCACAGGAATTCTCATTTGCCAACATTGAACAGATTACATCTAAACACTCAGGGCCCAGCTGAAGCCTGACGTGTGGCCCAAATATCCACAAACAGTGTGACCAACGGATGGAAGGACTGAGTGAATAAGGAAGGACACTTCAATGTTCCTTGAGGGTTTAGGGTGGTTTAGGTGCAGTTATATGGGCATAAGTGAAGCCCTCTGTCAAATTGTTTGTAATAAGGACTGTAAAAATCAATTTCATTTGATTTGTGCCAATGTTTGTAACCTATATAGGCCAATTGCCTTACAAAGAAAAGATTAACCTCACATGACATTTTGAAATATCATCTTCTGTTTTTCTGTCTGACACAACCTGACAGGTAAGGCAGGCTACATTCATTGTGGTCACATGGGGCAAATGTCTGAAGAAATTCACACACACATACACACAGTTGGGAGTGAACAACTACATATATTCTATAGTGCTGTGCTATACAGTGGAGTCTGGAGGTTCTGGTGAGTGGGAGCGGGTTGAATCCCTGTCAGAGCTGCAGTCAGTAACTTGTCTCTGCGTTACGCAACTAAGCTTGAATATACTTGTTGTTGTTGTTAATGCTGTGATTTATACCACGGTGTTCCAACGGAGCCATTTGCCAAAGAATGTTGCTAAGTAAAAGAACTCACAAACAGAGCTTTCCTCTGATGTGAATGTTGAGTAGGATTATATAAACCTGTAAGGCTGGGTGTCAAACCTGCCCCCACCTCTCACATGCTAAAGTTTGGAGTTGCTGGACGGTCTCAACTTGATGGCCCTCACACCCCATTCAAGATCTGGTCTGATTGGTTGTTCTTGTGTATAAAGGGAATTGTAATGCATTGTCCGTTGGATTCTTCATCTCCTGAGATCTTCTCCTCAGTTCTCCCTTGTACTACTGTCCTACTGTCCTACTCTTTGCTCACTCTTGCTTGTCTCTCTGATTTACAATGATCACGGTAGAGTAGGTAAGATTTAAAGCCTTAATTTGTAACATGTTTGCCTTGTAATTGATTTCATTCATTTGCAATGTTATTAAATGCGTATTCCTTTTGACCGTACTTTGACCATTCTTGCTCTGATTTAACCCATTAAGTCAAATAACTATACTTTATATTTGTATTGGCATTATTTGGTTCATGCTAATACACTTCAGTTTCCCATCTTCCTTTAAACCATAGGGGAAATCGTTTTGGTTCTTTCGACCATATTTTACCCCCCTACAGTTTGGTGACCCTCGGCTACGTGATATGTTTCGAGCAATTCAGTTACAGTTTGGTAAACCGGCGTTGCAAACCATGGTGCGGTGAGTAAGTAAGCATTTAAAAATGTAGCTTACATTAATTGTATTCCGCCTGGTTCTGTTGGTAGAAACCTATTACTAGTTTCTGATATTAGCTCCTGCATTAAATGAACAAAAATGGAATGGGCAACTGAAGTTAACAACTTAACCTATGGGAAACCGTTAGCGTTAACCGAACGTTATCTGAATTGAGCAAGAAAGACAAGAACGGTCTTAAAACTGATTGTACGCTAGCTGAAATAATTGAACATTGGCGAACAGTAGGAGTCCATAAAAAGAAAGCAGAAAAGAAACAAATGTTGAAGATTACTGTACATCTAATTGGCAAATGTCTTCTCAACTCTGTCCTCAAAGCAGCGACACCTTTTTGTGCCTCACGGCAACCCACCGCTAACAAAAGCAGTTCTACTGAGTTTTCAGATACTGACAGTGGAATTGGTGAGCTAATTCCCAAACCGCGTTCTACAAAGAACCATCGTGCCCCTGATCCGCCACGCATTTCTGTAATAAAAATGGCGACAAAGGTAAATCCCAAGCCCCAGCAGCCCACTATGCCTACTAGACATTGTAACTTCTGTAAAAGACAAGGACACACCGAAATGCGATGTTGGGATCTTGGCAAAAGTATGCCTATTCTGCCCACACGCTTGTTTTATGCTAACAACAAAGTTAGATTTTGTCGTGCTTGTCTACGAAGTGGTCACACTGAGTCAAAATGTTGGGATCTGGGGAAGGGCAGGCCTCCTCTATTTTACATGCAGCAAAAAATGCTGGGGATACATCGGGCAACAATACCTTTGACTTGAGACTTCCAATTCTACCTTTTCCATTTACTTAATTCAGGTCCAAATTGTGATATTGCTACATTCCTACTGTATTACCTGTGTTTAGTCTTTGTTGTAGTTCAAAGATTTGTTGTGGACAGTTAAGTTGTTGCTGCTCCTGTTCTTGTAGGCTACTATATGCACAGTGCATATGGTTTGTCCATCCATGGGTTCCATGTCGGTTTGTGTGGATGAGGGAGGATGTACCTTTGTGTGTTTGAGTGGTGGTAAATGTTCTAGGTTTTTAGTTAAACTCACAATGGTTCCGGACCTGTAAATGTAGATGGTATAACTTGTATTGTATTACTGTTTAATTTTTTTTCTTTCTTTTGGACCCAAGGACACTGTTTTGTTTTAATTGCACATCTATGTTAGATGATTGTGTACTTCTCATCTATCAAAAGGGAGGACTGTTGTTCACCTATTTCTTCCATTCGAGTTTTAGGACACTGTCTCACTAATTTCCATTTGTATCCAATCCGACTCTCTCAGACCCCAGACCACTCCAAACGCCACTCCAAACTTTACAATTTTCATTGTTAACCAAGTGCTGTGCTCCAATTGTGTTCTGCTGTAACAGGACAAGAACTTAAGTAGCAGGAATATGCTAACCAAGGGCACGTCTACATGCCAATACAAAGGTCCTCTGAGCAATAGCCATGATCCAAAAGTGATCCTCTGAGCAAACAGCCATGGCCATTAGAATCTCAATGCTGACCTGTCTGCAATCAAGTTCTTTTGTCCTTATGGGTGCAGGTTATCACACATTGAACACTGCAGCTTCCGCCTGTGCTTTTGTGTCCAAGAGGAAGGATTGTAAGGCTGGGTGTCAAACCTGCCCCCACCTCTCACATGCTAAAGTTTGGAGTTGCTGGACGGTCTCAACTTGATGGCCCTCACACCCCATTCAAGATCTGGTCTGATTGGTTGTTCTTGTGTATAAAGGGAATTGTAATGCATTGTCCGTTGGATTCTTCATCTCCTGAGATCTTCTCCTCAGTTCTCCCTTGTACTACTGTCCTACTGTCCTACTCTTTGCTCACTCTTGCTTGTCTCTCTGATTTACAATGATCACGGTAGAGTAGGTAAGATTTAAAGCCTTAATTTGTAACATGTTTGCCTTGTAATTGATTTCATTCATTTGCAATGTTATTAAATGCGTATTCCTTTTGACCGTACTTTGACCATTCTTGCTCTGATTTAACCCATTAAGTCAAATAACTATACTTTATATTTGTATTGGCATTATTTGGTTCATGCTAATACACTTCAGTTTTCCATCTTCCTTTAAACCATAGGGGAAATCGTTTTGGTTCTTTCGACCATATTTTACCCCCCTACAAACCAAACCCCTTGTAGCATTCATCTACAAATGTCTTCACTTATAAGACATCAACAGCATTTCTTTCAAAATAAGCATTTTTTAAATGATTTGTGTCTAATGCTTTATTTTGATGGAAGCAGAGTGTTGTCTCAAAAGAAAAGAGACAGTTCCTAACAAATCACTTGAAACTCACTGCTACTTGTGAAAATGTGATGTCAAAAAAACGACTTGTTCTTACGGGGGCTTCTTGAAACGTGGTCATGATTTATGTTTGACTGCGGGTCAGGTTTCCCAGGGCAAGTCCTTGTAACAAAGCTATCGTACGAGTTGACAGAATGGATAATACTATCTACAACCGAAACAATAACACAAGTCTCACACAATTCCGCCCTCTGTAACCTGCAGTGCCCTCTTTGCTTAGTCCACCAAAATTGATGAGCTCAATGTCAAAGACACTAAAACAAGGCACATAATTACTGATATATTGTAATGACAGAGCAGGTTAGAAGACCTGGGGGGTCAAAACCTTCTCTGATAATTCATAAATTAACAATATAACCTTGGAAATTGTTACTTGAACATGAATAGCATTCATGTAGGTCAGATGAATGATGTCTTGCAGGCTGCAGTGAAGGAGAGGGGTTTTGAACTGTGGGTGAACTGAAGTGGGCCGAGAGGACACAATATTAAGTTTGAACATGTGATATGTACAGGTAATGAAATGCTCTGTATACAAAGCAGGAGGACTAAACAGAGCTTATCGACTAATTTAATTGACACAAGAAACTTGCTCAAATCTCTCTCTCCTTGTGTGTACAGTACCTCTATCTCACCTTGATGAAGAGTAAAATGCAGCTCTAGAAACAGAGCCTTTGATAGAACTTGAATTATAATATCAGACATACCTGAGACACATGTCATTGCCCTCTCCCCAGTGCACCAAAGTCCCAGTCCCAAACTACAGCCCCAGTGGTGTGGCTATCCTAGCTGGCCACCATCCAGTAGCGTCCTAGCAGACTGGCTCAAGTCCAAAAGTGGGCAAACCCACCCTGGCGTTTGATCCCCGGGGTCGGCTCCAGCCAGACCAGGCATTGTGTCCCAAACAATGCGCCCCAGACCCACTGAACTATAAACATTATCCCTTTGTGGGCTGTTCCCTGGAGACACCCACGGTCAGGAAACTGGACTCCTGTTCAAATTTAGAAAGTCAATACCTCCTTCTCTCCATGCTGACTTGGCATGCAAGATTGTTACTGATAGGGCAGGAATGTCGCTGTCGCTGAGGTAATCTTGAATTTATAGTCTGTCTAGAATGCATAGCCAGTTAGTGGGGTAGGTCTTGAAGCTTAATTTGGAAGCCTAACTTGTACTGATACACATTAATTTCTCATATATGACATAAGGAAGAATGGTGTTTCTCAAGTTGTAATTAAAGTACAATTAAATTCAGCTTGCAAGCAGATACTTATGGTATCTGTAAGTCATCATTCTCTTGATACTAAATTCATGCAGTACTTCATCCTGGCCAGTTGAGAGCAGTAGTCAAGGTTTATTGGAGTACAACGACCATCCCCCCCTCGAGAGGCCTTCCTGTTCCCTATCGGATCAGCTGACTGTGTGTGATGGTCAGGAGACCTCTGTAGCAGCTAGCTCACGACCTGTTCAGCAATTATGAACAGTGATCCATAACACGGACTGAATACTGAATATTGTTAACTATCAACAATTACTTTCATTTGAAGTAAGGTAAGACTGCCGAAAATGTCATTAGCTAGCAAAAGTTAGCTTTCTCCTTGGTCTACTGTGCTGTTGATTGCTGCTACTTCTGTTTGCTAAGCTAGCTAATAGCGTATAATGTCGTGTAATCCTGTACGTCTATCTACAACGCAAGCATAAATTCTACTCTATTGTGGCTGTTGAAAGATCTAGTTCCTAGCCAAGGTTCGACCTCTGCATGATAAAATACATGTTGCATTTGCAAACTAGGCCCATCTCCACAAGTCGCAGATGTCAGAGAGCTGTCAGTCACTGTCACAGTGAACTGTCATTCCTTAATAAAGGTTGCTCGTGGGGCCAGGCTCTCTTAATAATAAAAATATAAAATCTTCAGCTGGTTACCATAAATATTTCTGTCTTTCAGCCCTCCTGCACCCTCCAGTGACCTCAGAATAGTTGTCAGTCTGTAGCAGCCATGACAGAGTTTTGGTTGATTTCTGCTCCTGGAGAGAAGACATGCCAGCAAACCTGGGACAAGATGATGGTAGCCACAACAAAGACCAATAACATCTCCACCAACAACAAGTTCAACATACCAGACCTCAAGGTTCGTTTACCTTTCTTATGGCGTTGTGTATATTCTTTATAAGCCTGAGTCTGTTGAATCTGAATTTTGTTGGGCTGCAATGTAATCGGAAAATTGAATGCATATTATCTGGGATTGCTGGTTGTGCTTTGAATCCCCTTCAAATATTGGGGGTGCGCTTGTTTAATTGATTTACATGGGGTGACCGTTCCCCAGCCAATAGTGCCAAACGTACCAAAAAAACACCCATCTGGCCGGTCACGCGTTGTAAATTAAACTAAAAATGTATTTGAAAGGATTTGAAGCGTCAGATTTCCGGAGGGCTCCTCGCCTCGTTACTCCCCGTCCCGTGGACAGAGGGACCTCGCTGACCTCTCGCCACGTGGGCTCGGGATGTTTTCTTGGAACTGTTTGCGACGCACTAAGGAGTTCCGACAAAAGAGTCGCCGTCCTAAACACACGGGCCCCCCCCTGCACGTCACAGGCAACTGACGAGGCCCCTCAAGTCTCTATCAAAACACTGTCCTGCAGGCAGGCTCCACTAAGACCAGCCCCCTCTGTCCCAGGACTGCACAGGCCAATCACTCACGTGGTCTCGCTTGTGTCTCTCTTTCTTCTCATCCAGGTGGGAACGCTAGATGTCCTAGTGGGCCTGTCTGACGAGCTGGCCAAACTGGACCAGTTTGTTGAAAGGTAGGGCCTGCTCTTGTATTCCTCCAACCAGCACTGAATATGGTTATAATCTGTGCCAAATTGGGACTGTAGACCAAGCTGTTGGTAGGAGTGTTATCGACATAGCACAGGTCTGGGCTACACATCCACTTCAGAACAATTGATATAAAATCTGTGAAATGACAGAGAATCTCTCCGACACAGAGGTGCATCATAAGCACAGAGAAAGGTGTTGGGCTGGACAGACAAGCCACAGTGTGTTTCTGTTGAAGCAGCGTGCCTGACCTGTGAGGGCCGGTCAGTCTCTGGTCCTGGCCAGCCTGGACCCAGGCCCAGCCCTCTAATCCCTTCCCTGCCTTGTAGAAAGGAGGAATTTCACACAGACATGAGTCTACCAGCCCCTGCGAACTAAAGTTAGCAATTTGCAGTTGGGTGACACATCAGCATCTCTTTCCTGGGGGTGATATTTAAACCTGGTGACTTATGGGCTTGTTGGTGGTTTTGAAGAAGTTATTTATAAACGTTGGAAAACCTGAGGTCCAAAACTCACACGTCGTGGGCTTCCTCTGATGAGTGCCTGGGAAAGGCCAACATGAGCTGGAAGCCCCAGAGGAACCACAGACTAACAGAAGCCTGCAGCCAGTCCTCCTAACCCAGCCTCGGGCCTGTACTTTACTGCCATTTCAAATCAAAACTGTTCAATTCAATATTAATGAAATACATTTTCAGATTTAGCATGTAATATTCCATTTGAACATTTTCAATAAAGCTATTACTTTCTCATTTAATTTGTGCTGGCACCATAAGCACTGAATAGCTCCAGAGTGTTTGCAGGGTACAGGGGTAAGATGAGATCTAGAATCCTCAAACAGACATTTACCTGGCTTGGTATTTCATTATGCACACATCATTGTCCTTCATGAGTTGTTTTATATCATCAACAGTGTTAAGCATACAAATCTGTTATTGGTTCTTCACATAATAATGTAATAACATATGAGCACATGAGGGGTCAGTTCTACACATTTTGAAAAAGTGTTGGACTATAAACATCTTTTAGTATTAAAGTATGGATATAACTGCACAGTTACATGTCATAAGCCCAGGCCTAAGGCCCTAGAATAGGGCTAACCTGAGGAGCGAGGAGATCATAGCGAGGAGAGCACAGCGAGGAGAGCACAGCGAAGAGAGCACAGAGAGCAGAGCACAGCGAGCAGAGCACAGCGAGGAGAGCACAGCGAGGAGAGCACAGAGAGCAGAGCACAGAGAGCAGAGCACAGAGAGCAGAGCACAGAGAGCAGAGCACAGAGAGGAGAGCACAGCGAGGAGAGCACAGCGAGCAGAGCACAGCGAGGAGAGCACAGCGAGGAGAGCACAGCGAGGAGAGCACAGCGATGCTCCCCGTGCGTCGCTCGGTCGGGACGGCGCGCTTTGATGCCTTTGAACAACGTGTGTTATGAAAACATACTACCCTGAATGGGCCTACCAGCAGTGTGTGATCTTTTTGATGTTGCTGGGCTCCTGCCGAGCCTGCCTGCCTCACTGTCTCCTGGCCTGTTCACAGTGTGGTGAGGAAAGTGGCTCAGTACATGGCCGATGTGCTGGAGGACAGCCGGGACAAGGTCCAGGAGAACCTGCTGGCTAACGGAGGTAAGCTAGCTCAGGCTACTGACGCTAAGTTGACTTTAACAGCATGCCTCTGGGCACACACTGTCATACTTGCGGTGCGCTTGATTTATACTATACATCAGGTTGACCCTCCCCCCCCTCCCCCCCTCCCCCCCCTCCCCCCCTCCCTCCTTCCCAGTGGACCTGGTCACCTATATCACACGGTTCCAGTGGGACATGGCTAAGTACCCCATCAAACAGTCCCTGAAGAACATCTCTGAAATCATTTCCAAGGCAAGTCACAGCCAGCCCCCTCACAGACAGCTTACCTGCTGCCTTTTAATTCAGTCTGTCAGTACCTTTGGTATTGAGTGAGTGCTGCTGTGGAGTATTCTCTGAGCATATCTCCATGTTCGTTCTCCTCTACAGCAAGTGAGCCAAATTGACAACGACCTGAAGGCCAGGGCGTCTGCCTACAACAACCTGAAGGGGAACCTGCAGAACCTGGAGAGGAAGAACGCGTGAGTCCTCCTTCACACTGACCCCTGACCCCTGAGTCTGGAACCCTCTTTTAGTTGATCTTGTCCAAGTGTTAGGAAAACATAGTAGTTTGTAAAAACCAAGCAATGTTCGTATTAAAGACCCTCATAGAAGATATAGTATCACTCATATGTATGGATCTCGAAACAACGATCATTTCGAGTTATATTTTGGCAGAACTCTTTGTTGTTGGATGCGATTGGTGTTCTGCAATACTGCTGTCTCTCACTAGGGGGAGCCTCCTGACCAGAAGTCTTGCTGACATTGTCAAGAAGGATGACTTTGTTGTTGACTCCGAGTACCTGATCACTATGCTGGTGGTTGTACCAAAGTAAGACTTTCTACCGCCACTTAATGTCAAATCATATGAATCTAATTTGTTCGAGGCCAGTTGTTGGACAGCAAAGGTGTTTACGTTCTGATGAACTGTTCTCTTTTCAGGACCGGTTATGCTGACTGGCAGAAGACCTATGAAACTCTTGCTGAGATGGTGGTGCCCAGATCCACCAAGTAAGTTCATATCGGAGATCAAGATTCGGAACCTGCATAATCAGGTTGATTGTTTAACACTCGACTGCTTTTAGGTATTGATTTATGCGTTAGGTATATATTTATGTATCTGTTTGTGTGTGTGTGTGGTGTGTGTGAAACAGCCTGCTGTTTGAGGACCATGACAGCGGCCTCTTCAGCGTGACTCTCTTCAGGAAGGCCCTCGACGACTTCAAACACAAGGCCAGGGAGAACAGGTAAGCTCCCACCCACCGCCTGCTCCAGGACACACACGCACGCACACACACACGTTCTGGTCCCTGAACTCTGACCCCTGACCCCGCCTCTGACCCTAGGTTCACAGTGAGGGACTTCCAGTACAACGAGGAGGAGCTGAAGGCCGACAAGGAGGAGATGACTCGGCTGTCCACGGACAAGAAGAAGCAGTTTGTACGTGTTCTCCGGGCCTTCTGCCATGACACCCGACACCGCCGACGCTGTCTGGTCTCCAGACTCTGCACTGGGGTTTTCATCAGAGTGATTCTAGATGCTTCTGTTATAGGAGGCCCCGGGGAGAACTGGCTTCACGTGTGCAATGTCGCATAGCACAGTGACATGGGACGGTGCATGCTCTGCACATGTCTCAGTGGGACATGATTGAGTAGCTGGAGTGAGCCTGTGGAGGCCTTAACCCTGGTCCTCCTCTTCCCTCTGCAGGGGCCTCTGGTTCGGTGGCTCAAAGTGAACTTCAGCGAGGCCTTCATTGCCTGGATCCACATCAAGGCTCTAAGGGTGTTCGTGGAATCTGTCCTCAGGTAAAACCGCGGTGGCCATTTTGTCGCGTGTTGTCGTAAACCTTCGATGCCGTTTTGGTTGTTCTCTCTGTTAGGGAAGAAGGGGGTGACCTGACACGGTGTGTGTGCCCGTGTGTGTGCCCGTGTGTGTGTGTGTGTGCGTGTGTGTGTGTGTCGACAGGTATGGGTTACCGGTGAACTTCCAGGCCATGCTTCTCCAGCCCAACAAGAAGAATGTGAAGAAGCTGCGCGAGGTTCTGTTCGACCTGTACAAGCACCTGGACAGCAGCGCAGCGGCCATCATGGACGTGAGTATGAGGGGAGGACTGGAGTGCTGTGCACAGAATGGCCTCATTCATTTTTATAGTGGTTTGCAGAGCTACGGCAAGTAACAATGGGAATTCATGTGAATGTGTGTCTTGTGCCTCCAGTCTGCTATAGACATCCCTGGTCTGAACTTGAGTCAACAGGAGTACTACCCATACGTCTACTACAAGATAGACTGCAACCTGCTGGACTTCAAAGTCTAACATCTCCTACCCGTTAGCCCTGTATTTGGGTTGACATGCTATGAGTGCAAACTAACCTGTGTTTTGCTGTCTTCTTCGGCTTGTCTCGCTCCTTTGCCCTGATCACCCAGCCTTCTTCCTGAAGGGGAGGGGTCTCATCGCCCTAATAAGCCTTCCCCAGCTTGTCTGGGGTACACTGCCCCCCAGTCCCGCCCCTCTTGCCCCCCAGATTTGCATGCTCATTCCATGTGGTGTGAAAAAGCACTGAAAGAGCTTCTTCTGCCACTCTTAACTGTGTGGTCAAAAATCAAGTTGATGTTTGTTGTTTTCTTCTTTTTTTGTTTACATTTTTTTTTAATGTCAAAGTATTTACAGTGCGTGCTGACCTGAGGTGAAAGAATCTATTGATTGGATTTTAATAAAGGTACAGAAGGATTATGGGTATTTTCAGTCATTCCTTCCACATGTGTGTGGTGCACGTTAGCTGAGTATTTCAGTGGTCCTCATTGTTAATTTGTGCTGTGAGTAATTTGGTCTTTTTCTCATAAATCGAAGCACATCCGGTTTACTTGTTTTAAGGTAGTAGTCCATTCTGAAACAATTTGTGTGACAAAATGTGTTTGTCTCATGTTGTGTATATTTGATGTCAAAAGAGATATATATATATGTGTGTATATGTGAACAACGTGTATGTCGTACATGTTCAAATATGAATAAATAATATAAGGACTGGAATTTGTTTTAATTCATTTTGTAAATCAGAGTTATGATCTATTTATTCTCTAGTTGGCCCGGAACTTGACTGGCTTTTAGACCATGCAAATAAATAGTCATATGACTGGCTGGTACCCATAACTGCAAGGCGTCGGTCTTGGACGCATGAAGAAATAATCATTATTGTGTCGTACAAGCCAACACTGTTGAGATTTGAGGAAAACGTATTTTTCCCAAATGTCTTCAAGTTGCTATTCTGATATCCTCCTTGTTCTCCCGGATCTGTTTTCGTCATTGGTTCCTGTCGGACGATAGGATGAAAGGATGGCTAAGCAAGGAGATGCGGACGAGGGAGAACTGATAGACCCTGCGGTTCAGCAGGATGGTCCGTATCCCGGGCTGGCAAAGATGGATGGACGACAAGAAGGAGACGAACTGTCTCTGGAGGAGATTTTAATGCTATATAATCAACCGATCAACGAGGAGCAAGCGTGGGCAGTGTGCTATCAGTGCTGCCGATCGTTGGCGCAGGGACATGGAAGGAGAAATTCTACCTCCGTCGCCGGTGCATCTGTGGTGGATTATGCGAAAAGGGTGGAAGGACCACGGGATGTGAGGATTCAGAGAGACGGGGCTGTTTCTATACAGTATGAAGGCAGCGCAGGTACGCAGATACAACCTAATAACACGATTTTAATTTATGATATAGGCTACATCGGTATTGTGTTTTATATTGCATCCAATTATAGGCAATATCAACATGAATATAAAATAAACAATGTGATGTAAAAACGAAAAACGCTGGTGATTTTGGCCTCCGCACGTTGCTTTTATGCAAAGCAAAATGATCTTTTCCAGGCTACATTTCATTTATCCTGGGCATAAAGAAGTATTTTGAATCGAATAATTGGGTCCATATTATGTCGTTATAGTGGAACCTATAAGCCTTAATATGGGGTGTTTAAATTTGGACCAGAAAAGCGATATTAACATTTATAAATGTACAGGACTTGGCAATTCTTAAATGTGTTATTGACAATGCCCTCCCAAGAGTCCACTCCAAGGTTGTCAGTTTTCCTTCCAGCATAATAAAACAATGGAGAGCTTTCTCTGGCTTTTGCCGAAGACACCAGCTGTGACCAGTGTGGCCATGATGTTGAGGGAGCGTTCTCAATACTGTTTACAATGGCGTACAAACGCTCCGTTATCAAGTCATCATGATATCACAAAAGTCGGATGGAAGTTGACTCCGTCGTGTGTTTGCGTCATTCAAGTGGCAGAAATATCCTGACCTTAGAATAGGTGAACGTGTTTTGTTTGTTCGTTGACACCAAAGGCAGACTCAGTCTTCCCGTGGCTCAAAAAGCACACAACCTAGATACTCTGCAACATCTGCTTGATCTTTATGTGTGTGTGTGCGCTGCCTGGATACTGTATAGCTGGCACGTGGTGTGTGTTTCTGCACGGAATGTGTATTAGCCGGGTGTGTCTTAGTCTGTGTGTCTTGTCTTAGTCAACGAGTGTGAAAGTAGACAAGCCTAGTTTCTCTTCTTGGCAATGCATCATTGGTTGCATCAACTTCTTTTGACTGTGGCTACTGTAATCTCACTGCTTGTCTTGAAAGCAAAGCATAAGAGTACAGTGTATAGGTTCAGTGTATAGGTAGCCTATTTTATGCCTGTCAGCATCATCCTGTTGGATGGACTATCTATTAGGCCTAACCTATCTATCCCATGGGAGCTGTGTTGCTCTTTACTGGGTTATGCACTTCATAGTGCAGGGCTGAGTCAATGGGTTTGGTCTTTAGTGTCCATACGATCCCCTTAATCAGCTTAGGGAGTGGAACATTTGTTATTGGAGGTTGAGTGTTGAGCGTGTCAAGAACAGCCTTGGAACAACAGAGATTCCAGATTCCATCTGGCGATTGAAACCAGTTCTCTTTTGAATCCAGAATCCATTTCTAGTTTGATCTGTGTTAGAGGTTGAGCACATGCGCAGAAGCGGTTCACACATGAGTCTTGAAAGGGTGTGATGTGTTACACACACCCTCACAAAGAAAGGTTCTAATTCAAACTGAAAAGGGTGCTACAGCTTGATGCCGAAAGAAACATTTTTTTGTCCAAAAAGAATATTTTTCCTTAGGGTTCTCCAAAGAATCTCTCATGAACCGGCCATTCAAAGAAACAAATAGATGCCTCTTAGCATCAATGACAGCACACTTTCACCCTGCGATGCCCACTTCTCTAGTGCTCACATGTACCTCTCTGTGTTTTGTCATATTGTGCCATATGACAACACAATGCAGTGTTTGTAGGATGCAAGCCCACCTATCTGTCTGCATGGTCATGTTACTGGACTAATGCGTGCGTTATGACCGTAGTGTGGCTCAGTGGAACATCCATCGTTGCCCTGGTGAATGAGCTGTATTGATGCCTCATGGCTGGCGTATGTCGGGCTGACGCAGGCATGCAGTGTCACCACCAATCACATGCCACAAACCCATGGGGGAAATGAAGAATATCTTTCATTAACCGTGACCTAGTTCCTGTGAGGGAGTCTGGAGGATGCCTTCCTCGGGAGGCAGGCGACGTAAGATGAGGAGAGATAGGACCATGTGATCATTAGGCCTTCCGGGCGGTCGAGGTTGGAGGGTACAGTACTGTGTTTACTCTGCAACTCAACATCTCTGTTGACCCGAGGGAGAGGAACGTTCACACCAGTTTCTGATGAGTTTCTCATCATGTTTAATCACTCATCCACTTTGCTATATTTTGCTGTTGATGATGAAACAATCATAATTTGATCCTCGTTTTCTTCTCTTAACAGGTAAATACAGCCTTTGCACATCAACAGAGGTGAGTAGTGTAACTGCGTGTACATGTATTTACCTTTGGCGTCGACTCACGTTTATCCATTTAGGTTTACCTGGTGTGATTAAGAAGCTGTGTGTTCAGGAGGGTGTTGGCAGCGTCAGTAAAGCTTTTCCAACATGAAGAGACTAGCCCGATCAACCCTCCCTAACCCAACCAGTTACAGTCGGCACGAGAAAGACAGAGTGAACATCGTGGAGGTATTCAACTCAGGCGTCAGAGGAGGCTCCCTGGTGCCTGTAGCCGCCTGTCAGACCGGCTGGGTATGCTGACAGCACCGTGTGTCACCTGGGCTCCTCCTTACCTGACAGGAAACAGTTTGTTCTGGCACGGACTGGCCACACCCCTCCCCTGAAGGCCAGATGAGTGAGGCCAGATGACTCAAACCAGAGTGTCTGTCTGGTGTGGCAGTCCCTGCAGCCACTGCACAGGAGACGGAGGGATTCTGTTCTGGTTTACTGTAACCCTTTTTGATGGTTACAGTAGAACATATTTCGTGAGGTCTGACATTACCAGTCTGTTATAAGGTTGTGTCTCTCCGGTGTGGCTGCCTGGCCTATATAGCCTCCCGCTAGCCCATCCTCGGGCCCCCCAGCTGGGCTCACTCGCAGGCTAAAGGCCACTCTGCCCAGGCCTGGTTTGGATGCTGCTGAAGCTGGGTGACATTTAGGGCCTGATTTGACGTGCCATGGAAATGTGTCATGTCCTATCCAAGCAATCCCCCATAACCCCTGCAGTACGTAATCACCACTTTTATGTTCGATGTTCAGACAGAGGAAAAACTACAATATCTATTTTTAAGACATGTAGAGATAGGGGGATTTACTTTATAATAATCTTTCTGGGCCAATCGTCAGTCGGGTGGGTGTGGGAAAATGTGGTCGATTGTCGCGTAATGGAGCTGTGGGAGCAGATGGCAAAATAAAAGGACACACACATCACACACACACACACACACACACACACACACACACACACACACACACACACCACACACACACACACACACACACACACACACACACACACACACACACACACACACACACACCCACACACACACTCCCATGCACTCCCATGAGCAGTGTTTACTGCAGAGCTAGAGAATCTGAAACTGCATTGACAAATCCCTGCTAAGGAGCTTTGCGGCCAGCCAGTGAGATGAGTTCTCATGCTGCAGAGTGTGGTGAGAGGCTGGATGGAGACAGAGAAGCACACCAGTTGTTCATGGGGTCTTTCACACCAAGTCTGGATGGACCGAGTCCACCTTGACCTGTATCCAGGAACCCCTGATCCTCTCTGGGTCTGTTTGGGTTCGCTCTTCCCACCTCCCAAGATCTATGCAATGTCAACCCCTCAGTGGTCAAATGTAGAATGCTCTTCAGCTTGTTTTTGTGAATGGGCTTTCAAATTGTTGTGTAAGTGACCATAGCCATGGTGGCCACAACCCTCATGTTAAACTGGGCTCCTTATGGACGCATGACAGAAGCCAGTAGACTGGGTGTACAGCCTTGTATCCATTGTAGCGGCATGCTCAGGCAGCCCAGGCTGGAGTCAACGTCGAGGAGAGGAGATCACATGGTCCATGTTGGCGTGTGTTATCCCTGCATGACCAGAGAGGCTCTTGTGTTAAGTCTACCAAGAGGAGCGCTGTGTCGGAGGGGAACATTGGACTGGAAAGTCAGATGATGCTCTCTGGTCGACAGTGAATGTGTTCAGCATGGCAATAAGGAAGCAGAGATACTACAATCTTTTTCTCGCTCTCGCTCTTGCTCTCTCTCCCTTTCTCTTTTTCTCTCCCATTCTGCCCTCCCACTTTCTCTCTCTCTCTCTCTCTCTCTCTCCTCTCTCTCTCTCTCTCTCTCTCTCCTCTCTCTCTCTCTCTCTCTCTCTCCTCTCTCCTCTCTCTCTCCTCCTCTCTCTCTCTCCTCTCTCTCTCTCTCTCGTCTCTCTCTCTCTCTCTTTCTCTCTCTCTGTCTCTCTTCAGTCTTCTGACTGTTCAGCTGTAGAGGCCCCAGGCTTTGTCAGACCTCTCTGGTCTCATGACGGCCCGTCTCTAGAGGTGGATTAGGCTTCCATCCGCCCATGGGCCTCCAGGCAACATTGAACTCTTCAGGCTGATTGGTTACTTAATGTCTGCCTTTGAAGTTTGGAGGGGGGATTAAAGGCTAACAGTTTTAATGATCAGATTCAGTGTTTAATGTAAACAAGCACTCTATTGGACTTTGGAGTTTTGTTTTAGTATTTGTCTTTCTGTCTCATCTGTAGAGTTTACCCAATTACCAGCCTCCACTGTTACTCTCTCTCTTCACAATGAATTACTACATGGATTAAATAATGGATTAAACAACACATGAATGAGTTTAGTTTAAATAGTTTATAATGGAGCGTATTATATGGTAATAGCTGTGGTGTTTCTGTACTTTTCTGTAAATTGTGGGGGTGCAAAAGCAGGTGTCTTCCTGTATGATTCCTGTAAAGGACTCCACTTCCTGTT
This sequence comes from Mallotus villosus, assembly GCA_903064625.1. NCBI lineage: Eukaryota > Metazoa > Chordata > Actinopteri > Osmeriformes > Salangidae > Mallotus > Mallotus villosus. The sequence continues at coordinate 5,980 of CAEFZP010004160.1, read as the reverse complement.
TACCAGTTTCTTGACCTCTTATGACCTCTTTCCTTTCATACCACTGAAGAAGAAGTATTGAAGTTAAACCTCATAATTTCCTCAAATCTTTTAATTCTTTAAAACTTGTTTGTGCTGATCTTGAACATTCTCAGTAGGCCTTGCAGAATGTGGATGGATGTCATCACTGCTTTGCTGGACTAATGCCTGACTAGTTCTGGCCCTCTGGGCCTGTCTGAATCCCCTCAGCTCCTATGACACAGCTCTCAGCAGTGGCCTGGATCTGCTTCAGGAGTTTAATTCCACTTTGTGTTCATTACTAAGACACCAGTCCATGGTGAATTACACTATTTATCCTTATTAAGTCTAATATCCAGTTATTAAACCCAGACTTTTTTCACACCAGTGTTAAAGTATATGTTGTTATAGCATATATGGTATCGTATAACGTCAAAGCCCACGGAGTACTGAGAACCAGGATGTCAGAGAACCCAACACCTATCCACCATGTTCACCTTTCCCCACGTGTGTAAAGTGACATTTTCTGTATGTAAAAACATAGTTTCGTTCAAATGAAACCAGATCTTTTCAGGCGTGTAGGGAAGGTGGAGGATACTGGGAAAACAAACGCTGGAGACGCGAGCTGCCTGGAGGGTGGCAGGCATAGGGCCGTCTTTGTGTAGGAAGTGAATAGGAATGCTCTGCCAGCAGGGATGACCAGGGAGAAGGAGTATCTGTGGTTTTCCATGCATGACAGAGGGAACATGACATAATAACCCCTCACCTCACCCTCTCGTTGGATCACCGTCCACTCTGGTGGATGCCAATGCTCTGCTGCAGCACCCACGCAGATTATATTACATAACCCACGCACAAATCCATGTTTGTTCTTGTTTTCCCACAAATTACCAGGCGATTACTAGACAATGACAGATTATTCAAAATCCAGCTAAACATTGCCATCAAAAAGAACGGATCTATGTTAGGTCCTTTAGATGTCAAGAACCGTGAGTCGTGTTTCATTAAGATAGCACTGTCTCACCTATGTATCAACTTAGAAGAATGTAAGTAACAGTCAAACTAGCATAGTATTAGCCATAAACATGATAGTGATAGTCTTCCAGGTATATGAACAGACCTGGATGTGCATGAACAGGGCCCTCATCGTGGCTGTGTGTGACCCTGCAGGTGATCGAGTCTCTGGGCATCATGATCTACAAGGCTCTGGACTTCGGGCTGAAGGAGAACGAGGAGCGCGAGCTGAGCCCGCCGCTGGAGCAGCTCATCGACATGATGACCAACATGGGGGAGGCGGAGCGCGAGGCGGAGAGCGAGGCCTGCCCCGACGAGGGCTACGAGGCCACCGAGGAAGAGGAGGAGGGCGAGGACGCCGACGGTGTCACCCTCTGCAGCACCCGGGGCTACCGTCACATCCTCAGGGTACATTTTACATTTACATTTAGTCATTTAGCAGACGCTTTTATCCAGAGCGACTTACAGTAAAGTACAGGGACGTTTCCCCCGAGGCAAGGAAGGTGAAGTGCCTTGCCCAAGGACACAACTTCAGTTTGGCACGGCCGGGATTCAAACCGGTAATCTTTCGATTACTAGCCCGACTCCCTAACCGCTCAGCCACCTGACTCCTCAGAGTAGGGGCTTCAAGAGCACCAACAAACGATTGAAGATGGGTTTAGGTTGAGATGATGGTACCATTCTAATCTCTCTCTCCCCCTCTCTCTCTCTCTCTCCTCTCTCTCTCTCTCCTCTCTCTCTCTCTCCATCCCTCTCCTCTCTCTGGTCCTGGTAGATGTGCACGTCCCACCTCCCCAGCCCGGCCGACGCCCCCCGTCCACTACCAGGCCGTGTGCCGAGCGCTGTACGCCGAGACCAGGGAGCTGCGCACATTCCTGGAGAAGATCAGGAGTGCCAAAGAGGTACCGTCATCTGAATCATCTGAATCAGCTGAATCATCTGAAACATCTGAATCACCTGAATCATCTGAATCATCTGAATCATCTGAATCATCTGAATTATCTGAATCATCTGAATCATCTGAATCATCTGAATCATCTGAATCCCTGCAGATGTACAGTCTGTGGTGCTGCTTCTGTGGCTCCGAAGACGGTTCTGTTTTTCGAACCGTCTGCATTCCCCGGGAGATGATGGGATTGTTCCTTCTGAGTCTTGTGTTGTTATTGTACTGTCTCAGGATCATGTGAGACGTCTGCCCCCACCCAACATCCCTCAGTGTCACCCACGCCACTGCAGGATCACAGTTGTAGCGCACTTGTTCTTCATCCTCATATACCATATATCTAGGATGAGGATATGTACTCTAAGTCTACTCTTCCTAACTATCAAAGAACCACTGAGAGTGTAATCGAAGAACTTACAGTAGATATTTGAGATGGGTTAGCTCCGGAGGCCTTTTAAGCTCAGCAGCTGTCGTTCCTATGAACCGAAGAGAGAGTGTGATGCTATTCCCCAAGGATCCCCTCTGCTGCTGGGTGTGTGTATGTGCGTGTGTGGGCGTGTGTGTCTGAATACAAGGGGCGCAGAAAGGATTTGACTAGTTATGTAACTCAGTGTTACAACAGAGAGTGGCTTTTCATCGTAAGGAGAGGTATTACATGTTGTGCACGTCCGTGTGTGTGGGGGAAAACCCTGGTCCGGACTAGGCAAGGGCAGTGCTCTTATGGGTGAACTTGCGTTGTCCCACAGGCTATCCGTTGCCACAAATGCACTGCTAAGATGCTAAGAACCCCTATCTACTCTACTCAGCTCTGCTCTACACACACACACACACATACATACATACACATGCACACACACACATACAGAGGGCCTCAGTCAGAGGGAATGCAAGCCAGTCTATTCAGTCTCTGTTTCTCACAGAGCAGGCTGCCAGGGAAGGCTTAAGCACAGCTAATGACCGGAGGTCCACAGTCCTGCCTGACAGACTGGGGAGACACAGTGCATGGGAGTGAGAGAAAGAGAGTGAGAGAGAGAAAGAGAGGGAAGAGAGAGAGAGATAAGAGGAGCATAGAGAGAGAGATGCTAGTAGAGAGAGAGAGAGTGAGCGAGGGATATAGAGCTAGATGCTGAGATAGGCTTCTGTGTGCTGCATACGCTCGAGAGAGCTAGACTCTCTCTCGCTCTCTATCCTCTTTCTCTCTCTTTCCTATCGCTCGCTCTCTCGTCTCTCTCGTTCTCGTCTCCTCTCTCTCTCTCTCTCTCCTCTTTCTTGCTCTCTCTCTTCTTTTTTCTCTTTCTCTCTCTCTCTCTCTCTCTCTCTCCTCTCTCCTCTTCTCTTTCTCTTCCTCTCGCTCCTCTCTCTCTTCTCTCCTCTCTCTCTCTCTTCGCTCTCCTCTCTCTCGCTCTCTCTCTCCTCTGCGTCTCCTCTCTCTCTCTCCCTCTCCCCGCTCTCTTTCTCTATCTCTCCTTCTCTATCTCTCTTTCTCTGCCTCCTTCTCTTCATCTTCTCTCCTCGTTCTCTCCTCTCTCTTCCTCTCTCTCTCTTTCTCTCCTCTTCTCTCTTTCTCTCTCCCTTTCCTCTTCTCCTCTCGTCTCTCCTCTCCCGCTCCTACTCTCTCTCTCGTCTCTCTCTCTCTCTCTCTTCTATCAAGATAGAGCTAGATCTACTGCATCCGTGTCTTCTCCACTGGTGCCGCCCTACTGGCTGTTCCTGCTGATTTACACTCTGACTTCCTCTCTCTCTCCTAGGCTTTGGGGTGTGACACAGGCAGAGTTGTGAGACCGAACAGAGCGTATTTTCGCCCCTCTCGTCACTCTCGCATTCCAGACAAGACAGCTGGTAGGTCGTTCTGCTGGTGTTTTCCCCACATGTTCTCGTGGGTCTCCCCTTATAATTCAAGGCTCAGCTGCCCTTCGGCCAGTTCGTCACAAATCCAAAACTCCTCTGTCTGCGTCCTTATAACATGTAACTTTAGATAGCAACACAAACATTTCCCTTATATAATTTCAATCACTCATTGACATCATGAATTGGTTTGTATACTGTGTGTCAATGACAATAATATGTTGTTGATAAGCTATGTTTTTGTCATTTAAAACTGGATACAAAGACCAGAAGATGGCCATGGGCCTAACTGTGCAGGGACCACCTGCAGTAGTCGTGCATGTAAAATGCGACAGTCATTGGCCTGGTAATTGATCAGTGGTGTGCTGAGTGTCAGGTTATTGTCAACCCTAGTGCTGCAGTCATCAGTGAGGGTAATTAACAGGCAAAAATGAAGAGACCCACTGGTTATCCTGCTCGAAGCCTGTGTCTTTTGTCCACAATATACGCAGATTGTTATGGATATGTGTGTGCCTCTCTCTTATTTTTCTCTCTAATCGCTGTCTCTCTCTCTCTCCCTCTTCCCTCTCTCCCTCTTCTCTCTCTATCTCTCTCTCCTATCTCATCTCCTCTCCTCCTCTCTCTTTCTCTACCTCTCTTCTCATCTCTCTCTCTCTCTCCCCCCACCCCCCCCCCCCCCCACCCCCCAAACCCCCCCACCCCCCCCCCCCACCCCCCCCAAAACAACCCCCCCCCACACCCCCCCCCCCCCCCCCCCCCCCACCAACCACCCCCCCCACCCCCCCCCCCCCCCCCACCCCCCCCACCCCCCCCCACACCCCCCCCCCCCCCCCAAACCCCCCCCACCCCCCCCCACCCACCCACCAAAAAAGCACAATGGGAAGAATGGAATGGTCATCAGGAGCATAGAGACCCTACAGAGACCCATGAAACGATCTTCAAATAATTATATGGATTGGCTGGTTCACACCCTTCTTACCAACACCACTCTCCTCTCACCACATCACAACCCAATCACAACACCCTGCCCCTGTTTACCCATGATACTCTCTTTACCCATGATGCCCCTCTGTTCCCCCCCCCAGGCATGTTTCTGGGTCCAGGTGATGCGTGACCTGCGACATGGCGTCAAGCTGAAGAAGGTGCAGGAGCGCCAGTACAAACCACCCCCGCCATCGAGTTCCAGCTGACGCCGTACGAGATGCTGATGGACGACATCCGCTCCCCAACGCTACAAGCTGCGCAAGGTCATGGTGGGTCTCTGGGCCCAGGAACCTTTGTGCTGGGACTTTGTGTCCGTCTGGGTTTTCTGATGGCGTGGGACTGACCTATTTTGTTTGTCGTACGCAGTACAACTGTTAACCCGTTGTGTGTGAATGTGTTGTTGTGTGTTTCTGACTGGGTGTGTGGTGTGTCTGGCTGTGCATGCGTATTGTCGTGTCCTGTTCTCAGGTGAATGGTGACGTCCCTCCAAAGTTAAAGAAGAGTGCCCATGAGGTCATCCTGGACTTCATACGCTCCAGGCCTCCTCTCAACCCTGTGAGTGAAGATTCTCCTGTCCTCCCTCCCCCTCCCTCCCTCCCTCCCTCCCTCCCTCCCTCCCTCCCTCCCTCCCTCCCTCCTCCCTCCCTCCCTCCCTCCCTCCCTCCCTCCCTCCCTCTTCCTTCCTTCCTTCGATCCCCTTGCCCTCAGTCCTCCTGTCTGCCTGAGAAATCTTGAGTGATAAAGAGACATTGGCATATGTAAATCTGTATTCCTCTACATGAGATATGCATTCCTATATATGCAACAGTGATATGTGTATGTGTCCACGCCTGTGTGTGTGAAAGATTAGATTTTTATTGACAGTAAGATGAGTTATCATGGCCCAAAGTAATTAGGATGGGAGGTTATAGGACTGGCCTGTCTGTGGTCGTAATTCTGATTGTGTGTCTGTGTATTTGTGTGTGTGTGTGTGTGTGTGTGTGTGTGTGTGTGGTGTGTGGTGCAGTTGCATCCCGTAAGCTGAAGCCTCAGGCCCAACACCCCTCCCACCTGCATGAGAGGTTCCTGGAGGGGATCAAGTCTGAAGAGGAAACTGAGACCGGTGTCTCCTGACGAGATACCCGCAGAAGCAGGCTGGGGTGAGACGCACACACATCTCTCTCTGTCTCTCTCTGTCTGTCTGTCTGTCTCTCTCTC